>JAJOZX010002420.1:240000-557500 GCA_023014485.1 Bathynomus jamesi | reverse complement strand
CCTCTGACCTCTATTTGTGACCTTCCCCTTCAATGCAGAGATTCGAGTCTTGCTAAAAATACACTTTCTTAGATCAACCATATGTGTATTATTCAATCTATGTTGCGTTGAACTCGAAATGACCTTGACCTTTAGTGCAGGGATACGAGTCTTGCTCAAACCACATAGTCTTGTACATAATGATCCATATATGTGTGTGAAGTTTCATTAATTTATTTTGAATGGTTCAAAAGGTATAGCGAGGACCTTCATTTGTGATCTTGACCTTCGATGTAATGACCTAATTCTTGCTTGCGATATATCGTCTTGTGATTATATATACGTGTGTGAAGTCTCATTGTGTTGAGTGGTTCGAAAGTTATGGAGTGGATCTCCATTTGACCTTTGACCTCTATCTGTGACCTTGACAGGGTTTCCACAAATTTCTTCCCCTCAATTTCCCTGACAAAAATCAAACTGAAATCACTTGATTCTTTGTCCAAAGTTTGAATAATAGTACCAACTTCATTTAAAACCATCAAAAATTTTACATTTAAAAACGAATGGGAAAAAGTCCACCAGAGCCCACCCTTTTACCAACTTGATAACATTTTTCAGCACTTATAAGTTGACCTTTGATGCAGGAACCCGATTCTTATTCATAACACATCGTCTTGCGATCATCCGTGTGTGAAGTTTCGTTCATTTTCGTTAAGTGGTTCAAAAGTTATAGCTCGGACACGAAAGTGTGACCAGCAGACGGACGAACAAGTGCAATCCACTATGGCCCCTCCAAATTCTTTGGTCGGAGACATAATAAACGCAAGACACTTAAAAATATGAAAAGGGTCACCTAAAAGATCCTTAAGTGATTGGAATAAATATTAACAAGAAATGTCTTCGTCAACTTGTAATTTAAGAATAATTCAACGTAGCTTGTACTGGGTCATCAAATTAAATCATTTCCGGCAGGAAAAAACCCTATCATGTTAAGCTTACTGCGTAATGTGGTCGATTCCCTTCGTGAACAGACTTCGCAATATCGAAGCCAACTAGCTGCCCTCTGATAATACCGCCGTCATCAACAGATATTATCGGATAAATGTCTCCAGCGCTCAAGTCCCAAATATGAAACCTAAAATATATATGGTACCAGTTACAATCTCAAAATTTAAAAAAATTTTCAACAGTAATTAAGAATTATATAAACTCCAAATAAGCACACCGGACAAAAAATTAGTCACCCCTAATAGCACCGATAGTAGGAAGTTCAAGGTCACACAGAGGGCGCTGATGTAGCATTGGTAAGTGACAAGTAGCGGTAACGTAGCACACAGGATCAGATCTGTTTCGTGAGGTGGTGAAGAACAAAGTGTGTGTTGGATATAGTCTGCAAAATGGGTCGTGAGGCAGACGTTACTCAGTGGCAAAAAGGAGCCATCGTGTTTGGCAGAGCCCACGGACACAAAATGTCTGAAGTAGCCCAATTTGTTGGTGTGTCAACGCGTACTGTCCAGCGAGTTTACAAAGAGTGGTGTAGTTCGCAATCAACTGAAAATCGACGGCGTAACTGTGGCCGGAAAACAATTCTCGACAATAGTGACCTCCGCCATGTTTCTCGTCTAGTAACTGCAAATCGTTTTCAAACCAGAGAACAATTGCTCCAAGAAACCAATGAGGTTCTCCAGCGACCAATTTCCGAACGGACATTGCGACGAGAACTGCATGCGATGGACATCTGGAGCAGGGTACCACGGAAGAGGCCGCTGTTAACAGCAAGTCACAAATTGGCACGTTATAAATGGGCTCAGAGGCACAAAAACTGGACTGCGGCAGATTGGAAACGTGTAATTTGGTCCGATGAGTCCCGTTTTTGTTTGTTCTCCAATGATGGGAGGCGACGAGTACATCGCAGGTCCAATGAAGCCTTTAATCCTGAATGCGTCGAAGGTGTTGTTCAGGCTGGAGGTGGTTCCGTGATGTTCTGGGGATGTTTTTCGTACCACGAAATGGGCCCTCTCGTTCCAGTGACGATGAATTTGAACCAGCAGGCGTACCTCCGCATACTAAACTCGCCGGATTCGTGCGGTTATCAAGGCCAGAGGCGCCGTCACACGTTATTAGGTACATTCTGAGAGGGATGACTAATTTTTTTCCGGTGTGCTTACAATATAACAGTCTTTGTAATTTGATAATTTGTCGATTTTAATTTAAAACTAACAAATATTAACAGTGCTTCAATAACACCAACGAGTTCCATAAATTAAAACTTCCAAGCTGATTTCCAAACTCACTAAAAACTACTTGTGAAATCTTTCAACCAAAACTTTACTTCTGATTATTAGTTAATAGTATATTAAAGAGTTAATAGTTAGATAGTTAGTTATAATATTCGGACAAAACTCTAAACCGTCCTCACATTCCGAGGGCATCCATCATATAGAAAACGCAAGGCCTCGAAGGTGACCATTGAACCTTCTTTATAGGGGCGGGATTAATGGTGGCCTGCCAGCAAGTGAGAGGAGTAGCGGAGGTGGAGCAATGCAAGCGAATCAAGCCATCCGATCCGCCAACCAAAAAGTAATGAGAGTCATGCGGACATACAGCAATGCTCACGGCTTCTGTGCCCGGTTCTGTGGCCGAATTTTATGGTTAATTTTTAAGACCCTTCATTTGGAAGGGACTCTAAGTTCGTGGATTAGTGGTTATTATAGTAAACTTCTTTACACCCTCACCAAAGTTAATATAAATCTTTATAAGTACTGATGAACGGTTTCTTACCTAATTCGGGAGTAAATAAGGCAGGATGCATCTTGATGTAATGGCGAGAGCAATTAACTATGCTTCCATTCGCTGTAGCCACGTATAACTGATTTGGGTCATTTCCCGACAATTTCAAGTCGTAACACAAATTTGAGCCACTTAGTGTGTCTTCACTGAAACGAAAGGAAGATCCAAAACATCTAAATCTGACATCTCTGATCAAAGAATGAAAATTTCATTAATCAAATTTCTCTCTCTCGTAACCGATAATACCCACTTCTTATCACTAGATCGAGCGTATCAACAATAATATGACAGTTATTTACACCTTTGGAAAAAGGGAAAGAAGCAGTATCTGTGCTTTCCAAAGAAGAAGTTCTTCTACAAGCAGTAATAAACCCAATCTTTCATACTAAGTATAAAATAACTAAACGAATAATAAAAAAAAACGAGGTAAAGCTATACTGTTAATATGCACCTTTGTAATAACTCATCAATAGAAATAGTTGCAGCCCTAGAGAGAGTAATTCTTGACCAAGGAGCAGCTCCGAGTTCAAGGAAATTCCAGGATTGTTGATGTCAATGATTCTTGAAGGACGTAACTCCTCTTGCACGAGTACCCACCACGTCAACTGCCCAGAGGAGCTGAGACTCACCACCTACAGAAAAGCATCAGTTTATTGGATAAGGGTCATTCTCTCAACGTGACATTTAATTGTCAAGTTATTCTGAGTTAGATCAGGTTGGCATAGGTTGTTGTTAATTTTTCTAACTTACTCTTCAACCAAAAGATACGGATCCTAGTCAACCAGGTTGATTTAAAGCCCCATAAATGAATAATTCGAATACACTATTATTTGATAAAGGATAAATTTTTTTTAGTGAAGATGTAATAAAATTAAAATTTTATTGACCTTTACTAACTTTTATTTTAATTTTTCTTATATCAAAATTCACTTACAAGCATACCAATTTTAACTCTCTCTACTAAAGGCAATTCTTTCATAAGTTCACAAGTCACAAACGTCATAAATATATTTAGTTGTCAATGATTGCTGCTTCCGTGGCCAGGGCTGCTCCGAGTGTAGTAAGCGCATCACAGAGGTGATTCTCTCGGGCATGGAGGCGCACATACTACATTCCATATTCTATTCGTACTATTAATGCAAAAAACCCTTGGTTTAACTTGCTGTAATGCTATCCGCAACAGAGGATATTTTCAGAAGATACTATCACCATCAAACTCCCGACTCTCACTTTGCTTATCGTGCAAAATCTGTTCTTCGACTCTCCAAAAATTCCTTCAATCAGACAAAAATATAAAAACCTATCCAATTCTAATTCTTCTCGCTCTTTCTAGCACCTAGCCAAGAACCATTCCAACAACTTTACTACTACTTCTTTCCCTCCTTTTCCATTCCGACGGCTGTTGGAATGGAACTGATTCACAAATCTTCTCCTCATAAAGCTGAACTCTCTGCTCAAACTTTCGCTTCCAACTCAACCCTGGACGATTCCGGTGTTGTTCCTCCATCTCCTCCTTTCTGACTTAAATGTGTCTGAAATTAGAATCTCTTCCAAAGATGTTTCTTCTGCCCTATCTGGGTTCAACTCTAGGAAGACGTACGGTCCTGATGGTATTCCTCCTGTTGTTCTCAAGAACTGTGCTTCTGTGGTGACACACTGCCAAGGCAAACTCTTTCGTCTTTGTCTTTCAGCTGGTACTTTTCCTTCCTGTCGAAGTTCGCTTTCATTCAGCATGTCCCAAAGAAGGGTGACCGCTCTCAAGTCTCAACCCTCCAACTATCGTCCAATTGCTCTTCTAAACTCTCTAACTGCCTACCTCCACCTTTAAGGAGAGCACGCAGTACCAGACTTTCTACACATTCTCATTCCTTTTCTGTCCAACTCTCTAATGCGAGGGTTAATCGGTATTCTCAGTCTTTCATCTATTTAATCGGTCAATTTCGGAACAATCCTCCTCAATTCATCTTTCCTCCTGTCTGTGACCTTCAATTTTTCAAACGCAGTGTCTCCAGGCATCTCGAAAACCTTTGACCTTTATTTTGGCTCTCGTCTTCTATGGGAGGGACGTTTTTGAGGGTATTCGCCCTTGGCCCCTTCTTCCTGCATAAAAAAAAAAACATTTTTGGCAGTGATGGACGCACCTAGACCTGGAGGATAATGAAATATCATACATAATGTACTAAATTATCAGAGCCTTATTTTTTTTTAATTACCTGGAAAGAGCCGTAATTCATAGCTACTTCTTCTTCTGGTCTTCCAATTGTTTCTAAGGCTATGATTGTACTACCCTCATACATATTTTCCATGCTGCAAGCAGTAACGTACGACGGAGGACACAGCCTCCACTTCACATTCCCGATGGAGACGGTGACAGGATGATTAGCGGCGCTCTCCCGGAGATCCCAGGCAGCTAAGGACCCGTCATTCAGCCCCGCCACCACCACAATGGGGCGTCCGGGGCTGAAGGAAGCGACGGAGGGGAACGAACTACACATAAGGATCTTCTGGGGGAAGGAAGGTTGGTGAACGGACCAAAGGCAGAGCAAAGCTCCATTGACGAGTATGGCACAATTTAAAGGTTCTTCAATTCCTTCGAATTCTTCCTCCTCTCCTTCATGAGTGGATGGAGCTTCATTATTATTCTGTAATGAGTATGGTAAGGTCAGGTCGAAAAACTGACTTAATTCTTTAATTTGTACTTCGGAAGACTAGTGGGGAAGGCTACTGATATTAAATGCAATCATGTAAAACCACGAGTCTGTAATGTCTAAACACCACACACAACTTTTACGACAATAATATTTGTTTAACTTTCCCTGTAATGGCAAAGGTCATGTGATGGAGAGGACCTACGGCTTTACGTGGAATCCGAACTATCTAAGGGTCGCTACATCATCTGGACGCGGAGGACGGCCACCCATCCAATACTAAACAGACCTAACGTCGCTTAACCTAACAGGAAACGGTGGGACGACGTAGTACGAACTAGGAAGTTTAGTGTGACTTGGTATGAAAATAATATGGGCTTAAATACAGTACAACAAACTTTTATCTTCTAAAAATTAAACCTAAAATCAGTTTGGAATTTTATATAAATTATTAACTTAATTAAACATAATTGGACTATTTGTCAGATTTAATTCCTAATTCAAAATGAAGTAATGACTAAGCCGTTAATCTAGGAGATCTTACGAGGTTTATAAATCCGTGACCCGTGAGAAGAAGTGTAGAGTCTGAAGGACAGAAGGAAACGAATGTGCAACGTCTTCCCTCAAAGAGTGTGTTTAAACCAGAGCCTAATCCGATCCCAGATTGGCTGAATCCGAGACTCTCATTGCCTGTGGTATTCAATGTAAACTCTTCAGTGAGGATGGCTTCTTCTTCCAAAAGCATCAACACAACCTTTTAAAAGAAATGTTTAAGTTTTCAATTCACAAAAGTTTCCCTTTTAAAAATTAAAAAACATTTACATGAAAAATGAAATAATCACCATTTCCAGAGCAATCTATTTGCATTCTATGGTTTAATTACCATTAAAGAGAGATCGACTGTCTTGAAATTTTTTTTTTTTTTTTTTTTGTATTGGGGCGTTTACCGCCATTTCCCGCTATATGGTAGCGGATATCATGGCGAGGCGGAATACGAGAAAGAGAAACGGAGACGGAGAAAAGGCACTAGAAAAGGGAGAACAGCGGACTACAGGTGAGAAGCCACCTAAAGCTCAGATAGGATGCGAGATTGGGAGAGGAAGAGGAAAAGACGGTCAAGCGAGAAGAGAGGGCTCTCAGCGAGCATAAGGCGTAAACGTTCGGGGAGGGGGAAATCAGAAAGGAACGGAAAAGCGCGACGACGTACTGACGACAGGGTGGGGCATTCCACAAGGATGTGAGAGACGGTGAGGGGCGACTGGCAGGAGGCGCAACGAGGAGCCTCCTGCCGGAACATAAGATAGCCGTGCGTGAGGCGCGTATGGCCGATGCGAAGCCGCGCAAGGACGACCTCTTTGTGTCTGGAGCGGTGGAAAGAGGACACCCAATATGACAGACGGGGGCGGATGGACCAGAGTTTATTTCCGGTGGCATCGTCCCAGGACTGTTGCCACATGCGATCGTAAAAGGAACGAAAGACCTGCACATAGTCTGAGAAGGGGAGCGGGCGGGGGAGGGGAGGCAGCGAGGCGGCGGACCGGGCTAAGCGGTCCGCCGCCTCATTACCGGAAACACCAACATGGGCGGGAACCCAGCAGAAGGTGACCCGGATCCGGTGAATGGTGTGCAGGACATGGTACTCCTGTTGAATAAGGCGTACGAGGGGGTCCGGGGAATCATAGCGCTCGAGCGCCTGAAGGGCGCTCAGCGAGTCCGAAAAAATGGTACAGGAGGACCGCGAACAACCCGATACCAGACGGAGGGCTTCCAGAAGGGCAAAGAGCTCCGCGGAAAAGATGGAGGCCTGAACCGGCAGGGGGATACCCCGGGAGGTAGGTGACAATGACGGAGAGAAGACGGCGGCCGCGACACCTGCAGGGGAGCGCGAGCCGTCGGTGTAGACGGGAACGTCGTCCGAATGGACGGGAAGATGGGCCAGAAAAGAAGACCGGAGGACGGCAGGAAGAGACTCCTTACGCAGGCCACGGAGCGCCTGGCAACGGCAGATAGGGGTGGTCCGCCAGGGGGGCGACAGATCGAAGGAGAACGGCAGAATAGAGGGTGGGGGGATCCCCAGGGACGAGAAAATCTCGGCCAGAGAGGCAGCAAAATGCCACGTGTCAGGCCGGGGTAGCGCCTGGGAGATCGCGGAGAAGAGTAGGGACTGCGGGAGGCGGCAGATGCGAAGGTAACACTTCGCCATGAGAAGGCCCCGGCGAAGGGGCAGGGGGGGTGTCCACAGTCCACCTGAAGACTAGCGACAGGGGACGAGCGGAAGGCACCCGACGCCAGGCGAAGGCCACGGTGGAGAAGAGGATCCAGCATACGGAGTGCCGGAGAGGAGGCGGAACTGTAGACCACACAGCCGTAGTCGACACGGGATTGCACCAGGGAGGTGTACAGGCGCAGCAGAGTACGCCTGTCCGCCCCCCAGGTCGTGTGGGACAGATGACCCAAAAGGGAGAGGGTGCGGCGAGATGTTTGCCGCAACCGCCTAAGGTGTGGAACCCAACCGAAAAATCCGTCGAGGGTCATACCCAGGAATCTAACGGATGGGACGAGGGGAAGAGGAGTGCCGGCAAGGGTAAGAGCGAAGGTATGCGACAGACGGAGGCGCCGAGGACGGAAAAGCATACTGGAAGACTTAGAGGGTGAGAAAGCATAGCCAACCGAGGACGCCCAGCGAACCACCGCATTGATGGCTAGCTGGAGCCGACGTTCAGCCAAAGACGGGAGGCGGCCAGAGCAATAGATAGCCAGGTCATCGGCATAGAGGGAGCTACGAACGGATGTAGGCAGGACCGTAGCGACTGTGTTCATCACGAGTGAGAAACACAAGACGCTAAGGACACTACCCTGAGGGACACCCTCCTCCAACGGAAAGCGGTCAGAGAGGGCAGAACCGATGCGGACGCGGAAAGAACGGGCGGACAAGAAGTTATAAATAAAGGAAGGGAAAAGCCTACGAAACCCAGGGAGCGTAAGCAGTCGAAGACCGCGCTCCGCCGGGTAGTATCGTAGGCTTCTGGAGGTCGAAAAAGACGGCGAGTACAAATTGACGCCGGGAGAAAGCCTCCTGCACGTCATGGCTAAGGAGAAGGAGGGGGTCGGTGGTAGACCGGAAGCGCCGGAAACCAGCCTGGGTAGCAGGGTACTGGTCACTCGCCTCCAAGGTAAGGACAGCCGCGAGGCGACCATCGCCTCCATCACCTTGCAGGCACAGCATGTTAGGGAAATGGGGCGATAGTTCGACGGGAGTGAGGGGTCTTTATCGGGCTTCGGATGGGGACGACGATGGACTCACGCCATCGGTCCGGAAATGAACCCTCCAACCAAATCCGGTTATAGAGGTCCAGTAGAAAGCTGAGAGCAGAGGGGTGGAGATGCCGTAAAAGGTCATAGGGGATATTATCGGGGCCGGGGGCGGAGGAGTGTCGGGGGCGGAGGGCCTCCGAAGCTCTGTCATGTGGAAGAGGTGATTATAGGGGTCATTCCTATGAGGTGGAAATTCCGGTGGGTCGCGGCGGGAGTGGGGGGAATCGGAACTGGAGATGGCTGCAAAGTGCGCCGCGAGTGCGTTCGCGACGGCCTCCGGATCGGACACGAACTCGTCGTCCCCGACCCGAAGCACCGGGGGTCGAGGGGGGACACGGGTCCCCTCAAAGCTACGCACCTTGCGCCAAACAGTCAAGGGGCAGTCGAGGAGGAGATCCCGGACACGTAACTCCGCCAGGAGGTACGCCGGGCCAGTTTCAGGACCCGACGGGCCACTGCCTTCAGGCGCTGAAATTCTATCTTGTGCTCCAGCTGGCGGGTCCGGTAGAAGCGGCGGCCGGCACGGCGCCGCTCCTGAACGGCATGGGAGCACTCTGGGGTCCACCATGGGACGCTTCGCGGTCTGGGGGAGCCAGAGGTACGGGGGATGCAACTGGCGGCAGCCGAGAGGATCTTACTCTCGAGGAAGGCGAGGGCCTCATTGACGGAGGGAAAGGCAGGAATTGATGGCGAGATCGCCGTGCCCCTCGCGTATGAGGCCCAGTCTGCTCGGGCGAACAGCCAGCGCGGGCGGACAGAGGTGGGGGGGAGGAGACGGGTCGGGGTAAGACACACTGGGAAATGGTCACTGCCGGAAGAATCCGGCAGGACCTCCCAGGTGAACTCCGTCACGATTTCGAGGGAAACCAGGGAAAGGTCGATACAGGTGAAACTGTCATGGGCCGAGTGAAGGCAGGTTGGGGAGCCATCGTTCAGAAAGGTGAACTCGAGCTCGTCCATAAGGGAGAGAAGGGTCCCGGAGAGAAAGGTGGAGCAAACGTGCCCCCAGGCCGGGTCCCGACTGTTGAAGTCCCCGAGAATCAGAAAAGGGCGGGGAAGCTGGAGAATTAGGTCACGGAGAGAATCGGGTGGAGGGCGTACGTTAGGGGAGAGGTAAAGAGAGCAGACCGTGAGCTGGCGCCCCAAGAAAAGGCGCACGGCCACAGCTTGCAGGACTGTACGGAGCGGGAGGGGGCGGAAAGGGACGGAGCGATGCACGAAGACCGCGGAGCCCCCCCTCCCCGCCCCATCGAGAGGCGGGGAAGGGAGCCCGCAGTAACCGGACACTCGAGGGAGGGAACGGGATCCCAGAATCGTCTCCTGAAGGCAGAAACACGCGCCGGACACCTGGAGGCCAGGAGAGAGGAGAGACTCTCGAGGCCTACCAGGAGCCCGCGGATGTTCCACTGCAGGAGCGAGGTATAGGGAGGGGTAGGAAGGTCAGCGTAAAGGATGATTATGGGGTGGGTGGGCCGATCGGGCGGCCCGAGATTAAAGAGGGAATCGGAAAGCCCCGGAGTTCAGTGAGGGACGCCGAACGAGGGCGAAGGCGAGGGTCCCCCCGACGAGGGGGCGATGTGGAACCAGACGCCGGCAAGTCCTCAGAGGAGGAGTCTCCCGGACGTCCGGGGAGAGCGATGCAGAGAAGGGGATGTGAGAGGTATCCAGAATGCCCCTCCCTTCACCGGAGGTGCGGGGGAGGCAGGACTACGAGGGGGAGTGGAAAATAATACCTCACCCAGAGGCATTGGCAGGTCGAGGAGAGAGATGGGGCGGGTCAAACGCGGGGCGTGCACGTCCCACCCACGCCGACCAGGCGGGCGAGTTCCCCCTCCAGTGGGTCCATCGACCGGGCCGGAGAGGGTGTATCTCAGCCTCCACCACGAGGGCCGACGGGGACCCCAGGGGGGAGCGTGCATAACGGTTGCGCAGTGGGGACGGTGAGGACACCGGGGCGGTAGGGCGAAGGGGGCGTTTGTGTTTAGGAGAGGAAGGTGATGCGAGGCTTATGGCGTCGAACCTTTCGGGGTCACCACTGGCGCGGCGCTTGCGGCCCCTATCCCTCCGTCGTGCGGCCCGCGTGGGTGACGGCGGGTCACGATCCGGAATGGGGGTGGCCGAAGGCGCCGGTGGAGAGGGCGTAGAAGGGGCAGGGGGGGGTTGCCGACGAAGCATCGGCGTTCGCGGAGGGAGCACGTGGGGACGCGCTGGTAGTACGGGGAGCCGCGGTAGGAGTCCGCTGGGCGGCAGAGGATGGACTGGGAGTAGCGGACACGGTGGGTGGAGGCGCGTTGGGAAACCGCCGGTGAGGACGGGGTCCGGGAACGGAGAGCCTCGGCGTATGAGGCACCACGCCGGGCCTCGCCGCCACGCAACCGCTCCCGCGCCTCCGAGCGCTGAGAAACTCTGATGAACAGAGGGCCCGAACCTCCCTTTCAAAGAGGAAGGACGGGCAAGAGCGGGATGAAGCAGGGTGTGGTCCATGGCAGTTGGTGCAGGAAGGCGGAGCAGTACAGGGCAAGGGGTGGGGAGGGCCGCCGCAGCGGACACACAACGGGGCGGCTGACGGCAGGAGCTGCTCACGTGGCCAAACCTATTACACTGAAAACAGCGCGTAGGATCTGGCACGTATGGTCGTACTGAGAATTCGCACGCTCGTCTCTCACCAAAGCCCCAGAATACCGAAACGGGGGGCACCAGTGAGTCGAAAGTGAGGAGCAGGCGAGGAGAAGGGGCAGTTGGGGACCGCGATCTGTCGGGAAAGCGGTACACCCTCACAACACCCTGGGAGGCGAGGTCAATCTGGAGGTCTTCCACCGGGATGGGTAGAAACGAGCAGCGTAAATTGTGCCCTGGCACTGATTGAGGCGGGGGTGGGGAGTCACCGTGATCCCGCAGCCCAGGACATCGGGGATAGCGAGCAGAGAGGAGGTTTCGGCAGAGGAACGCGACCTTATCAAAATGGAGCCATCCCTCTGAGGCCGAAGGTCAAACGCGCCGTCCCCGTCTTCCCATGGATCGCTCGAAAGAGACGTTCGTGGTTAGTGGGGAGGGGCTTGGAGGAGGAGGGGCGGAGGACGAGGAACTTGTCCATCGTCCTAAGGCCGAGTGAAGCCGTCTGGCCAAACACCACCGGAACTTCGAGGGGGCGAGAAGACGAGAAAGGCGGACGGCGACGTCGGGTCCCACGTCCCCCAGGGGCCGAGGGGGCCGGGGGCGATGAGGCCCGACCGGAGTGGGAGGCGACCGGGGCCGCAGGCCTCCCACCTGAGGGCGAAAAAGCAGGTGGGTCCCTATCGGGACGTGGAATATGGGGGGATCCAGGGGTCGGGGGTCCACTGCAGGTCCATCCGCTACTGGCGGGGGTCGGGCAGTGGCGCCACGAGCCTGGGGAAGAGAGGGAGAGGAGGCGTCGGCAAGAAGAGCAGACGGGGTGGGCGAGGGCTGCCGACTGCCCTTACCAGACCCACGGTCCAAAGAGGTAGTCAGAGGGAGGTCAGATGCACAAGCCGGGTCGTCAACGAAGTCCATTAGAGTTGTAAGTGTTTCCATAGAAAATTTTTATTGTAGTTTCGCGCCCGGGGCCGCGGGGAACCGATTACCCGGGGCCCAAGGGGACCAAGCGCACGCCGGCGGGGGGTGGGTGCCTCGTCCCATGCAGGTACCCCCGTTTCAAAAGGGGCCCTTGCAGCGTCGAGAGTTCTCCCCCGCCGGCAGCAAAGACCAAGGCCCCCCAGGGTCCCAGGCCTGGGCACCCTACCAGCCAACTTAGTCCGGCCCCGGCCATGGGGCGAGACCCCCAGCGACCAGCCCCGGCAGCCCACGGGGCGCGCGAAGTGAACAGAGAAAGCAGAAAAAACAGAGGGGGCAAGGAAGAGGTAAAGAGGGAAGACAGGAAAGAGGGGCTGTAGGATAGCAGGGTATGCTAAAAGTCCACTTCGCAACCGGGCGGGGACCCGGCAGGGCCCCCAGCCGCGGCTGACCCCCCTCGCCACATGTAGGCAGGAGCCCGCGGGCGATCCACCCCAGAAAGACCGCCCGCGGGGAGGGGGACTGTCTTGAAATAAAAACTTTTTTTACAGCTTAATACGAGTCATACTATCTCCTTCGGGGATGGATATTCTTCGAAATAAGTCGGAGAAATCCCGAGGACAAATTTTCAGAGGCGTGAGGAAGAAAAAAAAGGGGAAGGAAAGGGAGAAGGAGGGATGAGGTAGGTGAGGGAAGGGGAGAAAATATGAACGGAAAGAGGAAGAGAAAATCGGGAGGCAAAAACCAACATATGTGGAGGAAAAAAAAAAAAAAAAAAGCCAATTGGTAATGTCATGGTGACCAAACATGAATCCGAAATGATAATAGATAATTTATATGTTTTTACTTTTCCTCGTTAGATATAATTCTATTTTATTATTCTAAATTTATGTATTCAAATCGATAAGCATAAGGAAAAAAATATTTGAAATTTCTCAGTAAAAAATGCCACTCTGTGAGGAAATATTTTTACTCCCTGTAAGAATATCTACCCCTGATCTCCTTACTTGTGACGATGCTGCTAAGAACCTGCTGAGTCTTCCACTATCAGAAGCAATTGCCCTGTAGGCGCTGTAGTTGTCGCTTTCTCCCGCGAGTATGTCTCCCCCAACACCTAAGTAGTCTTCGGGGGTAGGAAACCGATCCCCGTTCAGAGTGATATGAATCGGTTTCTGCGTCCATTTCTCCAACATATTCAGAGTGTCCGTTTGAACTGCCTCAGATAAAGCATCCTCATTTGTCTGCACGCTAACCTTTATTTAAAAAGCATATATTATTAAAACGTCTACATAATTAGACATTGTTTAGGTACTTTTTTTTACTATGAAGCGAGCCAATTACGGGAAAAACAATGATGAGTAAACATGATCCCGAAATATGCATTCAGCTCTCCGAGCTAGATGTTCCAGTATTAACGGTGTCTACATGGTTTAAAAAGTACATCCTATTATAGCAACACGCTACGCCAAAGTACTTTAACTATATAGTTAACTAACAAAAACTACACATACTTGGGTAGAATTTGAGCGCCCAAAAGCAGCGATATAAGCTTCATAAGACTCCGGCGCTTGGTTAAAAAGGTCAATGGAAACCGAATCAAGTTGAATCATTTCCTGTAGAAGCTGACCTCTGTTCTTTAATCTCTCAGATGCCTACAAAATAAATAAAATATTTGGAAAATGGTGGTTCTTTCCCATTTAATTTCTTCGTAATTCAAATTACATCTATTAAAAGTTACTTAAAGCAATTTTAATACGAAGCCATTTCACATTTATGCCAACCTTATCAATTTTCGATCTTTCTCTTGCCCTTGCAAAGTTGACGTACGCCTTTGACGTCTTTGGGCGGCTCGGTTTCGGCGTTGAATCGTCGTTCGACGTTCCGGCTTTCGTTCTGGGTAATTCCAGGGGCGCACTGGTCGATTCAGGTATCACTTTTGGACGATTGTTTTCAGCTTGAATGGCTCTCAGAACAGCCTCCATTTGGGGATCAGGCTCATCGTCGGGAACTCTCTCTTCTTCCCCGTCACTAACATCGTTAACGCGATCATTTCCTTCCCCCTCATCCTCATCTTTCCTCGTCTTCCTCATCATCGGATTCGTCTTCCTCCTCCTCAGATTCTTCTTCCACCTCCTCAGATTCCTCCTCAGATTCGTCTTCATCAAAATCGGATTCGTAGTTCTGAAACACATATTTAATAGGTAGCTTCAAGTCTTTCAGTTTCATTAACTCCTTATCAAGTTGTTCTTCCGAAGAATTATGAAAAAAATCATATGCCAGTATTGCTTAAAATTATAACGAATTCATTAGGAAAAAATTAAGATGCAAATGAATGGTGCAATAAAATTTATCATTTTGATCAAGGGACAAAACAAACTGTCACTTCTCAAATTCCATACATTTAATGATCAATTACTTACTGTGAAGAAAATTTTAAATATAGAATATGTTGTATTAGGATTTAAAGTTGATTTTTCTATAAATTACATGCATGCATGCATGCATGCATACATATACATACATATATAATATATATTATAATATATACATACATATATATATATATATATTTTTTTCTTTTCAGTTTTACCGCCGATTCGTACCTAAAAAGACGGTACATATCTCGGCGAGGCAGTGGGTGGGTGATGTTACTGTGCTGGGGGTGGTAGACTAGGGGAATGAGTAAGGGTCAGTCGATGGATAGTGGGTAGGAGGGGTACGGTTTCAGATGCGATGGAGCAGATGGGAGTGAGTAAGGAAGAGGAGAACGGCTTCCGCTGAAAAGTGGGGGCCGTCGGCAAGTATAGATCGTAGGCAGTTGGGTATGGGGTTTTCGGCCGAGAGAGGGAAACACCTGCGACGGAGAGCGGCCAACTTTGAGCATTCCACCAGAAGGTGTAAGACAGTGATAGGGGTATGGCAGGTAGAGCAAAGCGGGGCTGGCGATTTCGCCATAAGGTGTCCGTGGGTGATGCGGGTGTGACCTATGCGGAGACGGGCTAGGATTACTTCTTTATGGCGGGACCGGTGGAATGAAGAAGCCCAGTATTCTATTTGCGGTTTGATCGTGTGGAGTTTATTTTGTGTGGCCTGGTCCCATTCCCGCTGCCATATGGAGCGGAAGTGGGAGCGGAAAGCCGGGAAGAAGTCGGAGAAGGGGAGGGGTCGGGAGGAGGCCGGCAGCAAGCAGGCCGTCTTCGCTGTGCGGTCCGCCGCCTCGTTGCCCTGGATGCCGACATGAGCCGGGACCCAACAGAATGCGATTGTCTTGTGTTGGAAGATCGTTAAAAAGTGGAAGGTCTGCTGGATGGTACAGACGAGCGGGTGAGGGGGTTAAATCTTTCGAGGGAGAGAAGTGCACTTTGGGAATCCGAATAAATAACAAAAGAGCTGGCAGAGTGGGTGCGCACAATATCGAGGGCCTCCGTAATGGCGAAAAGTTCCGCCGAAAAAACGGAGGCCTCGCGGGGCAGGCCGACGCTCCGGGAGAGCGGCTGGGACGGAATCACCGCTGAGGAGGCCACACCAGCTTCTGAGCGGGAACCATCCGTGTAAATGGCGATTGCGTCCGGGTGTTGGGTTGCGTGTTCGCGGAAAAGTGACCTGTATATCATGGCGCTCGTGGTAGTCTTCGGTAGGGAACACAGATCTTTGCAAAACTTGATAGGGGTTAGGATCCAGGGGGGGTAGATGCTGAATGAAATGGGGATAACTGAGGGGGCAGGCATGTTGAAAAGATCAAGGAAAGAGCGGACCGCTTCAGTGAAGTGCCAGCTCCGTCCCTGAGGTGGTAGTTCTAAAACCGCCGTGCCCAGAAGCGAAGAAGGTAGCCTCTGTGCACGGAGGTATGTCCGCATGAGGAGTAGACCCCGTCGGAGGGCGAGAGGGAGATGATCACATTCCACATGGAGGCTGGAGGCTGGGGAGGAGCGGAAAGCACCGGTGGCGAGGCGGAGGCCTCTATTAAGTACCGGGTCCAGGATACGGAGGCGGGCGTTGGAGGCTGAACCGTAAACTGCGCTACCATAGTCCAGCCTCGACTGTACTATGGAAGTATAAAGGCGAAGAAGAGAGCGTCGATCTGCACCCCATGTGGTGTGAGAGAGGTGATCCAGGAGAGCGAGGGGGCGTCGAAGGGATTGCTTTAGATGCTTGAGATGGGGAACCCAATTGAGCCGTCGGTCTAGGGTCATGCCCAGAAAACGCGTGGAGGGTACCACCTCAAGAGGACTGCCGTATAATGTAACAGAGGGTAGAGGAAGGGTTGTGGGTCTTCTTCTACTGAAGACCATACACTTGGACTTAGGGATGGAGAGGCGGAAACCCACCGACGTCGCCCACCTTTCCACCCGGTAGATGGCGAGCTGCATTTGCCGTTGAACGACAGACGGTTCTCGCCCTGCGAAGTAGATTGCAAGGTCATCCGCGTAAATGGAAGAGCGGATTGTGGGTGGAAGGCATTGTGAGACCGTGTTCATCACGACAGAGAAGCAGAGAACACTGAGGATGCTTCCCTGTGGGACCCCGTCCTCCTGCACAAAGGTGTCAGAGAGGACTGAGCCCACCCGGACTTTAAAGGTCCGAGAAGTAAGGAAGCCCCTGATGAAGGTAGGCATGGCTCCGACGAGGCCAAGGTGCCGGAGCTGACCGAGGATCATTGCTCGACGGGTGGTGTCATAGGCCTTCTGGATGTCAAAGAAAACTGACAGTACGAACTGTCTATTGTCGAAGGCATCCTGTATGTCTCGGCTGAGAAGCAGGAGGGGATCAGTGGTGGAGCGGAATTGTCTGAAGCCGGACTGGGTAGACGGGAAGGAATTGGTACGTTCAAGGACGAACGATAATCGCGTAGCGACCATTTTTTCTAGGATCTTGCAGGCACAACACGTCAGGCGATTGGTCTGTAGTTTGTGGGGTCCAAGGAATCTTTGCCGGGCTTGGGGATAGGGATGACGTGGGCCTCCTTCCACCTAAAGGGGAAGGCACCCTCTATCCATATGCGATTGTATAGGTCTAGCAGGAAAATTTGTAAGGTAGAGTGGAGGTGTTGGATCATGCCGTACGGAATACCGTCCGGGCCGGGACAAGGGGATCGTCGAGAGGCCAGTGCCGTCTGTAGTTCACGCATGGTAAACAATCGGTTGTAGGTGCTGTCTATGGACGGTGGGGAGGGACTATCTTCAGGGGCGGGTACGGGATTGGCTTCAGAGGAAGAAACGGCGGCGAAGGTAGAAGCAAGGTGGTCTGCCACCGACTTGGGCTCACATAGGAGTCCGTCGTTAGTCCGGAGGACCGGGGGTCGGGAGGGGACATGTCGCCTCTCGACGCCCCGCACCTTCTTCCAGATGGTAGCCGAAGGTGTGCTGGCGGTGATGCCGGACACAAAGGCACGCCAAGAGGCTCGGCGCGCTGTCTTCATTGTGCGGCGGGCGATGGCCCTGACCCGCTGCATCTCCGTGCGATGGATGGGGAGTCGCGTCCGGTAGAAGCGCCGAGTTGCCTTCCTCTTGGCGCGCACGGCCTCCGCGCACTCCGGGGTCCACCAAGGAACCCGTCGGGCGCGGGGGTAGGCGGAGGATTGTGGTACGCTTGTGCTTGCGGCCGTTAGAACGACGGACTCGAAGTATGCAATGCACTCGTCGATGGATGGGAAGTGAGCAGTTGTAAGGGTGGTATATGTGTTATCGCGGAAGCGGGCCCAATTCGCGTTGGTGGTAACCCACCTTACCGGTACCCGTACGGTCTGGTCGGGTCGATTGAGGGTGAGTAGAATGGGGAGATGGTCACTGCCATAGTCCTCTCGGAGGACTTGCCACGTGAAGTCTAGGAGGGCATCAGTTGATACGAGGGACAGGTCTATACAGGATGGAGTGCAGGTGGTGGCATGGTAGAATGTAGGAGAGCCATCGTTGAGGCACTCGAAGGAGAGCTCGGTCATGACGGATATCAGGGTTGGGGCCATATAGGTGGTGTGTGTGTCGCCCCACAAGGGGTGACGACTATTGAAATCGCCCAGTAATAGGAAGGGCCTGGGGAGTTGTTCCACGACTTCCACCAGGTCGTCGCGGGAGACTTGAGCGTGGGGGGGAAGGTAGATTGAACAAATGGTGTACTGTCTATCCAGGGAGAGCCGGACGGCAGTCACCTGTAGCGGGGACCGGATGGAGAGATTGTAGAAGGGGACTGCGTGGTGGACGAGGATGGCAGCTCCCCTTCGAGTGCAGGTAGGAGGCGGGGTGGCGACGCAGAAATAACCAGTGGGGCAGGGCATGGGCCTGGTCCCCAGGATTAGCTCCTGGAGACAGACACACACCGGACGGGAAGTGGCAATCAAGGAGTTAAGGCCTTCATAGTTTGCAAAGATTCCTCGACAGTTCCAGTGAACTATTGTGGTTTTCGGGGGATCCATTAGTTGATGAAAGGGGATGGGTAAAGGTGTAGGCGCTAGGAGGTTGGAGTGTGAAGGGAGATCTGGAGTTCGCAAAACTGAAGGCTGGGTCGGGAGCGTGGCTGGCTATCTACCGTTCACCAGGGAAGGAATCGGTCGGCCTGTCGAACCCTGCGGAGGTTGCGGGGTCGAGTCGGCCGAGCGAGACCGGAGGCGTGGATCACGGCAGGCAGAGGAACATCGTGGGCTGAGCGGGTCAGAAGTGCCTTGTCGGGCTTCTATGGTCGGGCCAGGGGGGGGCACGTTAACCCCAAAAGGGGCGCTACCCCGCCTGTCCGGGGTCTCACGGCGGACCCTAGGTGGTGACAGGGGGTACCAAAAAGACCGGGCGGATGGGAGGGAGGGCGTACTCAGGGTAGCTGATAAGGGGGGGCCGGGGATGTTGGGGGGGTAGGTACGATGGGGGTGGAAGGAGGTGAACCAGAGTGGTCCCGTGGAGGGGTGGAGAAAATGGCACCAAGAGGCAAGGGCAGATCCATGAGACTCATGGGCGTGGGCGCGGCCGAGCTTCCCTCGGTCACGCCGTGCAGCTGCGCCAGAGCCACATCCACTGGATCCACTGGGCTGGGCCTCGTCGTACAGGGCGGGTCGTGGATTTCGGCCACTATTGTCAGAGTCTGTGGGGGTAGAACGGTGGGACTCCTGCGATGGGGAGAGATGGACATAGTGGGCGTGGTGGGCGGTGTAAGGGTCCGAGCCGTCTTCTTGGTCTTAGGGGAAGAGGGAGAGAGACGTTGGGAGGCCGGAGGGTCTGGTGACACGCTCCGGCGTCTCCGCCTCGACGGCTTGCTCCGGGCGGCAGGTTCGGGCGTGTACAGGGAGTTCTGGGAAGGCAGGGTTTGAGGTGGCTGGGACCTGGGAGCCCTGGTCCCAGACTCCTGGGGGATTCGTGGCAGGTGAGGTGCGGGAGGAAGAGGAACGGTGGGGGGACAGGGGACCGTCGGGTCCTGCGAGGATTTGCTATGTGGGGAACAGGAAGCAGTGGCTGGGGGGGGTTTCGGCGGCAGGCCAGGGCGGCGTGCCGAGATGATAGAGCCGAGAGCAGCGGCATAGGACACCCCCGGCCTCACCTCCCGACTCCGCACCCTGTCGCGTGCCTCACGGGGGCTAAGGAAGTCCGTCACCTGTAGGCCTCGGACCTCCTTCTCGAACCTGAAGAAAAGGCATTCTCGGGATGAAGAGGGGTGTGCGCCTTCGCAGTTGGAGCATTTGGGTGTGTTGGGGCACCTGTCAGGGTGAGCGAGTTGTCCACAGTGAACACATAATGGATGCGGCTGTCGACAAGCGGAGCTGACGTGTCCGAATTTATTGCATTTGAAGCAACGGGTCGGGTCTGGGACGTATGGGCGGATAGAAAACTCGCATGAGGCGCGGTCTCCCATACCCCATACAATACGGCCAGGGGGGATTAGTGTGTTAAAAGTAAGGAGCAGACGTGGGGTGGGGGAGGGGGTGCCTCCCTGTCGGGATGTGAAACGGTAGATCTTAGTAACTCCTTGGGGTGCGAGGTCCTCCAGGAGCTCGTTCACTGCGACCGACAGTAGGCGGGTGGCGTAAATAGTGCCCTGACTCTGGTTCAGGCGAGGGTGTGGGGAAACGGACACCGAGCATCCAAGGACCTCAGTGATGGAGAGTAGGGCTTTCGTCTCTGCGGCTGAGCGTGATTTTACGAGGAGGGAGCCATCCCTCTGTGGGCGTACGTCATAGCGGCTGGAGTTGCTGTGGGTTCGGATCGCCTGGAACGTCCGTTCAGAGTTGTTCGGGAGGGACCCAGATGTAGGCCGAATCACCAGGAATTTGTGGATACTTGGAAGGGAAAGGGAGGCTGTAGAGTCAAAATGTACTGGGATATTCAATGGTCGGTAGGACGGCCGTGAATGCCGGCTCCCCCGTCCGCCGCGAGGCTCTCTCCGCGGGGAGGTGGGCTGACGGTGGGTGAGGGGGGCATATGGGGAGAGCAAGAAGCCGGGTTGTGGGGGCAAGTCCTCGGTGGGACTTGACTTGCCCGAAGGTGGCTGAAGTGGGCTGGGGCGAGACCCCTGCTCCAGAGAGTGTAGGTCCAAGGGCATAGTCGAGGGACGGACTGGGGTCGGCAACGGAAAAGGAGAATGCAAGCGTTCCGCTTCCACAGGGGGGTCAACCCCATTAGGTTGCGGTCTTCCAGTGGTAAAGGACTCGAGGGCCTGGTTGCCCACCACCCGAGTGTTGAGAGAAGGAGTAGTCCGGGAATGAGAAGCAGTAGTCGTAAGCCGGGGGGGAGAAGTGTCCATAGCAAAACAAAAAAGAACTTCATCCCCCGCGCGCATCCAGCCACCACCGACTCCAACAAGGGAAAGGCGAAGTGTGGGCACACTTGGTCCCACCGCCGATAGATGTCACGCAGGGGAGATACACCGGCACCCAGTCCCTGTGCCTGAAAGGCAGCCACTCTCATCCAACGCGCGGTGAAAAGTGGCAGGGACAGGGTTTGGGTTTGGTTGGAAAGCGACAAGGGTGCAGGGCAACCACCTCCCACACCCAAGGGCCAAGGAAAGGGTCAAAATGAAGGTCCAAAGAACAACGCCAAAAAAAACAGGGAGAAGCCAGAAAGAATGGGTTAAAGGAGAGAGAAAGAAAAAGAAGCAGATCAGCCGGGTCCCCAAACGGGCCCAATGGTCCACGAGGGCAGAGAAAGCCCTTACACCGAAGAAAGGTGTATTCCCACATTCGCCACAGAGGGACGCGCCCTATAGCTCCGGACAAAGCAAAGGGATATATATATATATATATATATATATATATATATATATATATATATATATATATATATATATATATGGTGTCCCATAAGTCTGGAACCATAGGGTAAAATAAGTAATTCATGTTTTTCCGTTTATGCAAGTGCCCATGATGTCTTTGAGTAAGGAAGAACGCATCCAGGTAATTCTGCTCGTAGGAAATCGGAGTCAGAGGGAGGTCGCTGAGGAATTTAACAGATTGCATCCGGACCGCGCGCCGATAACACAGCTGTGTCGGCAAACTTGTAGCAAAGTTCAGGAAAACGGGATCCATAGGAGATAAACCACGCAGTGGACCTCCGAGGACATCCACCGACGATGACACAGCCACTACCATCCTTGCTCATTTCACAAACAGTCCCCAAAAGTCTCTTCGGCGTTTTTATTGCCGTTTTTATCATTTTGCCCTATGGTTCCAGACTTACGGGACACCCTATATACGTATATATAAGCACACCGGACAAAAAATTAGTCACCCCTCTCAGAATGTACCTAATAACGTGTGACGGCGCCTCTGGCCTTGATAACCGCACGAATCCGGCGAGGCAGAGACTCTACGAGGTTGTGCATGTACTGAACATCGATTTGCTGCCACTCGTTCATCAGCCGGTCCCGAAGTTCCGCCAGAGTCCGTGGGTGTCTATTCCTGCGCTTCACTTTCTGTTTCCAGCCTGAACAACACCTTCGACGCATTCAGGATTAAAGGCTTCATTGGACCTGCGATGTACTCGTCGCCTCCCATCATTGGAGAACAAACAAAAACGGGACTCATCGGACCAAATTACACGTTTCCAATCTGCCGCAGTCCAGTTTTTGTGCCCCTGAGCCCATTTATAACGTGCCAATTTGTGACTCGATGTTAACAGCGGCCTCTTCCGTGGTACCCTGCTCCAGATGTCCATCGCATGCAGTTCTCGTCGCAATGTCCGTTCGGAAATTGGTCGCTGGAGAACCTCATTGGTTTCTTGGAGCAATTGTTCTCTGGTTTGAAAACGATTTGCAGTTACTAGACGAGAAACATGGCGGCGGCCCCTATTGTCGAGAATTGTTTTCCGGCCACAGTTACGCCGTCGATTGTCAGTTGATTGCGAACTACACCACTCTTTGTAAACTCGCTGGACAGTACGCGTTGACACACCAACAAATTGGGCTACTTCAGACATTTTGTGTCCGTGGGCTCTGCCAAACACGATGGCTCCTTTTTGCCACTGAGTAACGTCTGCCTCACGACCCATTTTGCAGACTATATCCAACACACACTTTGTTCTTCACCACCTCACGAAACAGATCTGATCCTGTGTGCTACGTCACCGCTACTTGTCACTTACCAATGCTACATCAGCGCCATCTGTGTGACCTTAACTTCCTACTATCGGTGCTATTAGGGGGTGACTAATTTTTTGTCCGGTGTGCTTATATATATATATACATATATACAGGGGGCCGAAGTGGATCCATAGGAAATATTTATTTTAATACATAAATTACAACAAATGGTAAATACTTAAAATGAATATCAACTTTAACTCGTAAATGCGTATCCGTGATACTGTACAGTAGTTCGTACTCCAGTATAAATACTCAAATACTTTTTCATTTCAGCCCAGAAATGGCTTCGAATCTAACAGAAGACCGGGTAGAACTTGTGCTCATGTACGCAAGACAGGGCGCTACACACAGAGAAGTTGCTACCGAATTCAATAGAAATCATCCTGATAAGCATCCAGTAAACACATGCGACTGTTGGCAAGTTGTTAAACGTTTCAAAGAAACAGGAAGTGTACATGATCGACGGCGTTCTGGTCGTCCAAAAACTGCAACTGATGAAAATGCCTCTGCAATGGTATGTGAAACTTTAACGAATAGTCCAGTAAAGTCAACAAGAAGATATCAAATGAAACAGCATCTCGAGAACGTCAATTCGAAGAATTATTAAAAATCATAAATTCCATCCCTAAGAGTGTCGATGTCAGAGGCCGCCAATTTGAGCATTTGTTATAATTTGTTGTTTATACTGGAGTACGAACCACTGTACAGTATCACGGATACGCATTTACGAGTTAAAGTTGATATTCATTTTAAGTATTTACCATTTGTTGTAATTTATGTATTAAAATAAATATTTCCCTATGGATCCAGACTTTCGGCCCACCCTGTAATATATAATATATATTATATATATATATATTATATATACACGGTGAACCAAAAGTAGGTGGACAGTAGGTTGAAGATACGGTTTGTGTTTATTATATTATAACTATGGTGTCATTATAAACTATGGTGTTTGTGTTATATTATATTAAATATTATAACTAAATTTATTTAAATTTTATTTTGTATTATAGTATACAAAAAAATTAAATATTATTCTCAAAATAAACGTTATCATTTACTGTCCACCTACATTTGGTTCACCCTATATATATATAATATATATATATATATATAATAATATTATATATATATATATATATATATATACGTATGATGGGAAATGAGTAAGTGAAGAACAGTCACTAAAAAAAAAAAGTTACATACTTTTCAGTGATAGATGAATGAATTAAAATTCTTGAATGCAAAACCGTTAACAACTTAAAAGTGTCAAAATCTTACCTCAAAATCGTCCTCATAATCTACTACTACTACTTCTTCCTCTTTTCCATCACTATTCTCTTCCAAAAGAGGATCAATGGAGGGAGGAAGTGAGGAGGACTGAAGATAAACGGTAGAGGAGGAAGGGGGTGAAGGGTCTTCCACATTCAAGTCCATTTCATCCACTTCGACAAAACGCGAAGAAATAGACTCTTCCACTTCACCGTCACTCAAATCGTGTGGAGAAGTCATGGAAATTCCTTTGGAAAAGCACACTATTATTATTATTAAGGGATGTGACAACCCCACCGCCCGCCGGAAGGTGCAGCTAGCTCCGCATCTCCATCTCCTGCGATACAGGAGGGGAAGGAGTGAGCTAAAAACCCATCCTTCCCTCTTTCTCCCCACCAAAGGTAACAAAAGCCCGGATGTCGGCACCGCGCCTGCCCGGCCCTCCCACGTAACTACAGACAGGCACGTGGGGGTTTGTGGAATGTAAGGGGAATAAATGATAAAGCAAACGAGAGCGGAAGTTGTGCAGGTGTTCAAGGGTGAAATACTTGATGTTCTAGGATTGTGTGAAACAAAGATGAAAGTGTGTGTGTGTGTGTGTGTGTGTGTGTGTGTGTGTGTGTGTGTGTCTTCGCTACAAAATCGCAACAATTTTGAAAGTCCATCGCGACACGAAAGTATGTATCATGACATTAGCAGAGCCGCGGTCGTTATCTTTATAAATGCTATCTTTATTATGAAGAAAGGGGGATACAATTAACGTTATGCTAAGTTAGGTAAGGTTTAGTTAAATTTATTAATATTTTTTCGATTGAGTAAATGTCACAATACAGAACTGAACATGTGAGAATGTGTAACCATGTCGCGATTTTGTGGAACAGCCAAACGTGTGTGTGTGTGTGTGTGTGTGTGTGTGTGTGTGTGTGTGTGTGTGTGTGTGTGTGTGTGTGGTACATCTGGGTTGTTTCTGCCTTTTCACCCCAATTCGTTGGGAATGAGATTTTGATAATGAATGAATGAACTATCATTATTAAACATAAGACTCTCTCAATAATAAAGCTCAAAATTAAATACAATTACTCTGAAGTGGAATCCTTCCATGTGTGACCTCGCATCAATTACATTATTAAACTAGAGACCAACAAACTGCTTTAAACTTCAAGAAAAATTATATATATAATGTCCAATATTTTTCTTAATCTTTTTATTAAAACCATAATAAAAGAATTTAAAACAAAATTAAAGGCACTAAAGGGCGTGTACTTTCAAAGAACACCGATGATAAAACTAGAAAGTAGAATGTACTAAACTCTTGATAACGGAACGGTACTGTGTTGCCTTCAAAAACATTTTGGCTTTAAAACTTCTGGGATTCCTTTTAATGAGAGTAAAATCTTTGTTAATACATTTTAAATGCATTTAAGCAGTATTAATTTACTGCACAAAATATATAAGAATAATCAAGTCCGTTAGATGAAGGAGAGAATCTACCTGATTCCAAGGTCTCCAAACTGTTATGAGAAGGATCTACATTCGTAATTTGTTCATCAGAGCTTCGGGTCAATTTCGTTTCAGTCTCCAACTGCAACTGCTTTTCATTCGAAGTATCTTCTTTGATAATTTTCTCTTCAATTTCATCTGTTTTAAGGGTAAATTTTAAAAGTTAATGAAAAATAGTGCTTCAAATGCAAATCTGGAAGATTTTTGAATAAGATCAGGATGGGAAGATTTAAAATTTTGGCATTCTGGTCCTCATGTCAAGATGAATGATCATATTTGTAAACAAAAAATGCAAAAACCATTAATTCAGTATCAAGCTTTTCTAGTGACAATTGCGTAATTGCCAACAAATTATTTTGTGCTTAAAAAATTGAACAGCTCGATTTTTTAAACTTTTGTATCCATATTGTATACTTTATTTACTCTAGTAGTTCCCAAACTTTTTCTCTCTACAAACCATCTGAGCTGCTTTTTAAGCTTTTATGGTATTCAGTAAAATACGATATGGTATTTTAATACATACCATACTCTTAACATGGTTGCGAATCCCATGGTAAGAGCACACGAAACACAGTTTGGTAATTATCGCTCGGAGCATTACTGCATAATCTCAAAGTAATGAATTCTCTTGTGTCGAAGGCCTTAACTTTATTTGCTTACAGTTATGTTTATTTTGTTTACGCAATAAATGTTATTATATTGGATCCACAACTCTCATGAACCATAATCGAGTTAATATATTTATCACATAAAATATGCTAATTATGGGATGTTTATAAGCTTCATTATACTTTAATATTAATTTACTGAATTATGGTTAATGAACCACCTCCGTTTAAATACGAGAAAATTTCATTATTCTAAGCGCATTATCTTTTTCAATATCTAATTGAAAATATATCATTAGGCTTATGTATCAATTTATGGACCTCTGCAAGGTCAATACCTTTATATTTTGTTCGTCTGCAGTACATAACTTATGCTTAAGTTGCAAAGCAGATGACCCGAACATAGACAATTTCAAAATGTTACCAAATTTTTGAAATCTCTCTCTCTTAATATTTACTGAGAAAAACTGCGTAACATTAATTCATTCCTTCGTCTATGGTAAAAAACCTAATATCTAGTTTATTAATCTATAAAATCTACGTCTAATTAATGAAACAAATCCACTCGTATATCGGATAATATTTTCCAAAATGGTGTCAGATGTTCCATTTTAACAATTCATTTAATTAATATAAAAAAGACTTTTTGACCTTTTGCATCAATTATATAGCTCTAATCTTTACCTTACTTCCTGTACCGTAACCACATGCCTCATTTTTCATATTTTTGTGTGCGTCAAGGGTAGAACTTCAATTCTATTGTGTCAGAGCACAATTCTAGCATGCATGCACTAAATTCATTAATTAAGGAAAAACAATAACGAGAGAAACTAATGCAAATTTAATTTAATTTGTATTTTGATGTTGCGTGACTGATTCATCATTTATCGGCTTTTTTCTTCTACCGGCGGAACCCTAATAATTTATTTGACCTTATCAAACTGAGAAATGTGGTTCATGCAATTATAAGAAATGAAATTTCCAAAGGGCATTAACAGTCTATAAATAATGAACGCAATCGAGTTTCGGTGTTTATACCGAACGTATGACAAGTTATGTACGGGGAAAAGAGGTTGTTTAGTAATGCCATCATGTACTACATATATGAATTACAATGGTTCATGAACGGACTAAAGTAGTGAAGTTCACTGTAAAGTAATAAAAATTTACAAAAAAGTGGACACTATTAGAGCATTACAGATACGGGTTATAAGTTATTTCTAACAGACCTTGAAACGTTAACATTCAGAAGGCTTAGCGATGTTGAATTTATTTTGTAAAAAGTTTCTTTTAATTTGAATTAAATCCGAAAAATTTATTATTCCATGATATTCGATCCCAAGCAGCCAAAATATGACTGCTACTCGATTTTCACTTTTCTCTACCCCTATACACTAAACCAGTGGTGCACAAACTTTTTTGATGTGAGGGCCAAACCAACCATCTGTCTTATATGTAGGGGCCACATATATAGATATTCTATTTTTTATAAATATGCATTTTTATAACCAGGCGTAATATTTCAGATTTTTCTTTGGGTAGCTACCCTTTTCATGTGAAAAATATGAATTGAAAAGACCCGTGGGGGCCACATTTGGCCCACGGGCCAGGGTTTGTGCATCACTGCACTAAACTGTAATAAACTGTTATACTGTTGTCTATATAAGATGACCTCAAGAAAACACTTAATGTGGATAATTAATTGTAAATGACTGAAGGTAATCAACCTTTGGATCAAGTTTTTATGAATGTGAAGATGGGCAATTTAAATTAGAAAGTAATTCTTATTAAATGCCCACTAAATAGTAGGCTGTAAGATAACTAAGTTTTATGCAATGCTAATAACCCATTTTCTTTTACGTCATCTGAGCGTCTCATGGGTCAATCAGTTTGGGAGCCACGCTGCAGTGCTGAGACTCCCAAGTCGTGGGTTTGAACCCCAATGCTACTTAGAGCTCGGCTGTCGTCTTTTCTGTATCTTACGTCACGACGAAGCAGCGGGCTGGCCACCTCCCTTTAACTAACTTTGGCTAAGGCAGCCAAGGCTTGAGCCCCTACCCCCCAACTTCCTTGGGGGGGGGGGGGGATACCAATATTACCTTTTAGCTTTTATGTCATTTCTAGTAATAGTGAAAAGAGTAGCGTTTATGCGCCCAATTAAAAGGTAACATCCAAATGTCCCAATCCCCAGGAAGTGGAGGTTAGGGGCCCGAGCTAAGGCTATCTTATCCAGAATTAATTAAGTGCAGGTGGGCAGCCCGCCGCCTCACTGTGACGTAAGATACAGAAAAGACAACCACCCAGTTTTGGACAGCACTGAGGTTCGAACCCACAACGCAGAAGAGTCTCAGCGCTGCCAAGTGCCACCTTAACTGATCGAGCCATGGGATGCTCTAATACGCCCAATTAAATGTAAGAATTTTTATCATTTAAGTTTTCCTTACCTTTTTCTGCAATGATTTCCTTTTTTATTTCAGGTGGTGCAATGATTCGGGTATTATTATTTTCAACACTTTCAGTCTTAGCATGGTTTGGTTTGGATTTAGACTCTCTGCTTTTGTGCTTGTCTCTGCCTTCATCAGACTTCTTTGTGTTGCTTCTAGAATCAGATCTTTTGGATGAGGGTTTGGGGTTTTCTTTAGGTTTTCTCAAATCTTTATCAACTGAAACTGCAATGAAATCTGAATTATCTCTAAAGTAATATTTTGCTCCGACAAAATGGCATCAACCTATAAACTTTTGTTGTTCAAGTTGCAAATTATTCATTCTACAGATGACCACGATAAATATAAATGATTCTTACGAGGGGGAAACATACCATATAGCCCATAATCAGAATAAGCTCATCCTGTACCAGAGTAACATAAAGAGTACTAACCAGACTTAGGCTGGTATAATGTTTGGAGTTGTTTAACCTCTTCCATAACAACAAAGGTCATGTGACAGAGGGGACCTACAACTTTACATGGTATCCAAACCAAGAGTCGCTACATCATTTGAATGCAGAGGATGGTCACCCATCATTCATTTCCATATCTCCAGTAGCCTAACTTTTGAATTTTCATTACTTATTTTTGTCATTTGCAAGAAATTTTGCAGCACCCCATTTGGGAAACACTGGTCTATAACATCAGCCTTATAGCCCTAACGGTTCTAGTTTTGGTAAAATATAATCAACACTGAAGGGTTTGAGTTGTACCATACCTGATTTTTTGCTTCCATCAGATCTTGAATTTTTATCAGGTCTAACTAAAGGTCGACCTCGATCCTTTCTGGTATCTTCATTTCTCTTGGAAGTAGATGGCAACTTTGAAGTTTTAGATTTGTTTACTCCTGAAGGCTTCTCCTCCTTGAACCTACTGGATGGGCTTTGTTTTGATAAAGATTTGCTAACTTTTTCGGTACTTGTTTGAGGAGTTTTAGATTTGCTAACTTTTTCGGTACTTGTTTGAGGAGTTTTAGATTTGCTAACTTTTTCGGTACTTGTTTGAGGAGTTTTAGATTTACTCATTTTCACTGAGTTTTTAGTTACTACATCTTTAGCATCTCTCCTTAAAGTTGTATTAATCGCAGGTTTTGATGAAGAAGAGGAAGAACTCTGGCAGAATAAAGGTTTCTTTTAAAAATTCATTAATAAATACCAGTACCAAAGAATCTGTAAATACAGTATGGTGCACCATATCCCTAACATTAACCTTACTGTACCAGCTAATGTATTCACACTTCTTCATTCTACTTTTTAATTCCAATGAAAAACAAAACTTAGGCTAACACTGTACCACCCAAAGTCAAAAGCACAATGGTCAACTTAAGAAATTTTGGTTCTGCACTTTGTTTTTATTTGAGGCTACCACAAGGCACAGTTTCATATGAAGAGTACATTCTTTGAAAAATGAAAACTATAACAATATACATTCTTCAAAAATTAAATAATATAATGGTTAAGATGAAAAAGAAAAAGGAAATAAATTTGTAAACTAAGAGAGCTCGGGCCTAGTAGAACTCTGAAACTATGCAATGTAGGTTAGAGTCCCACAAGTTCCTAATTTCCCACTTTACTGCTTTTTCACTCTCCACCTTATGTACAGTTATTGTACTTAAAATATATGTTCAATATTATCGTCAGAAATAAGGTGCTTGGCTTTGGAAAGAGAGGTTTTAACCTTAAACAAAAACAATTAACGTATAATTTAAAACTATGAAGTGTTAACTTGCTTTCTTTTGGATTTAGACTGATACAGTACCTAAAGAATGGTAATGCCACATATTTTCTTCATTAGACTTACAAATACTGTACAGACGGAAGTGGTGACACACTAATCCAATTTTATGACTACCAATGAAAAAGGCTAAACTACTTGAAAACCTGCAGTTCAAGGGTAGATTAATATGAGTCTGATATTGATTGTCTTAAGCCTCAGTACAATAGGTCCTATTTTCATACACTATGCAAAGAATCAGATCATAAATCAAATAACTAGAAAAGCTAAGATATTCATTAAATTAAAATACATTGTCAAAAAAAGAATACCGTATATACAATCTATGGTACAATAGGAAATTTGAAAAAGTGGCATGTAAATTTCAGTATACTAAAGTAATATCCAATCAAATGTCACATGATGTAACTAATTTAGGAAACAAGATCTATGTTGGAATGATATCAATGTTCCTACAATATATTTGTGACCTTGACCTTTGGTGCAAGAACCTGAGTCTTGTTGCAACACCTCATCTTGTGATGATACATATCTGTGTGTAAAGGTTCAAACTATCTGAGTGGTTTAAAAATTATGGCACTGACTTCTGTCTAACCTCTGACCCCTATTTGTGAACTTAACCTTCAATGCAATATCCTAATTTGTGCTCATGATACATTGTCTTGTGAAAATTCATGTGTCTGTGTGTGTGTGTGTGTGAAGTTTCATTTACATTGAGTGGTTTAAAAGTCATGGTGTGGACCTCCATTTGACCTTTGACTTCTGTTTGTGACCTTGACCTTTGATACAGGGACCTAATTCTTGCTCATGACACATTGTCTTGGGATGATATACATGTGTATGAAGTTCATCAGTTTGTTTTTATTGTTCAAAAGTTATGGCAAGGACATGAAAAAAAAACACGACCTTTCATGAAAGCAGCTTATTCTTGCTCATGACATAGCACCTGGTGATGATTCACGTATGTATGAAATTTCATCAATTTATGTTCAGTGGTTCAAAAACTGTGACAAGTGGATTTACAAACAAGTGCAATTCAGCATGGCTTCTCCAAATTTATTTGTTTAGTGACCTAATTAACAATACTGTACAGCACCGTGTGTGATAAATCACTGGCTCTTATTGACTATCACAGTCAATCTAAATAAATTAAGCCAAAATAGTTTGCTGAAACTTACAATTTACACAGTACACAAAATCTTATAACTAGCTGCAGCAACATTATAGGAAGCATGAAAGAAACAACTTGACTCAAGTTAAAGTTAATCATTTCATGACTGGCAGGTCTTATAGTCAACCAAAAAAAATAATATAAATTGTACTACAATGAAACATTCTACAAAATATTTCATATATATATATATATATATTAGGGTGCCACTATTTGGGGTGTTTTTCATTTTTGGGAATTTCTATCAGGACGGGCGCATTTCTGGTGTCATTCCGTCTAAAAAACATTGTGTGTAAAAATATTTTTGAAATAAAATAATAATTAGAACTGCCTCAACGAGGTCAGAGTTTATACTTTTTGTCAAAAAGTACTCATGGCGTTCTGTTATCATGTCAGTTTCGTTTCGATAGCTGCTGTAGTTTCGTTGAAAAAATGAAACAGACAGACAGACGGACGGTCAGAGTCGTTGGTTTAGTCTTCCGCACTGGTGTACAGAAGACTAAAATGAGGTATTATACAGGGTGTAACACGAGTTATCCAAATATTGATACAGGCGAAAGAACAGTTATTCTAAGTAGAAAATGGGTTGGGACGAGTTTTGCCAACACTAACAGTGTTCATTCTCTTTTTCAGTGAGTTCTGAAACGACGTGATGGCTTCGGCAACAAGATCTAAAACAGCAGTCTATCTCCTGGGGACCGTGGACCACAGCATCACAGGAAGCATGCTGCCTACGGGAAAGCAGGCGCTTCAGTACTTTTTCCACCTTCACCTTGACGTCAAGAAGCCGATCAAGGAAGCAGCCGCTGAGACAGTGACGCAGTCAAGGAATTCTGGGAGCGGTCCCGTATTCTACGCAGAAAGACCAACGCGCAAGGGACAAGGTTCTCCGAATGTACGAGAAGTGGCGGGCTCTGAACAAGAACTCGAAACGGCGCACTGTGACCCAAATCAGGAACGAGGCCGAGTTCCTCTCATCCCTTGACCGCCTCTTCGACATCGCACACGAACAGGCGATGTCGATGATCACAATCGAAGAGGACAGGGAGTTCCTGACGGGACAAAGGGCCGAGGTGCGGCGCGGCCGCATCTCCTCCACACGTGACATGACGCTGCACACTGAGGAGGAGCGTGCGAGGAGACAGGAAGCGGAAAGGAGCCGCCGGCAAGATGATGAAAGGGCGAACAGAGAGAGCCGAGAAGAACTCGTCGAACTGGCATCGAGCTCCAGCTCAGGTGCAAGCAGCCCGACTCGGTCACCGACACGCGTCGTCGCCGAGAAGAAGAGGAAGAGCTCTCTCTCCCGGGCCCGTCCACGTCGAATGCAGAAGCATCTACGACCCCTTACCACCCAAGCGATTCCGCGCGTCGAAAAGATGATCACCCTGATCTCTCCGCAGCGATGGATCGGACGAAACTACCGACCGAGTGTTTTTTTGCTGTCGGCGGGCTGCGACGGAGCTTGGGCCACGACCCTGAGGAGCTGGTTTTGAACCGCGAATCCTCCCGCCGCGACCAAGCAAAGTTCCGTGCTATGGCAGCAGCGGAAATGAAGGCAGCCTTCCATCCTAACTGTGCCGCTGGATGTTCACGGGACGGGAAAATCGTACCAGCGGCTGCGGAGGCCCTGCTGAAGATCGCCTTCCAGTTCTGGTGTCTGGGGAGAACGTCGACAAGCTTCTGGCTGTGCCCAGCCTCCCCGACGGCACCGGCCGCGCCATGGCGGAAGCCGTCCTCTCTGCCCTCGAGGATTGGGACATCAAGGGACGGATCTGTGCCCTCTCTTTTGACACCACCGCCTCAAACACAGGACTCTCAGGAGGAGCTTGCTATATCATTGAGCAGAAACTCGAGAAGACAGTGCTTCATTGGCTTGCCGCCACCACATCCACGAACTGGTGTGCGAGAAGGCATTCACGGCGTGCCTCGGTCCCTCTACGGTCCTGACATCCTCCTGTTTCAAACGATTCGCCGCCCAGTGGGACTTCATCGATCAAACCAAAGCGAAGCCCTTCGAGGATGGAACCATGCCGCAGCACCTGAAGGACGCCCGCGACGAATGCTGATCGAATTCAGCCGCTCCTCGACGGTCAACATCCACGTGATGACTACAGGGAACTTCTGGAGCTCTCTGTAATTGTGCTGGGCGGTCCGAACAAGCGGGGTGCCCGGTTCGCTCGTCCCGGCGCCTTCCATCGCGCGCGCTGGATGGCAAAAGTCATCTTGCCATCAAACTGTTCCTGTTCCGGGAACAGTTTCAGATGTCGTCAGGCGAAGCGGCTGGAATCCGGCGATTCACCATCTTCGCCGTGTCCATCTACGTGACGGCCTGGTACAAAGCGCCGCTCCCGGCAACGGCCCCAGCCGCGGACCTCGCGCTGCTCAAGGCCCTCGTCTATTATCCGGACTCAGCGGTGGCCAAGGCGACGGCGACAGTCTTCGCAGGCACCTATGGTACTTGAGCGAGCGCCTCGTCACCCTGGCCATCTTCGACGAGGGTATCGACTTGGCGACAAAGCGGGAGATGATTAAAGCGATGGAAGAAGAGGAAGGATCGGAGGATCCCCCGCGGCGTATCATGTGGACCTGTCCACCGCCTCAATCGCCAACAATACATTGGCCAAGTTCACAACGACTACATCAAAGGAGTTCTTCAAGGTTCTGGACATCAGCACCGCCTTCCTGCTCAAGGATCCGGAGGAGTGGCGGACGGACCAGCCTTCATCGCCGCATCCCGCCGAGTCCAGGCCCTTCAAGTTGTCAATGACTTCGCGGAGCGCGGGGTGGCGTTGATGCAGTCTTTCAACCTGGCCCTTACCAAGAGTGAAGACAAAGGCAGTTCCTCTTACAAGTGGTCGAGAAGCACCGCTGTGACTTCCCAACCGCCCGCAAGTCCACCGTGACCTCTGCAAAGTAGGCAACAATGAGAGGGAGATGGGCGCCCCATGATACCCCCCCCCCCCTTGAGGGGCTAATACTCGAGTTGAGGGGGACCTAGAGTTGAAAGTATTGAAGTCCAGTTATATGTTTTAGGTCAAGATTAGTAGCTTGAACAAACTAGAAGTGATATTTATTTGCTAGAGGCATAGAACATCATGATCTAAAATTTCTACTTTTCGAGAAAATATACAAACTTTGACCGTATTGAGGCAGTTCTAAATATTGTTTTATTTCAAAAATATTTTACCCACGATATTTTTTGACAAAATGGAACCAGAAACGCGCCCGTCCCGATAAAAATTCAAACTTTCGAAAATAAGTGTCACCCTAATATATATATATATATATATATATATATATATATATATATATATATATAGTGTCATTAGTTGTCAGAAAAGGAACCCAAAAATGTGTATCATTTAAAGTGACTAGTTACTGAAATATTTAATCCTGAACAATAATAATTCTTATACTTTTAGGTTTAAAGAAACATATACACATCATTAAAGGGTTAACTAATTTAATAGCCGACTTGGTAATAAGCCTTCATTAGGACTTATGACCTAATACATTCAACTTCAGCCCACCTTGTTAATTTCTAAAATTATTTCCATTCAACAAGCTGACAACTTGATAGGAAAAATATGTTACCACTATAATTTGGACTAAGGCTGTTCAATAATATTACACATAAGGTTATACTTAAAATTGATTACCAATATCCATTACACTTACTTTACTAACTCTAGGTTTGAATCTTCTGCTTGTTCTGTTTAGGTTTTATTTACTGGGATTCTTTGTACTACTAGTTGAATGCAACTTATTTGATGAAGTTTTGCTTGAAGTTTTTGAGCCATTTTTAATCTTAGAGTTTGGATGGGTATCAGACTTAGAATTTGTTGAATGAGATGATCTACTTGTAGTTCTAGATGGCATTTTAGAATTCTGGAAAATGTAAAATAAGCCCAATATCATAGTTTTTATTATAAGCTATAAGCCTACATCCTTTCTTGAATGCAATATAGCTGAGTAGATCTGGGACCCATTTATATGGTAAAAGTTTAATTTCAAGCTGCTGAAAATGGGAAATTAAACACGTAAAATATTACTGTAACTAAAATATAATCATCATACCCTACAGATAAACCAAGTAAAAGTGATTCAAAATATTTATTCAACCTGAACCTAATGTTTTGCTTTTTTACTCTGTAATTCAATTACTATAGAGCATAAACAGCATTTCTGAAATATAAAAATAATAAAAAAAAGTTCACAAAAGTTATAGTAATACTATGCCTTTCTTTGTAAATATAAAAGTACAGTATAGGCTATGCTGTCATCATAAAAATTTCATTATGATTTTGCCTCATTCAGAATTAAATTAATAAAAATAGAAGACTAACAACATGTAAAGTCTAAAGGAAGGATAGCAAATAGTACCAATACTGAATATTTTTAATAAGAGAAGGGCAAATAAAATGCAAAATGCATCCCAATGTAAATTCCCTTTGAATCATTGGTTTAATTGTAATTACTGAGTGAAACAAGAAAAATAACATACCTCTCCCCCTATGGGAGGATATATAAAAACTAAGCAACTGATACTTTATTAACCTATTTGCTGCAGTGTAAGCTAACTAAATATAGTCTCAAATATGACATACACTATACATCGTTTTAGTGTTAAACAAGTTTAAAAAAAATGTCACTCGATAGTCCAGGACTATCATACTATGACCAAACATGAAAAGCTTCCGCTATATTGGCTTGATTACCAGATTTGCAGAGGCCCCAACATCTGGGGGTAAATCAGGATATTTTTTTTATATACAAGAAACAAATAGACTACCAAATGTAAATCTTTTTAAAGTATACTGTACCGTACTTCATAAAGTTTAGAGGAAACAGTCCAATTTTAACCCTGGATAGGAATTCATGGGTCCCACAGACCCAATACGCAATTCATTTCTGACCCATGATTAAGGGTTAAAATCATGAATATAGGGTAAATTTGATTTTAAAATATAGCTTATGACTTGGATAACCTTGATAGGCTTAAGTGGTTTCATGTTTCCCAAATGTAATGTAAATGTAATGCAACCTTTAACCTTTCTGGAACCATGTGGGATAATTCTTGTACCCTAGTGATATTTTCCAATATAATCTTAGCCGAAGATTTTTTCTCACATATCTTCTATTAGAGCTGAAAAACATATTAATGAGCATACTGTATAATTTGACTATCAGTAGTCTTAAATGTTTTGTGTATCTTATATTTTTCAGTGAGAGGTACTAAAACTACTACTGCATGGGTTTTTCACATCATTGGATGTAAACGTATGGCCATGCTTAGCATACTATAAGGCTTACTTTTTTTTCTTGGTGAATGTCAGTAGATGGCTTAAACATGTACTTCTATTCCCATTTTTTTTTTACCATATTCTTTGTTTTATCACTCCTCTTTATAATAATACCTTAAATGCCTTATAGGTAAATATTAAGTTTCAGAGACACTAATTTTTTTCTATCCCTGATTGCACAATAAGTTGGTGACATAGGAAATAACTAACCAATCTAGAACCACCACCTAACCTAGTGTAACCCAACCCAGATGTAGGAGTCACCCTGATTGGCTCAAAGTATGAAATGGCAGATCACTGAAATCTGGTATTCCTGAAACTTAATATTAGCCACCTTATTGAACTGAATAACTTTTACTGATAAAATAAATAGTTTTACAATTATTGTTTTTGTTTTAACATAAATAATTGTGAAATTGGACTTTCTTTTTTTTTATTTAATGTGGCCCTTAAGCTTTAGGCTTTACTGGTCTCTTGATTAAAAATAAACATACAGTGGAACCTCAATATACGAACGCATCTCTCTTCAAACAAATCGGTATAAACAACTTTTTCGAGAAAAAATTGTCCTTGTATACGAACCATTCCCTCATATCCGAACCGAAAGAAGCCGGTCAGTTTCTCTCCAGCCAGCCAGCGTTCTCTCCAGCCAGCGTTCGAGTTCGTTCGATGTTTTTATGGAAGGTGACTCCCCTTCCAAATAATCTCCCTCCTCCACCCCACCTTCCTCTCCAGCTTCCACTTAGGCCATCATCACTCCTCAGCAAAGGTAAAGTTCAGGTTAAATTTTCATTTATTTGTATAATATTGCATTATTTATTGTTGTTACAGGTTTCATGTATGATTTTATACATGTAAGTCTTATTTTACAGGTTTAATTAACCAATATTTTGACTTAAAAATGTTTCGTAAGGGGTAACTTTTGGGGGTCTGAAACGGATTAATCCAATTTACATTATTTCTTATGGGAAAAATTGATTCAATATACGAACAATTCGATATCAGAACAACCCTCAGGAATGGATTAAGTTCGTATATTGAGGTTCCACTGTAGTTATTATTAATAATAGTGCAGCAGTATGGTTAAAAATTTCATAACAGTTGTGCACTTTGTGATAAAGGCTCGCTTAGATCTTGTGTGGGACAGTTATATGGCAGACTCCCTGAAAGGCAAAGCAAAGTGAGGAAAGGGGCTGCACCCATACCAGGAAACTGGAAAGACTTCCTTTGTGTAGACAGCAACAAAAGTGAGCTATTCAGCTTCCTCTCAAAGACACTCACTCATCCAGTCATTTCATGAGGCTGACAAGGAACTTTTTGTCACATATGGAGTGCAGGTTCTCAATACACCACCACAACCTGATCTTCACTCACTTGCCTCATGCAACCACAAAGGAGGCAGACACTCGTATGTTATTGCATGTAATTCATGCTGCAACTACTTTTGTATTATCAGCAAATTTAGAAACTTTACCTACCTAACACCCTTTTCTAAATCATTAGATATGAAATAAAGAGTAATGGACCTAACACTAATCCCTGTGGTACCTGACTTTTCACTTTCTGCCACCCAGATTCACAACCATTTAGAATTACTCTATTCTCTGTCTTCTAGCCATTTTTCTACACAATTTATAAATGACCCAAATATCCCATTAGCTAATTCATATGTTTATAGAGAAGTCTCCTACGTGGAACCTTGTCAAATGCCTAACTAAAATCCAAATAAATATCTACATCATATTCATTATCTACCTGACCAGTTACAAATTCTAGAAAGTCTGAGAGATTAGACAAACAAGACTTCCTGATCTAAATCCATGTTGGGAACTTGAAACAAGGTTAAAATTATCCAAATAATCTTCTTATTCTTTATAATTCTTTCTATTATCTTTCCTCCCAATGATGCATAAACTAACAGGCCTATAATTTCCTACCTCCTTTTTACTTCCTTTTTGGTAAGCAAGTACTACAATTTGCTTTGTTCTGTTCCGTAATTTTGATGCAGGCTGTGATACCAATCATCACAACTCTCACATGCTACAGACCTATCCCTAAGCCTAACTTCCTTCTTTCAAACCTTACAGTCACAGTCTAAAATAATCTTAAATACTATTCTCTAACTCAGTTAAAAGCTTTATGGTCTAAATTAAACAATCTCTTGGATGAAATGAGCTAATGCAGCCCTAGGGTAATCAAACCAAAACAATGGACTTGCACAAAATGAACCCCTGGATCTCTCTGAATACAAAGATAAATTAATCTTAAGACTTTGGAACACAGCTATTTATACTTTAATAATCCCAATAAAGTAAAATCTACAGAATTAATACTATAATCCTTTAATAATTTGTAAAAAACTTTGGAGCATAACAGAGAATGTCTTTCCACTTCCACTTCCAAAAATCTACATTGTATATATGTATAGCCATTTAACTCACACTCACACTTTTTTTTTTTAAATCCTGGAGATTAGGTAGGCATTCCAGGAGCCAGGAGAATATACACAATTCTGGGAGGGTTGGCAAACCTAAATGTAACACAATCAGTAGCTATAGGATGTTCACCAAATATTTTTTTATTAATGTCTCATGCATCTAACAATGATTTGAAGCATATTTTGAGGGAAGCCTTGTACCCTAAATAACTGGGATTCTTTGTACAATTATCATATTATGAAGTAAAACATTACAGTTTATAGGTTGTTTGGAGACAGACTTCAGAAAATGCTCAAATTTTCTGATAAGTCATGCAAGGACTGTTTCCATAAAACTAACTGAAATGAGAAATTCCACTTAAATAACCTACTTGCCCTATATGTAAATGCTCAGAAACTAAATATTTTTATTTGGTGCAATAATTTCTTTCATTAATTCCTAGTTTGGAGGTGTCCTCTTAATGCACAATGCATAAATATTACCTATATCACTGGATAGGCAATATAGCTATAGTTTATTTATGAACAGTATTGGGTAGAAACTTTATAATTTTATGCATCCTTAACTATTAAAAAAAACACCTTCATTTTCTTCCATTTCCTTTCAAAATATTAAAAAATTTCAAAATCAAAAACAGTATTACACAATCTTCCAAGGTAGTAGTATGACCGCAAAATGTTCGTCTGCATATGCAACTGCAATGTTGATCAATTGTTGCAAGGTGCCAGCCCCTTTCCACCCATGAAGCAGAGAGAGGGGGTTCTAGCATCGTAATTACCGGGCCTGTTTCCCCCAGCACCGCAATAAAACTATAGAAAAGGATGCAGCCATAAAAATCTTGAGCTTCACATTGTGTCAAGATTAGTGATATAGTGGGGTTGTCTTGACTAACATCTTGTTTTCTTCTCATTTCAGGATTGGCCACTGTGTAACCCCCATGTTGACGGAGTTAGTTTTGCTTAATGCCTGGTTAACTCAGTAGTTTTGTTTAGACCCATTTTGAGGAATTTTTTGATCTTGTTTTTTGATTCTGGTATCGGTGAATTTCACCATCAATTTTTAGAACCTGGCTCATTTTTCAAAGTCACAGTTGGCTTGCACAAGTTCTAGCCTGTCAACTCAATTTGCTAAGAAAAAGAAAATTCAAGGAAAACAGTGTGCCTTGTGATACTGGACATTGCCTGTGCATAATGGTGTGCAGGTTAAGGTATTTCTAGGACCAATAGCTTCAGGTTTTGCTTCTCCATGGCTTAACTATAATAGATAGGTGTGATTGGATTGACCTCAAGTCTAGCTTAAAGGTGTTAAGTCCAGTGAGGTCTATTGTGTTGTCTAATTGTACCATTCTAGCATAGGTTAATTTTTTTATCTTCTTTTGGTAATTCCATTTTTGTTGTCCAGTATTTTTGTCATTGTAATCGTAAGCACCATTGTATAGCATACCCTTTCAGGGTTTTTGGATTTCCGTTTCTTGATCTTAAGCCTCATCTAGACTCAAGCTCATAACCCATCCTAGCTCTTGTAAATAATTCAAGTTAATTTCTAATAAACCCTTAGAATTCTACCAACTAGTTTTTTTTCAGCCTTTGTCCTTATAGACCAGGGTCATTACTTTCAAGGATTTCCTTGTGACAAGAGCATTGTAGAGGGTTTGAACAACCTTTTCACAAGGCAGTTGATATCCCCTCTTGTGGTAGCACTGGTGGTAATCCACCTAAACAGGATGTACGACCCAGGGTCCTTGAATCAACAATACCTCCAGATTCTCTTTATTAAACAATTCAGAGGGTAATATCTGCTCTTCTCATCCAGCCACATTTGGTTTACTTCACGATCAGTCTGCTAAAATCTTGCTTGCTTGTTATGTACACCCATATTCAGCTGAGGTCCTCAAGTATTGCTGGGTATACATTGCAAACACCTTTCCTGAAGCCAGGGCTTTCCAGGTTCTCAAGTGGACCCGACTCAGACACAGTGTTAATCTTTGGAGATAGCTAGCGGGTCGAGTCCATTTCTTGGTTCCAGCAGTGTGGGAGTCTCATTTGCCCTCAGTGACAGTCAGTGGAGGTGAGAAAAACTTCACTACCTGAGACCTTCCCTTTTCCCGTCATCAAGAAGTAGCCAAGTTACGGTATTTTATCTATTTCATCACACTCCCCTGCAACAATGTGGCCAATGCCAATGACAAAATTTAGCCAATGCCAATGATCTACCCAATGAATAAAAAATTAAATAAAAATTAATGCCCAGATTCTCTACAATTGAAATTGGTTGCATATCAATAGCAATCATTTCTCCAATTAAATAGCTTATTTTCTTTGCTCTTGCATCATTGATGTTCCATAATTTTTTTTTTCAAATACATCAAGAACTGTTGGTTGAGATGTGCCTAACTTTATTGTTTTACTTGGTCCTGGTTTAATTTCATCATCACATTTTCATTTAGTTTTAGTGCCTTGCTCTTTTTCAATTTTTTGTACATTTTCTTCTTCTTTCTTTGCTTGCCGAGGATGTCTCTTTTCAAAATGTACTTTAATATTTGTAGTAGTATAATTTTTTTCACTACCCACAGCTTTCCCTGTAGATATACAAGCATTACACAAGGGTCATTCCATGTCATTTCAATAGTCCAGGCAATTTGTAGTTAGACCTGGGCAAAATTGCTTCAGAAGCTTTCTAAACTGTTTCCAGCTCAGAAACCATTGCCGAATAACATATCCAAAATCTGACAAAATTGGACCCCGGGAACACCCCCAAAAATGAAATTCAAAATGGTGGACTGGATGTTTCCTACGAAAAAAAAAATATATATAATTTACGCTTTTATTTATAGAGATACATTTGATGCTTTTTCTTTCAGTTGTAATGTTTTAAATAATTCAACAATATACAACACAACCAGTTATTACGCAAATATAATGTTATATAGCTTTTTACAGATTTTATAATCAATAATACAACAATTATTTTTTTCCCAGTTTCAAGTTATGTTCATTACAGAAGTGATACCTGGTCACAAACATACAGAAATTAATCCTCTTCATCACTATCATCGGATAGATTACCGGTACTTGGGTTGTTATCGCAACCACTGATTTGGCACTCGCCACAAGCGGCTGAACAGGGCATTCCATTACGCTTGCATCCACATCTTGAAGTAGCACATTTCGTCTTGCAGGAGCAGCGGATCATGTTGAGTAGATAATTTGGAGCTGGTGGCTTGTCGCAGGCTGTAGGGTAGTAGGAATTATTCTTTACATACCAACCCCACTGTTCTGCATCGATCTTCTCTTCTGTAGACTTCCAGATTAGTATTTGAAAGTATGTGCAAAAGCTGTGGTACTTTGTGGACGCATTGGTAGGTGGCAAACGTTCGGGTGTAACAAAAGATTTAGCTGTAGCTATCTTTTCAACTAACATTCGATGACGTAGTGCGTTAGTGGATTCAAGTGTTTTGCAGCCATACAACAGAAGCATTGCCTTTCTTCCAGCGGCTTCAATGTCAGTGTTGGCAACAATCAGAACAGAATGTATTTGCAACTGAACAGAGTTCAGCCACCTTCATCAGTGTGTCAAATGCTTTGGCTTTACCGATCGAAAAAATTCTGGATGTGCTATCACAGCCCGTGAAAGCATGCACAAACAGGAGATACTTGCAGATGTCATTGCTTAACAATGATTGAATGCTGAGAATATCATACACAGGATTAGGAGATGGTCCCCGTCTTATATCGCTGCGATAGTACAACTTGAAACCACTGTCCTTGGCATGGTACAGAAGGAGAATCAGCAAGTCGGTGTCTTCCCCTATTACTGTTGTAGTTGCATTTTCTGATGAGGAAACTGCTGCACAAACGATGTCCACATCAGCATCCCCATCTGCATTGTGAACAGTACACCCGTGCTTCTTCAACATCTCACCTACGAGGGAAATAAATGCTTGCTTGTTGTTTTCATTAGCCAAGAAGTGTTCCTTCTGGCCAACAAACTTCATGCTTGGACTGAGATTCACATTTCTGCTTGTCTTGGTGCTGCGTCTTCTGTGGGTCATGTCCTTGATCGTAGGAGAGCTGCTGTAGCCATCAAAAACAATGATTGCTTTTCCATATGTTTTCAGAGTGAAATCGGCATATGAGTTGGCGATGCTGTCATATGTTTCATCTTGATGCCAGGAAACACGATGTAGTAGAGATCCACCATCCAATACGTACTGGTCTGTGCACTGAATTTCTTGAACTTCTTCCATGCGTAAAGTGTCAGTGTATTTGATTATTGCATGAGCTAGCTGAGACTTATCGGGTTTCCTCAAGATACTTCGTGATTCGAACAATGCAGGAGGATATGCACACAGTTCGTAACACATGACATCTTCAAGATTCATGTCTCCGCCAGTGGCAACAGTCATCATTCTCTGAAACAGTAGTGCAGGATCTACTTCTATATCTGAAGCATCAGTGATCACAATGGCAGAAGCAGATCCTAGTGTTTTCACTTTGTCAGATCTTTTGGCAGAATATGTAAAGGCTTGTTTCCCAATCATTTTTATGACAATGTTCGTACCGATTGAATGCAATTGATGAACGTTAACTCCAGGATCAGCAGTTAGCCCTGTTACAATGTTGCAGAGACCCGAGGTAGAATGGAATGGGGATAAGGATTCCAGACGTTCAAGTACTTTCTTCATGTCATTACTGTCCCTGATTTGTCTACTTCCCCTCATTTCCTCGTGCTGTTCACTACTTTCCAACAAAACTCTGGTGTATTCCTGCATTGCTAAGTTATAAGTGGAACACAGAGGCATAGAAAAGAGCCACGTTGTCCTTTGGATGTCTGTAAATCCACTTCCGCGTGTCAGTCCGCCTCTGCTTTTCAGGGAATGCATTAGTACTTGTTCTATCACCAGGTCTGTGCCGAGTCCAGCCCATAATCTGTTGCTTCTTCTTACCACAAACTTACCTTCCTGGAACATTTTGTTAACGGCTGGATTTTCAGAAGGCAAACTTAACATTTTCTGTAGGTACAGGTATATCGATTTCAGGTAATTGTGATGTCCAGCTGCTGCAATTATGGGGATGGTCTCCAGCATAGCTTGCAAGTGCAAATCCCACGAGCCGGTTCTGTCTGTTGTTATCAAGGAACGTGCAATGTTGATCATTCGCTGATATTCCAGCCAGAGTTGACTTGTTTGTGAAGTAGATTGTAGGTCAGTTTTCTTCGCATCCAAAGTGGTAGCAATCTGAGACAATGCATTCAAAGATTCCACATCCTCAACTGATTGTTTCGCGGTCATAACATCATCGAGCAGGTCACAAGCTTCCTTATGGAGGTCATGAGGAGTTCCATCTTCATTACGAGGGAAAACGTCTGCGACTAGTAAGGTACTAAGAGCTGCATCTACTATCATATGACCACGTATCACTCTTGAAACAGCTTTTCCAGACATCATGTGTTGCACGGCATTTGGTCCGTATATTTCTTGAAGTACTTCAGACAATCTTGAACCATTCATAAGAGTACCGACTGCTCCCAAAAGATTCATCAGTGTGTGAAATGATCCCAGCATTAAAACAATGTCCTGCAGGTCTCTCTGTTCATTGATGATTTGGGAAGCTTTCCAGAACAAAGGCTGATCAAAAGTAATAATGCATGGGACTTTTTGATCGCGTGCTATCTTGCTCAAATATAGTAATGTCGAAAATATGCAGGTCATGTCAGTTGGCGACATATCTATGATGGGAAGGAACGTGATCGACGCCACACCTGGATGTGAGACACTTGATCCACCTTGAATTGCCTGCATTGTTCCGGACCAACTTGGACCTGATCTTTCTGCTGAAGATATCTGCCAGAGAAGACTAAGTCGACTTATGGTGGCAGTGGGTACTGGAAGTTCGCAGAATGAGATGTCCCTCAACATGCTTCTCGCGTGTCTATATTCCCTAATGTCAACGGTTGCAATCTTCTTAATGTCATTGTCACCAACATTACGCCTGTGAATAGAAGGGTGGATCTTGATCTTCAGAGTTATTGCGGCAATCATACCCATTCCATGAAAGGTATTCTTCCCATCCAAAGTGCAGACATCATGATCGACGTTATCTGCTGCTAGAAGGACTGCAGTGTTTTCATCAACAGTAAAAGAGCCAGACCCACTTGCCAGCGCCGCGTTTCTTTTGAATCTTGTTACTTCTGCATACGACGAACAGTAACCCAGCTGATGGAGAACGTCAATAAGGTACCTTGACCTAAAGTTGTGGTGTAGCTGAACCGACAAACTGATCTGTAGTGGACATAGTAATCCTCTAGGATGGGTTGCTTGCATAATGCTCTGCCCAATTGCACCTATTTTTCTTGAAGCATCCTGTCCCGCAAATGCTTTTGATAATAGCAATTTCAGACTGTTGGGAATGTAATCAAGAGCACTTTCTGCAGTGATGTCATTTGGAGATGGATACACATCTTTCCTAGGCGAGTCGACAGACTTGATATCACTTCTGATTATTTTTTGCAGCAGCTTCTACTAGGTAAATCTTCTGTAGCTCTATATCTATATCACATTCTTTCGACTTTTTGTGATAATCTATAAGAATTTCATTAGCTGTCTCTCGTAGTGTTACTACATCTGCCTTCCCACTTTCACCTGATATTATGATCTTGTCTCCGTAACGTTCTAAAAGCTTCTCTTCATGTGCCTGCGTTCGTAGACAGAGCTCTCACTTCCTTGAAGATATTCCTCCATTTTGGAAATTAGGTCTCCAATCAACAGTTGTTCATCATCATTCTCTTCCAGGTAAGCACAGGTCTGAAGGAATGCTTGGTGTTGCTCTTCATTAGTTGGTCTCCCTTTCTTCGAATCATGATCATCGGAGGAGTATGCGCGAGGAATGTTTTTTCCACTTCAAAAATTTACGCTGCAGGTGTGATGGTAGACACAATCTGCAGCAGGAAGATCATGAAGATAATACTCCAGATGGCCTTTTACATTAAATGACCATTCATCGCAGCGGCTTTCACAGCACCTTTTTATGGTTTCGGAGAACTCTGTAGTTCTTATTTTGACATGCTCTGATTTTGGTTTGTGTTTGGAAAAAAAGTCCACAAAGGTATCACAAAACAAACAGTGAGTAGCACTGGAAAATGCGTATTCATGAAAACGAGCACTTTTCCTTGGTATTGCCTCGGCTGCGGTCTGTCGCTTCTTTATTTCAATGGTCTTTTTATCCGTAAACCTTTTTCTACATACAACGTGAACACTTTTTCCAGCTGTTGCAACAACATCGCTTCCACGGCTGTGGCTGGATGCATTTATACCATCTGCTCCTTTTTGCGAGATGTGAACCACTTCCTGTCCGCTGTCCAATTTCTCCTTACAAATCACACAATTCTTCAGTGGTCTGCATTCTTGAAGGCGGACGCACACCGAGTCAGCCGTACACCGAGTCAGTCTGAAACAGAAAACACCAATTAATAAACTGTGTTGCAGTATTTAAAAGGAGTACATAATAACAGTTTTAAAGAAAATGACAAGCACAAATACGCAGATTTGATAGTGGGTAGTAGGAATTAAAGAGTTGTATATAATATAAGTTTATAAAGATGTAGCAATGTCCATTCTCACATACACTCCATACAGTATATTTTATTTACATTACGTGACGTCATAGTTTAATACTAGCCGCCTAATACAATTTTTAGTCATATAGGTTAATTTAGAAACGAAAATGTGTTTTAAAACATTTTACTGATCAAGAAAAACGTCATAACTCTCTACAAAGCGAAATTAAAATTTATTGTATTTCGTAGGAAACTGCCAGTCCGCCATTTTGAATTTCATTTTTGGGGGTGTTCCCGGGGTCCAATTTTGTTGGATTTTGGATATGTTATTCTGCAATGGTTCCTGAGCTGGAAACAGTTTAGAAAACTTCTGAAGCAATTTTGCCTAGGTTGAAGCTATTTTTGCTCTAGATTGCCTGGACTACAACGGAATTTTGGGTTGAAAAAATGTGGCAATCACCAATGTTTTTAAAAAATTGGCACACTTATAGACCTCGGTGAGAAAAACAGAATGGCACTTGTTTCAACACTCTAGGTCATATGGTTCCGGAGATATGGCCATTCGAATTTTGTAAAAAAAGGTCAGTTTCCAAGGTCATACCATATTTCAGCATGAAATATCTCCGCTCCTATTGCACTTACAGAGACCATTTAAACACTATTTTAAAGTTTTTAAGCAGATCTACAACTTTGTTTCTATTCATATTTTACCTCAGTGGTAAAAAAAAAGTTCATCTTATTTTTGACCTTTGACCTTGTGTAGGTCATTTGATGTCACAAACGATTTTTTTCTCCTTTCACCCAATTTTGGGTACACATGTCTACCTTAACCTAGAACAAGATTTTTAGTGTTGATTAAGTTAGTATAGAGGCTACAGCCATTTCAGTGGACCATACCTACCTCCATTTTGACCAAGTACCTTTTTCCACCAAACTTTGGAGCACCATTTCTTTGGAACTGTTTGAGCTAGTGTTGAGAAAAGTACCATTAGATTTGTCTCACTAAGATCTATAATGTCTGCTATTTTTAAGACAATTTGCCTTTTAATATGTATATTAAAATAACCTATTCCTTTATTTTTACCAATTGAGTTGTAAGAACTGATTCTTGTCAAGCTGGGTGAAACCATAAAAAAAGAGGCATCAACATAACTTTATATTTAAAAAAGGCAGTTATTAGGTATTTACAATATATTTTATGGAAGCCATTATTGTTATATTTTTAATAATAATAAAGTTTTTGTATACACCTTTCAAAGTAATTATTTATCCTACCAAAGATTTGACCTTAGACAAAAACTGAGATCATTATTCAACAGCAAACAGTAAGAAAGAAAAACCTATAAGAAGAGACTTTAGTCCTGCCTAATAAGACTCAAATTTAAATAGGAATGCTAAGATACTAACCTAAATACAAAATATAATTAATAGATAATAAATGGTACAATAAATAATAAATAAACAAATCCATGTTTATCTAAACACAAAAAAAAAACATGTAGCTTAAAAGCCAGGGTTGGGTTCAATTACACAAAATGGAAACAACTACAATTTTTTGTATTTTTCTTCAAATTAATTACAGTTAGTATTGTACTTCACAATTTCAAGATCAATTGCAATTAATTTTGTCTGAATCAATTACAATTACACAAATACTGTATAACTCTCTATTCTATATATCTAAATATATATCTAAAATAAATATATATCTATAAAAATACAGTATATATCTATATCTAAGTATAACTAAATAAACTATCAAAGGTTTATTTCATTGGATGATATATGACTGCCAGATCTAGGGGTATAATTTTTAACAATTGACATTAATTGATCAATTACATCAGTTATAGCTCAAAAATCAATTACAAACCTTTATTTTATTTTGAATCAATTACAATTAATGGAAATTGGGATCAATTAATTAAAAATACAATTATAATTATTCATTGTACCTAACCCTGTTAAAAGCTATTTTTGCTTAGATGGCACAAATAAAATTTGGGACCTACTGATCTTGTTTCAGAGGTCTACAACAAGAAAAAATATGCAGTTTCATTTATAGATTGGAATAAATACAGATGCAAAAAAAATCCTTCCTCCAAGGTTTAAATAAGCTTATTTTCACATGGGTACATACTGTTGTACACAATGAATAAATGCACAAAGTTAAGTAATTCTATTAAAACTCATCTAACTCTTAAAACTGAACTTATTCTATAGGGTAGTACCTATAGCCTACAGTACTTATATACGTACATAGCTTTACCTTTAAACAGGATACTAGGATAGCAGGTTCGAAGTTCTTCATACTTTTGAATGTCCATATAAATTAATTAATTATGTAATTTAAATTACCTATATTATATAATTCTCTGAAATATACAAAAAAAAAAAAAAATTATAATAGGGCCAGATACTTATTTGACCAAATAACTGGGTTAGGTTAGGTTAGATAATTACCAATTTTTTTGAAAATTAGCAGACATTATATATCTTAGTAAGAAAAATCTAATGGTATTTTTCTCAACACTCTAGCTCAAACAGTTCCAAAGATATGGTGCTCCAAAGTTTGGTGGAAAAAGGTACTTGGTCAAAATGGAGGTGGGTATGGTCCACTGAAATGGCTGTAGCATCTATACTAACTTAATCAACACTAAAAATCTTGTTCTAGGTTAAGGTAGACATGTGTACCCAAAATTGGGTGAAAGGAGGAAAAAATTGGTTGTTGACATCAAATGAACTACACAAGGTCAAAGGTCAAAAATAAGATCAACATTTTTTTTTACTACTGAGGTAAAATATGAATAGAAACAAAGTTGTAGATCTGCTTAAAAGCTTTAAAATAGTGTTTAAATGGTCTCTGTAAGTGCAATAGGAGCCGAGATATTTCATGTTGAAATATGGTATGACCTTGGAAATTGACCTTTTTTTTTTTACAAAATTTGAAGGGCCATATCTCCGGAGCCATATGACCTAGACCTAGAGTGTTGAAACAAGCGTCATTCTGTTTTTCTCACAGAGATCTATAAGTGTGCCAATTTTCAAAAAAATCGATGATGGTCATGTTTTTTTTGCCATTGAACAAGCTACAAATAGCTTTTGATTCATCTTCTGGATCAATAGTAAAATATTTCCATACAGTACTAGAAGCTTGTGCTGGTTTTGCCATTGTGTATTACAATTAAAATCAATTGATGCTTGAATTAAAAATTATATACTGTATAATCATATAACAATTCTGACTTTGGCTATATATAAAGTAAATAGGCTATTTGCCCATTTCAAATAATTTCCCTGAAAAAAAAAAGGAAATGTTAAAATTTATTTTAAAACATTAAAATACAAAAACAATACAAAACTATATATATAGTGGTTTTAGAGCCTAGGCTAGCTTAAGCAATTTTGTTAGCCCACTTACAAAATTAGAAATGGAGACAAATGCATGCAATGCATAATCATCAGCAAAATTATGCCGATGCCGATGACCAAAAGTGGCTGATTTTCAACAGTGCTGATGCCGATGAATCGTCCCATCACTAGTCAAGATTTGTGAAGCTTTAAGATTTTCATGGCTGCGTTCTTTTCTATAGTTTTAGTGAATCAATGAGAGGAGCAACTTTTGTCGGTTTGGGAGGGGTGTTATTTTCCCAAGTTGCATAAAGGGGAGGTGAGGTGTTTTGGGGGGGGGAGGGAGAATGACCTCCCCCAAAAGGGGTAACCCTAACGTGCCCTCGCCATAGGTGTTTGCGAAGCACAAGCCCCACCCATAGGGCAGGGAGCTGAAGGCTCTGCTTGTTTTATAAATAAAATAATATATGTTATCACTATTAATGCCCAGGTTAGATCAAATAAAGCCCAGTTTAGGTTGAATAATGCCCAAGTTAGGTTAGATTAGGTTCTTTTTCCACTTCATAATGTTCATAAATAAATTACAGTATTTCCAATCCAATGGTATAACTTTTATGCATGTGCAATAAAAATTTGGAGGGATGCCTCTAAACTAGGAATTTATCATTTCTTCTTTAAAAGCAAGTTAATACAAGATTTTTCATATTGCACAAGACTTTCAGAATTTTGAAGGCAGGAATTTCTCCAAAAATTGGTGTCAACCAGAAATTTGCTAATGATTGGTAAGGGTTCATAATGGAGAAGCAACAGCCACTACCAGAAATTTTACAGATTCTGAAGTTGAGATATGGAGTGGTTTGGTTCTATTTTGGATAGGGATAACCTAGAGTTACCCTCACAGTTCATGTTCTCATATCCATTATGATCCCTTCTTGGGATGTGTTCATTTGACAATCATCATAGTCCTAAATGTAATCTGCGATCTGGTGAACAATGGATCATCTAGTCCCTTGCTTCTCAAAGGGTGACTATAGTAGATTTAGGGAGTTGTTAGGCTCAGTAAAATAGAATAACGAATTTGCCAATAAAAATGCTATTGAGATGTGTTCTAGATTTAAAGAAATTTTAGAGACTGTATAATGTAGTCGTATTCCTTTCAGAAGTGTTAGGAATAACAAGATTAGGAAACCTTTGTAGTGGAATAGGGAAATACCATAGCTAAAATGATTAAACTTAAAAAAAGGGCATTCAGGGAATTTAAAGGCAGTGATAGTATTTTGGACTCAGATAATTATAGGCAGTTAAGAAATAAGCTAAATAGTTTGATTAGGAAGAGTAAAAGGCATAGTGAAATAAATCTAGCTAGAAATAGTAATAAAGATCCAAAGAAATTCTTTAGTTTTTATAAATATAATAATAAAAAGCAAGATTGGATTGGCCCAATAGAACATGATTGATGATAGGATGTTTAAAAAAGATCAGGATATTGTTGGTATTTTTAATGATTATTTTAGCTCTGTTTTTAACTGAAGAAAATTTAGAGCAAGTGTAGTTTACGGCCCATTGACACAAAAGGGGACACAAACTACACTAGGTCAAAGTTGGGAACATAAACTACACTAGGATCTTTAGGAGACATTTTTTAAATGAATCCATCAAATAAAACATTAAAACTAATGAAAATATTACGACAACCTAACCAATCATCAATATATATATATATATATTTTTTTTTTTTGTATTGGGGCGTTTACCGCCATTTCCCGCTATACGCTAGCGGATATCATGGCGAAGCAGAATATGAGAAAGAGAAACAGAGATGGGGGAAAGGCACTAGAAGTGGGAGGACCGCGGACGACGGGTGAGAAGTCACCTAAAGCTCAGAGAGGAGGCGAGATTGGGAGAGGAAAAGGAAAAGATGGTCAAGCGAGAAGAGAGGGCTCTCAGCGAGCATAAGACGTAAATGATCGGGGAGGGGGAAATCAGAGAGGAACGGGAAGGCGCGACGACGTACTGACGACAGGGTGGGGCATTCCACAAGGATGTGAAAGACGGTGAGGGGCGACTGGCAGGAGGCGCAACAAGGAGCCTCCTGCCGGGACATAAGATAGCCGTGCGTGAGGCGCGTATGGCCGATGCGAAGCCGCGCAAGGACGACCTCTTTGTGTCGGGAGCGGTGGAAAGAGGACGCCCAATATGACAGGCGGGGGTGGATGGACCAGAGTTTATTTCCGGTGGCATCGTCCCAGGACTGCTGCCATATGCGGTCGTAGAGGGACCGAAAGACCTGCACATAGTCAGAGAAGGGGAGCGGGCGGGGGAGGGGAGGCATCGAGGCGACGGACCGGGCTGTGCGGTCAGCCGCCTCATTACCGGAAACACCGACATGGGCAGGAACCCAGCAGAAGGTGACCCGGATCCGGTGAACGGTGTGCAGGACATGGTACTCCTGTTGAATAATGCGTACGAGGGGGTCCGGGGAATTATAGCGCTCGAGCGCTTGAAGGGCACTCAGCGAGTCCGAAAAGATGGTGCAGGAAGACCGCGAAAAACCCGATACCAGACGGAGGGCTTCCAGAAGGGCAAAGAGCTCCGCGGAAAAGATGGAGGCCTGAACCGGCAGGGGGATACCCCGGGAGGTAGGTGCCAGCGACGGAGAGAAGACGGCGGCCGCGACACCTGCAGGGGAGCGCGAGCCGTCGGTGTAGACGGGAACATCGTCCAAGTGTACGGGAAGATGGGCCAGAAAAGAAGACCGGAGGACAGTAGGAGGAGACTCCTTACGCAGGCCACAGAGCGCCTGGCAGCGGCAGATAGGGGTGGTCAGCCAGGGGGGCGACAGGTCGAAGGAGAACGGCAGAATAGAGGGTGGGGGGATCCCCAGGGAGGCAGCGAAATGCCACGTGTCAGGCCGGGATAGCGCCTGGGAGATCGCGGAGAAGAGTAGGGACCTCGGGAGGCGGCAGATGCGAAGGTAACACTTCGCCATGAGAAGGCCCTGGCGAAGGGGCAGGGGGGGGTGTCCGCAGTCCACCTGAAGACTAGCGACAGGGGACGAGCGGAAGGCACCCGACGCCAGGCGAAGCCAGGTGGAGAAGAGGATCCAGCATACGGAGTGCCGGAGAGGAGGCGGAGCTGTAGACCACACAGCCGTAGTCGATGCGGGATTGCACCAGGGAGGTGTACAGGCGCAGCAGAGTACGCCTGTCCGCCCCCCAGATCATGTGGGACAGGTGACTCAAAAGGGAGAGGGTGCGGCGAGATGATTGCCGCAACCGCCTAAGGTGTGGAACCCAACCGAAAAATTCGTCGAGGGTCATACCCAGGAATCGAACAGATGGGACGAGGGGAAGAGGAGTGCCGGCAAGGGTAAGGGCGAAGGTATGCGACAGACAGAGGCGCTGAAGACGGAAAAGCATACTGGAAGACTTAGAGGGTGAGAAAGCATAGCCAACCGAGGACGCCCAGCGAACCACCACGTTGATGGCTAGCTGGAGTCGACGTTCAGCCAAAGACGGGAGGCGGCCAGAGCAATAGATAGCCAGGTCATCGGCATAGAGGGAGCTACGAACGGAAGTAGGCAGGACCGTAGCGACTGTGTTCATCACTAGTGAGAAACACAGGACACTAAGGACACTACCCTGAGGGACACCCTCCTCCAACAGAAAGCGGTCAGAGAGGGTAGAACCGATGCGGACGCGGAAAGAACGGGCGGACAAGAAATTATAAATAAAGGAGGGGAGAAAGCCTACGAAACCCAGGGAGCGTAAGCAGTCAAAGACCGCGCTCCGCCGAGTAGTATCGTAGGCCTTCTGGAGGTCGAAAAAGACGGCGAGTACAAAGTGATGCCGGGAGAAAGCCTCCTGCACGTTGTGGCTAAGGAGGAGGAGGGGGTCGGTGGTAGACCGGAAGCGCCGGAAACCAGCCTGGGTAGCAGGGTATTGGTCACTCGCCTCCAGAGTAAGAGACAGCCGCGAGGCGACCATCGCCTCCATAACCTTGCAGGTGCAGCATGTCAGGGAAATGGGGCGATAGTTCGACGGGAGTGAAGGGTCTTTATCGGGCTTCGGGATGGGGACGACGATGGACTCACGCCACCGGTCTGGGAATGAACCCTCCAACCAAATCCGGTTATAGAGGTCCAGTACAAAGCTGAGAGCAGAGGGGTGGAGGTGCCGTAACAAGTCATAGGGGATATTATCGGGGCCGGGTGCGGAGGAGCGTCGGGGGTGGAGGGCCTCCCGAAGCTCCGTCATGCGGAAGAGGTGATTATAGGGGTCATCCCTATGAGGTGGAAAATCCGGTGGGTCGCGGCGGGAATGGGGGGAATCGGAACTGGAGATGGCTGCGAAGTGCGCCGCGAGTGCGTTCGCGACGGCCTCTGGATCGGAGACGAACTCGTCGTCCCCGACCCGAAGCACCGGGGGTCGAGGGAGGACACGGGTCCCCTCAAAGCTACGCACCTTGGGCCAAACAGTCGAGGGGGCAGTCGTGGAGATCCCGGACACGTAACTCCGCCAGGAGGTACGCCGGGCCAGTTTCAGGACCCGACGGGCCACTGCCTTCAGGCGCTGAAACTCGATCTTGTGCTCCAGCTGGCGGGTCCGGTAGAAGCGGCGGCCGGCACGGCGCCGCTCCTGAACGGCATGGGAGCACTCTGGGGTCCACCATGGGACGCTTCGCGGCCTGGGGGAGCCAGAGGTACGGGGGATGCAACTGGCGGCAGCCGAGAGGATCTTACTCTCGAGGAAGGCGAGGGCCTCACTGACGGAGAGAAAGGCAGGAATTGATGGCGAGATCGCCGTGCCCCTCGCGTATGAGGCCCAGTCTGCTCGGGCGAACAGCCAGCGCGGGCGGACAGAGGTGGGGGGGAGGAGACGGGTCGGGGTAAGACACACTGGGAAATGGTCACTGCTGGAAGAATCCGGCAGGACCTCCCAGGTGAACTCCGTCACGATTTCGAGGGAAACCAGGGAAAGGTCGATACAGGTGAAACTGTCGTGGGCCGAGTGAAGGCAGGTTGGGGAGCCATCGTTCAGAAAGGTGAACTCGAGCTCGTCCATAAGGGAGAGAAGGGTCCCGGAGAGAGAGGTGGAGCAAACGTCCCCCCAGGCCGGGTCCCGACTGTTGAAGTCCCCGAGAATCAGGAAAGGGCGGGGAAGCTGAAGAATTAGGTCACGGAGAGAATCGGGTGGAGGGCGTACGTTAGGGGAGAGGTAAAGAGAGCAGACCGTGAGCTGGTGCCCCAAGGAAAGGCGCACAGCCACAGCTTGCAGGACTGTACGGAGCGGGAGGGGGCGGAAAAGGACGGAGCGGTGCACGAAGACCGCGGCGCCCCCCCTCCCCGCCCCATCGAGAGGCGGGGAAGGGAGTAACCGGACACTCGAGGGAGGGAATGGGATCCCAGAATCGTCTCCTGAAGGCAGAAACACGCCGGACACCTGGAGGCCAGGAGAGAGGAGAGACTCTCGAGGCCTACCAGGAGCCCGCGGATGTTCCACTGCAGGAGTGAGGTATAGGGAGGGGTAGGAAAGTCAGCGTAAAGGATGGTTATGGGGTGGGTGGGCCGATCGGGCGGCCCGAGATTAAAGAGGGAATCGGAAAGCCCTGGAGTTCAGCGAGGGACGCCGAACGAGGGCGAAGGCGAGGGTCACCCCGATGAGGGGGCGATGTGGAACCAGACGCCGGCAAGTCCTCCAGAAGAGGAGTCTCCCGGACGTCCGGGGGAGACCGATGCAGAGAAGGGGATGTGAGAGGTATCCAGAATGCCCCTCCCTTCACCGGAGGTGCGGGGGAGGCAGGACTACGAGGGGGAGTGGAAAATAATACCTCACCCAGAGGCATTGGCAGGTCGAGGAGAGAGATGGGGCGGGTCAAGCGCGGGGGCGTGCACGTCCCACCCACCCCGACCAGGCGGGTGAGTTCCCCCTCCAGTGGGTCCATCGACCGCGCCGGAGAGGGGTGTATCTCAGCCCCCACCATGAGGGCCGTCGGGGACCCCAGGGGGGAGCATGCATAACGGTTGCGCAGTGGGGATGGTGAGGACACCGGGGCGGTAGGGCGAAGGGGGCGTTTGTGTTTGGGAGAGGAAGGTGATGTGAGGCTTATGGCTTCGAACCTTTCGGGGTCACCACTGGCGCAGCGCTTGCGGCCCCTACCCCTCCGTCGTGCGGCCCGCATTGGTGACGGCGGGTCACGATCCGGAATGGGGGTGGCCGAAGGCGCCGGTGGAGAGGGCGTAGAAGGGGCAGGGGGGGTTGCTGACGAAGCACGTGGGGACGCGCTGGTAGTACGGGGAGCCGCGGTAGGAGTCCGCTGGGCGGCAGAGGATGGACTGGGAGTAGCGGACACGGTGGGTGGAGGCACGTTGGGAACCGCCGGTGAGGACGGGGTCCGGGAACAGAGAACCTCGGCGTACGAGGCACCACGCCGGGCCTCGCAGTCACGCAACCGGTCCCGCGCCTCCCGAGCGCTGAGAAACTCTGATGAACAGAGGGCCCGAACCTCCCTTTCAAAGAGGAAGGACGGGCAAGAGCGGGATGAAGCAGGGTGTGGTCCATGGCAGTTGGTGCAGCAAGGCGGAGCAGTACAGGGCAAGGGGTTGGGAGGGCCACCGCAACGGACACACAACGGGGCCGGCTGACGGCAGGAGCTGCTCACGTGGCCAAACCTATTGCACTGAAAACAGCGCGTAGGATCTGGCACGTATGGTCGTACTGAGAATTCGCACGCTCGTCTCTCACCAAAGCCCCAGAATACCGAAACGGGGGGCACCAGTGAGTCGAAAGTGAGGAGCAGGCGAGGAGAAGGGGCGGTTGGGGATCGCGATCTGTCGGGAAAGCGGTACACCCTCATAACACCCTGGGAGGCGAGGTCAATCTGGAGGTGTTCCACCGGGATGGGTAGAAGACGAGCAGCGTAAATTGTGCCCTGGCACTGATTGAGGCAGGGGTGGGGGGGGGACCGTAATCCCGCAGCCCAGGACATTGGGGATAGCGAGCAGAGAGGTGGTTTTGACAGAGGAACGCGACCTTATCAGAATGGAGCCATCCCTCTGAGGCCGAAGGTCAAAACGAGCCATCCCCGTCACCCCATGGATCGCTCGAAAGAGGCGTTCATGGTTAGGGGAGGGGCTTGGAGGAGGAGGGGCGGAGGACGAGGAACTTGTCCACCGTCCTAAGGCCGAGCGAAGATGTCGGGCCAAACACCACCAGTACTTCGAGGGGACGGGGAGACGAGAAAGGCGGACGGCGACGTTGGGTCCCACGTCCCCCAGGTGCCGGGGGCGATGAGGCCCGACCAGAGTGGGAGGCGACCGTGGCCGCGGGCTTCCCACCTGAGGGCGAAAAAGCAGGTGGGTCCCTATCGGACGTGGAATATGGGGGGATCCAGGGTCGGGGTCCACTGCAGGTCCATCCTCCACTGGCGGGGGTCGGGCAGCGGCGCCACGAGCCTGGGGAAGAGAGGGAGAGGTGGTGTCAGCAAGAAGAGCAGACGGGGTGGCGAGGGCTGCCGACTGCCCTTACCAGACCCAAGGTCCAAAGAGGTAGTCAGAGGGAGGTCAGATGCACAAGCCGGGTCGTCAACGAGGTCCATTAGATTTTGTAAGTGTTTCCATAAAAAAAAAATTTATTGTTTCGCCCCGGGGCTGCGGGGAACCGATTACCCGGGGCCCAAGGGGACCAAGCGCACGCCGGTGGAGGATGGGTGCCTCGTCCATGTAGGTACCCCCGTTTCAAAAGGGGCCCTTGCAGCGTCGAAAGTTCTCCCCCGCCAGCAGCAAAGACCAAGGCCCCCCAGGGTCCCAGGCCTGGGCACCCTACCAGCCAACTTAGTCCAGCCCCAGCCATGGGAGCGAGACCCCCAGCGACCAGCCCCGGCAGCCCACGAAGTGAACAGAGAAAGCAGAAAAACAGAGGGGCAAGGAAGAGGGTAAAGAGGGGAAGACAGGAAAGAGGGGCCTGTAGGATAGCAGGGTATGCTAAAAGTCCACTTCGCAACCGGGCGGGGGACCCGGCAGGGCCCCCAGCCATGGCTGACCCCCCTCGCCACATGGAGGCAGGAGCCCGCGGGCGATCCACCCCAGAAAGACCACCCGCGGGAGGGGGATATATATATATATATATATATATATATATATATATATATAATATATATATATATAATATATATATATATATATATATATAAATTGATGATTGGTTAAGTTGTCGTAATATTTTCGTTAATATTTTATTTGATTAGGTATATGTAGACAAGTTGGAGAATGCACATACACTAGGATAATGTAGATGAATGTAAACTACACAAGAATAATGTAGGGGAATGTAAACTACACTAGGCACCACAGGGGACATAAACTACACTTGCTCCAAAATTAAATAACTTTGATTTTAACCCTTTAATGCCGGAATTGTTTGTAGGGTTGTTATGAATGCGTGTATTTGAAAGGTTATCAATATGTATCAGTCATCCTTTTAGGGTTAATCCTTTTGATCCTGTAAATTCAGACATTCTTGATCATATTCATATAAGGAAGGATGATGTTAGGCAAGTGATTCATACATTGAAGTCAAATAAGGCTGTTGGACCTGTTAATATATTTGCTAGGATCCTCAGAGAAGGGAAGAGGATCAGTGAAAGAAAGCCACCCCCAAACGGGTTGGGGTGGCTTTCTTTCACTGATCTGTAAGTTATTTAGGTTAGGTTAAGTTGTAATATATTTAGGTTAGGTTAAGTTGTAATATTTTAGTTAGTTTAAATGAAAATATCATGACTTAACCCTAACCAATCATCAAGGGCATACAGTAATAAATAATAAATAATTCCTCATGAAGGTGCTTTTACTTACATTCTTTACTTTAGTGATTTTTAGGGGGTGGCATTGTTTACTTGATCATTTTTTAGGGTGGCATTGTTTACTAGAAACTTTTGGGGGTGGCTTTCTTTCATTCATCCAGGGAAGAAAGCTTATCTGAGGAATTGACTATTTTGTTTGCTAGATCAATTAATTACGCAGAAGTACCAGATGAATGGAAAAAAGCTAATGTAGTACCCATTTACAAAAAGGGTAGTATGGAGGAGGTAGGAAATTATAGGCCTGTCAGTTTGACATCATTGGTAGGAAAGATAGCTACTAGAAAGAATTATAAAGAATAATATTCAAGATGACTTGGATATTTTTAATCTTATTTCAAGTTCACAACATAGATTTAGATCAGGAAGGTCTTGTTTGTCTAATCTCTTAGATTTTTTTACAATTTGTAACTGATCAGATAGATAATGGAAATGATGTAGAAGTTATTTATTTGGATTTTAGTAAAGTATTTGACAAGGTTCCACATAGGAGACTTCTATATAAATTAAGAGCTCATGGTATATTAGGGTCAGTTTTAAATTGGGTAGAAAAATGGTTAGAAGACAGGGGAACAGAGGGCAGGGCTAGATTAAGCATTGTCAGGGCTGGGGGGGAATGAATATTTTCGGGCCGGTGTCAAAATGAGTCACTAATCACTATAGTGCCATCCCCGGAGCAAAGGTTATCTGACTGTGGTTGAGTAAAGAATCCCTCATGTTTCTGGCCTATTTAGATATAGTTTTGAAGGATTTATATTAATATAATATTAAATGATTTATCATGATTTAATTGACTGACTACCCGTACACGTATATAATATTAAACTGAAACTGAAATAGAATGGTGAACAACTTCTAAACAATATGTAAGAAATCTCAAAAAAAAATTATAATTTATTAATAGAGACAAAGATAATGAATTTTTTTTTCTTTCTCACAGTCAACCAGTTATTTCAATGGTAGATTATAGCATTTACATAGTTTCTTGGGGCCAGTCAGCATCTTGGGGCTGGGGGCAAATGCCCCCTTTGCCCCCATTATAATCTGCTACTGACAGAGGGTAATTCTAAATAGTCATGAATCTGGGTGGCAGGCAGAAAGTGAAAAGTGGGGTACCACAGGGATCAGTTTTAGGTCCAAATTACTCTCTATTTTATATCTCAATGATTTAGAGAAAGAAGTAGGTTATAAAATTTCTAAATTTGCAGATGATACAAAAGTACCATAGTTGCTCAAGTTACAAACATAGAAAATTCTTATAAACTACAAAAGGATCTTGATAGATTAGTTGCTTGGGCTAGTAAATGGCAGATGGAATTCAATATTCAAAAATGAAAAGTCATGCATTTTGGTAGAAATAATGAAAACTTTAGTTATGAGATGCAAGGGAACTGGCTGGAGGATGTTAGAAAGGAAAAGGATCTTGGCATTATAGTTTGTAGTGATCTAAAATAAATTTTCTAAGCAGTGTTTAGAGGCTAGAAATAAAGCAAATAAAATGTTAGGTATTATTGAGAGAAATGTTAGTTATAAGAGTAAGGAAGTCATCTATAAATTATATAATTCTTATGTTAGGCCTCACTTAGACATGATATTGATATGCTTGAAGGTGTGCAATGGAGGGCAACCAAGCTTATCCCTAACCTAAGAAGACGAATACAGAGATAGATTAAAGGAATTAGGTATGTTTAGTTTTGAGAGTCATTGTATGAGGGGTGATATGATACAGATATTCAAAATGTTTTCAGGTTTGGACAATTTAGATATAGCTACATACATAACTTTTTCTCACTAGATACCTATTGATAGGATAACTTATGGGCATAATAAGAAAATTAGAAAACAGACTTGTAGACTTGATCTATAAAAATACTACTTCAGTCACAGTAGTAGTAAATTTTTGGGTTAATATTGGATTTTACTCCCAGTCACAAGTGCAATTAAACAAGTACTATATATTGAATTGCCATTAATTAAAAACTAAAAAAGGTTAATATTCATTTTTTGACCCAGTCACACCCAGCTATAACAGCAATATACGTTACCGGGTGCGGCAAAAATAACGCCCTTTTTAGTTTACTCTCTTTTATTGAAGGAAATAAACCAATTACAGCATTTTAAGAGAAATAATAAGGTTTTTAAGAAAAATACAGCATTTTAAGAAAAATAATAAGTACTTTCTCAGTAAAAACTAAAAATAACTGGAATTTAATTAATTTTGTGGTTGGTTATACTGTATAAAACTATAAAGATACAATTATTAAAAGGGCGTTACTTTTGCCGCACCCGTTATATTGAATAACCAATCAAAACTGAATAAGAAAATATATATATTATCTTGTGCAAATTTGTATAAAATGTACTTTTTTTAAAAAAATATTTTCTACTTTCTAATATGTATGTATATAAATTTCGGTTGGTTTGTTTATTTTGGCTATACCTTTTTTGGAGATTTTTCTTGGCTTTTTTTTGGCTACTTTTTCTTGCTTTTGCCTACTTCTTTCTGTTAGTGTGGTGATTTTCGTTCTACTGTTATGACGTGTCAATCTTGTGAACTTTATTTTGAAGACCTAATCCGCCTTGTTGGCCTCGATGAAGATAAAAGTTTAGATGTTTTTTCCAATCACAGCATAATTCCAACATCTGTGATTTGCCCTAAATGTAATATTGCCTGTATTTTAAGACAAGACTCGGTGTTTAGGTGCCATAAAAAAAATCCAAAAAATAAGCGTGAGTGTGGATTTACTGTTTCTATCTTTAAGGGCACATGGCTGGAACATTGCAACTTCTCATAAAAATCTCGTTCATAAATATTTATTTGCGAAAATATTTTTCACAACGTTATGCCGAGAAAGTTATAAAACTAGGCACAGTGAGTCCATTGTTAACTGGAAATCTTTTTGGGTGGTTAAGTTAGGTTAAGTTAGGTTGTGTTTAGCACAAATGCAAACTTTTCTGGTCAATTTTGAGGTGTTTTGCACGAATCTGCCATCTGTTTCCTGTGCAAATATGTAGTTTTTCGAGATGATGATATCTCGAAAACTAAGCATTTGCACAGGAAACGGATGGCAGATTCATGAAGAGCACCTCCAAATTGACCAGAAACGTTTGCTCTCATTATAAAAAGAGACTGGGTCAAAAAATGAATAATTACCCTAAAAAAATATATCTTATCTTGTGCAAATTTTTTCAAATATACTTTTTTAAGAAAATATATTTCCTGTTTTGGTTAATATTCGTTTTAATGCTTTGTTCGTTTTCGATAGGAGACACTCTATGACAATTTAACATATAAATTCGTATTCAGGACACCTTGAAACCTCAGGGAAACTGATAAAAATCAAGAAAATATAATAATTATTTTTTATGGAAAAAAAAAATTGTTTTTGTTTCACGTGACCTTATCCAACCAATCAGAGACGTACATTATTATTATTATTGCACAAGATTGACTAGGGACGAGCGCGGCAGAAAAAAAAAGTGTTCCTTCTCCGTTTCCCGTCGAAAAGGCACGTGGGTTGAAAAATCCCACCTCAAACTGTGGCAAAACTTATTGTACGTTGGGTTATTCTTGACAAAGCTAGATGCATAGCTCTATTTAGCATTGGCTTCCGAAAGTGCAGTTAATTGGAGGAGTTTTTGCTTCGACGTCTGTGAGCATTGGCTAGGGCGGCCTAGGCCAACAAGTTCAAATTTGTGGGCCTGGCAAAATTGTCTATTTATTCCTGTTGGTCGCCGCTCATTTGTATAAACACCCCAACGCTGCTATTGAAGGTTAGAAATTGCGAAAAACGCGGGTTAGGTTAAGTTAGGTTAAGTAAGGTTGTTAGGTCTGAACCAAAACATATTTTTCTGGTGTTTTTTGGTGTGATTTGTTCAAATCTGAACTTCGTTTCTTTGGGAAATGAGCCATTTTTGAAATTTTCAATTTTAAAATTTCTCAAAAATGGCTCATTTCCCAAAGAAACGAAGTTCAGATTTGAACAAATCACACCAAAAACCACCAGAAAAATATGTTTTGGTTCAGAAAGGAGAAAAAGCACTAAAATGAATAATTACCCCCATTTTGGCTATAATGTACTTCTTTCATAAAATATTTTTCCTAATTTGGCTATTTTTTTGCATTTATGATATGTACTATATGTATACACTATTTTGGTAAATTTGTCACTTTTTTTCTTATTTCTGGCTACCGTTTCAAGTTCTGGCTAGTTTTTTAATTCTAATTGGATTCAGTTTGGTGGTGTTTACGATAGAATTATGACATGCCATTCATGTTATTTTGACTTTGAGGACCTGATTCACCATGTAGGCCTAGATGAAGACAAAGCATTGGATGTTTTTATCAATCATGGCATTATTCTCTCATCCCTAACTTGCTCAAAATGTGACAGTGAGTGCCTAATACAAAAAGATCAGAAGATATTTAGGTGAAATAACCAATATTAACCTGTTAGGTTAATTGAATGCCTGGTTAGGTCAACTGTATACCCTTGATGATTGGTTAGGTTATGTCATGATATTTTCATTAGTTTAAACGAAAATGATGAATAAATTTTTTGGAGCAATTGAAGAATAGGGACCCCAGCCTTCTTCAATTAGGCTTATAAAGCTAACTAACAAAAATATCATGACCTAACCTAACCAATCATTAGGTTAACTGTACGCCCTTGATGATTGGTTAGGTTAGGTCATGATATTTTCATTAGTTAGCCTTATAAAGCTAACTAAAGAAGGCTGGGGTCCCTATTCTTCAATAGCTCTAATTTTTCTAGTAAATTTTGAGTTGTTTTGCACAAATGTTATATCCATTTCCTGTGAAAATATCAGATAATCTCTAGGAGCGCTCCATTTTTCAATATTAAACATACACTTATAAAATATATACCATTTGAAAGCTCACATTTTTCCGAGTTTAAAAATGTAGTAATCCAAAAGTATCAACAGCAAATGCGAGATTATAGAAAAAATTACAAGTTACATTTTTATAGTGAATATTTCCTGTTTTGGCTATAATGTACTTTTTTTCATAAAATATTTTTCCTGATTTGGGCTATTTTTTCGCTAGCTACTCTGCAACTTAATTGGTTGGATTCTGTTCTGTCTTTTTTTTTTTAATTGGATTCAGTTTGGTCGTGTTTGTGATAGAATTATGACGTGCTGTTCACATGGTTTCTGACTGAGAACTTGATTCGTCATGTGCCCTAGATGAAGAGAAAGCGTTGGATGTTTTTATCCTTTCAATATTAAACATACACTCATAAAACATATACCATTTGAAAGCTCACATTTTTCAGTCTAAAAATATAGTAATCCAAAAGTATCAATAGCAAATAAAAAGTAACGATTTAATTGTTTGATGTGTGACGTAATTAATTACATTATAAAGGTTGGCTAAGTTATAAATCTTCAGTCTGTGTTATAAGATGGTATTTTTGGTAATTGTTATGCTAACCTAACCTAACATGAATATGTTATTACATTATCATCTGTATAATTTAGGTCTCGGGGTACAGGGTCAGAGGCCCCGTAAAAATCACGCATCACAAATTGATCAGTATAGGGTTTTATATTTAAACCTAGTTACTTTTTATTTGCTATTGATACTTTTGGATTACTACATTTTTAGACTCAGAAAAATGTGAGCTTTCAAATGGTATATGTTTTATGAATGTATATTTATTGTTTAATATTGAAAAATGGAGCGCTCCTAGAGATTTACCATTGTATATTAATCACCTGACTTGAGTTTGACATCTTTCAAGATTTTTTTATTATTAAAAAATGTAGTTCATGAATTGGATTACCTCAATGGGCCCGAGTGGCTTCATGTTTTCCAAATGAAATGTAATGTAATGATATATTATACATTTTTAATCGTATTATAGTTAGAATTTAATCACTTCATTTCATTATTATACTGCATTATAAACGCAAGTTGTTTCACCATTAATATGAATGGATAATCAAATTTAATGAATCATTGATTATACATTTCTTCTTGTTTTGTAATCATAACCAGTGTACATATTATAGTATGAATTCCATTCTCTAAGGAGTGGTTCGGCCTTTCCAAAGCTAACATTTACCATTACTTCACCGATACTAATTTTCATATTGTCTGACATCGCCCAACGTCTTACTATACTAGCTTACAGCATAATTGAAGAGAAATGGCCTTGAAAAATCACAAACCGTTACTAATACTACCGGTAAAGTCTATCATCTGATCGAGTTATCTACTTTTTCTTCTTTTCAACTCCGAAATCTTCCTGCGATTTTCTTCTCCATTGATAAAGTTCAGAAAAGAGACCAACCATACTCTAATATAATTACCAAGTCACCTCATATCATTCATGAGGTGTCATATTAAAATGAAAATACTGTACTATAAAATACAATTACTTTTACAACTTACGATTACCATATTCTACACAAGTTTATATCTCTCGGAAAATAATGAAAAGTGATATTACATTACATCACACTTGGAAAACATGAAACCACTTCGGCCTATCAAAGTTATACAAGTCATAAACGATCTAAAGTCATATTTCATAATAAAATTTTGTAAAATATTAATTTCAAGTCAGCTAATTAATGTTAGGTGTTCTGTACCGGCTCCGCAGTTTCTTCACCCCTACTTAGCTGCTGTCTCTGTACAGGGGTCTTGTCCACCCATGTATGGAATACGCTTCTCATGTGTAGGGTGGCTCAACCCACACCCCAGCAAACACACTACGTAAATACAACGTTGTATCCTGTTGAATCTTGGTCATGTCAGAAATTGATGTTGTACTGACGTAGTCACAACGTAAAACTTAAATGCAGTGTTGGGCACTAAAGCGTTAATCCGATAACAGTTAATTAACGAAGTTAACTTTTTTTAACGGACTATTAACGGAAGTTAATTTCCATTTATCGTTATCGGACCAGTTAACTTCCGATAACTCGATATTTAGTCTGTTAAAGTCCGTTAACACGTTAACTGCGAGGAGTCATTCACGGAAGATCACCGCTCCGCGAATGAATTCAAACCGCCATAACTTCAGTCTGCTTCCAGATCTCGCAAGAGGAGGTTGGGGAGGCCCAAGAGGTCAAGACTGGCAGTTGGGCCTAACTTTGAGAAGTTGGTCTTTCTGAAGGGCAACCAGCACATTGTGTCATAGTCTTTAATAAATGTGCCTAAAATTTAATTTTACCTTTCAGTTCCCGCCATAATAATTCTCTGGTAAATTAAAATTTAGTTAATGGTTAGTGGTTACAAGGGTTTCAAAACATGTAATCAGTACATTTTTATTAAAATAAAAATAAAAATAAAAAGTTATTAAGCAAAAAAGTTGCAAAACTTGATAAAAATACAGTTAAATACCTATTTATTGTTGGATTTTGCATAAATAAACATTTTCTATGGGTTTTAAAGCTTTTTTCCTTGATTTTTTTTAAATGTTAGTAAAGAAATAGTTATCGTTAACGGATTATCGTTAACTTCCGTTAACTTTGTAGTAAAATTATCGGATTATCGTTATCGGAGTTAAAAATTGGGGTTAACTAAATGAGAACCAACTCTTTGTAATCATTTATTTATTTATATAAAGTCAAACAATGACAACGGTCTTCTGAAAAAGGAATAAGCATAATAAGTAATCACTTGAATAAAACATAAACATAAACATAATCATTGTCCTCTATCTCCTCCAAGTCTTTGATACTAGATGTGATATGAGGTAATTGCAGTACAGTAGTGCGAAGACTTATATTGTTTTATAAAGTGAATACAGTATAGTACTTTAATAGGAAAACATAGATACTAGTTTATTTAAGAGTAATATGAGAACATAAGGCTTTGCTATTACATCATGATGAATACGATACTGTAGAAACTAAAATATAAATACTTATGGAATTATAGAGTACATTATATCCAATCAAACATATTACAATACAATTAGAGAGTTCAGCGAGAGATTGAATCGTATATTAAAATAAGGGTTGTACAACGGTATTCCTGACAAAAGTAATAGTACAGTAATGAGGTTACAGCTGTATTGGGAACACAATATAAAGTTCTTAGTAAGTAAAGTGTAAAGTGTGCTGTACTCTATCTCTCCCCCAAGTCTTTGAGCCAGTAGTTTTATAAAGAAGATTATTCAGGATAATATGGCAAAAAAAAAAAAAATTATGTTTACGGATAAAGACTAAACCTTATTTTGTCAGTGCCCTTAATTTAAAGCATACTTGATTGGTTACTCTTCTTGATTCATATGGTAGTCTTCATGCCAGGTAGGGGGGCATCTGGTACGGTTCGAACGCCTTAGTGGAGTTGCAGTTTGGGGTGCCGTACCCATTGGCCTAGGGGGTGCAGGTGGTAGTATGTCGATGGGCGGCGTTGACATGTCTTCTTGGGTGGGGGGTGTGGTCTCTTCAGGGGTCGGGCGCCTGCGTTCAACGTGTGGGCTGGACCGTGTCGGACTACGGGGTGAAGCGGGTGTCTTTGGTCCTGGTGCTGACCTGGCAGGTGTAGGTGGTGCAGCAGGTGGGCTGTTGGTGGGCACTGCTAGGAAGTTCTTCAAATGTTGGTCTATGGTCATCTTTGGAGCAGGTGTGCTGAAGGGTTCATATTTTTTAAGGAATTTCCTGTTCCTTACAGTTACCCTCCCAGATCCATCGACCCTAACCACGTACTGGTCAAACTGCCTGACTTCGATGACCACACCTGTCTTGTCCCATTTACGGGCGTGTGGACCGACCTGGTTCTGGATGCGTATAAGGTCTCCGACTGCTAGTGGTGGGAGTCTCTTGGTGTGCTCTGACCAGCGTTCTGCTCCCCTCACGTGGCGGTTCCTCAGAGCTTCTTCTCGGGTGGCCAAGTTTTCACGCCACGTGTCGTGTGGTTTATATCGGCCGGGAAGGATTGGAATGAAGTCCCGGATAGGGCGGCCGAATACACACATTGCTGGGGAGTGTTTTGTATCTCTATCCGGCGTGTTTCTGTATTGAAGCATGGCCCGTTGAAAGTTTTCGGTGTTGAGGTCGCCGTTTGGTCCAGTGTTGTCGGTTATTAGGCGTTTCGTTGTCTTGACACCAACTTCTGCCCGACAGTTGCTGTGAGGGAAAGCCACTGATAAGAGTCGGTGGTGTACGCCCCAGTTTTTGAGGAACTGCCGTGTGGCTGCTGCGGTAAATTCAGGGCCCCCATCGGAAGCCAGTTCGTCGGGGATGCCGAAGGTGACGAAGGTCCGTCGGAGGCAGGCGATGAGTCCAGCAGCACCATCTGATGACCTCTCTACTAGTGGCCAGTTAGAGTATCTGTCCACCACGACCAGGTAGTTTACTCCTTTGTAGTGGAAGTAGTCCGCGCAGACGCACTGGAGGGGTATCCTGGTGATGTTGGTGGAGTGGGTGGAGCGCTGGGCTGGGTTGGTGCCATGCGGTTGCAGCTAGCCCGTAGTGCTGTGATGGCTGGTGTGATGCCAGGCCAGGGAGTCTTCTGCTCTGGAGATCATGGATGAAGTACCTTGATGAGCTGAGTGGAGTGAAGCCAGTACTTCTTGCCTGAGGGCCGGCGGGATAACCGTGCGGTTCCTGTACATTACCACGCCGTCAACAGTGCGGAGGTCGTCGCGAAACTGGTGATATTCCCACAGCTGTGCAGGGAGTGCATGGCGGGATTCAGGCATGCCGGACTCTATGACATTGGCTAAACTATTCATGACTTCATCGCTGGTCGTGGCGGTGCGTACTCGATCCCATGTCACTGATGCCAGGCTCAGCGAGTTGAGTGTTGATGCGGCTGCAGAAATGACGCAGGCTTCCATGCCATTACCATCTGTCAGTGATGTCCGTATGCCGGCTAGGAAGGTGGGGGGGGGGGGAAAGAACGCCGTTCCCTCGCATGGTTGATGGATGGCTGCTACGTCATCGGGGAGTGTCAGTGGTATGGGGTCGCCAGTGGGGTATCGTGACACCCCGTCAGCAGCTTTGTGTTTCGCGCCTGGTACGTGATCATCCGGAAGCGGTACCTGAGGGTTTTTTCCTTCAAGTTTCTGAGGCGTGTATTAGATATGTCCTCTAGGGATCTGTCACCAAACACTTTGAGGAGAGGTTTGTGGTCCACTGCAATTATTAGGTCTTCGCATCCCACACGAAGTACCTCGCCTTGTCAAGGGCATCGGCGACAGCAATGCTTCTCCTTCTACTGGTGCATAGCGGGACTCAGCTGAGGTAGTGAATCTACTGCCGACCAATGTGACACGCCATCCAGTATGGCAGCAGAAGGGTTCGACTCGTGTACAGGTGCAGTGTTTCTGAAGTAGCCAGTAGCCGATGCCTGTTTTCGACCAGTCTGTGGCGAGGCATGTGGGCTTGGTTTTGTCAAAAATTTTAACGCCCTCCTCTATTTCTGTGATGATGACATCCTTTGATTCTTCGAAGATGGTTTCCAATTCGTCATCCCACTTGAAAGGTGTTCTGGCTTCAGAAGTAGGCGGAACGGCTGCATCCTCTTGGCCATGCTGAAGGCCGTGACCCGACAATTCAGCGCAGGACAATTCAGCGCCGACAATTCAGCGCCGACAATTCAGCGCAAGACAATTCAGCGCAAAGACAATTCAGCGCAAGACAATTCAGCGCGAAAGAAGAAAGAACAAATCCAGAGGGAAGAGAGGCTTGCAACTGTTAGGTTAGGTTAGGTTAGGTTTCTAGTTTTTTAAATAAAATCTTAATTTTAACAATTCTAACAAATTTTGTTTTTTTAAATAAAATTTTAATAATTATACTCCTTTGAATTTTATCTCCGATTTGTCACTCCTTCGTTATGTCACTCCTTCGTTACGGTATTTATGTCACTCCTTTGTTATGTCACTCCTTTGAAATGTCACTCCTTCGATACAGACCCAATTTAGCATATATATAAATATAAATTTTCTCTTTTTTATTTATTGCGATTTATTTTATTATTTTTAACTAAACTTTTAACTGTACTGACTTGCGCTGAATTGTCGGCGCTGAATTGTCTTGCGCTGAATTGTCTTTGCGCTGAATTGTCGGCGCTGAATTGTCCTGCGCTGAATTGTCGGTGCTCCGCTGAAGGCATACGACACCTGGTTGATGAGCCCGAACCATGATCGAACGTCGGTGATGTTCTTCGGAGATGGAAACTCTAGGATTGCTTTGAGGTATTTTTTACAGGGTCGGACACTGTCAGATGTGATCTCGAAGCCTGCAAATTCAACCTTGTCCTGACAAAACACAAACTTGTCGGGGTTCAGTGCGATTCCGTGTCTGCCGCAGGTGTCAAGCCACTGGGTGGCCTGGAAGAAGCTCTCCTCCACTGTGTCTGACCAGAGCAAGACGTCGTCAATGCACTTTGTATTGTTAGGGATGCTCGATACAATTTCGTCGTACCTTCTTGTGTAACCGTCACCAGATGCAATGTAACCCTAGGGAGCGGTTTTGTAACGGTAGCGACCCCAGGGCGTTATGAAGGTGGTCAAGTGGCGGTCTTCTTCACAGAATGGTACGCTGTGATATCCATTTCATGCATCAAACACTGTTTTCTTTTTGCCTTGCGGTACTGATCTGGCCTGGTGGAATGGCGATTGATGTGGTGTGTTTCGCGGGTGGCGTGAGCGTTGAGGGGTTGAAAGTCAACGGTACGCCTTGGTTTTCCGTTCTTTTTGGCGCACACCACCATTCTGTGACACCAGGTTACGGGCTCACCAACGGGTACTGGTTCAAGGACACCCAGTCTGACATCTTGGTCGAGGCCAGCCTTCACGTCCTCCTGCCAATGGATTGGTACTGGGAGGGGGTGTGATGTGCGACTGGTTTGGCATTGGGGTCCACCATCAATTTCATTGGGGGGCCGTCCATCATGGGCAGCGCTTGGTGGTCACAAGTGTTGAAGGTGCTTGATTTGTAATAGTCCAGCAGGTATTCCTTGAGCTTTTGCTGGTTCGCCGCAACAGCGGGTAGCGGTAGCTCGATTGGAGGTGATGGAGGATGTTGGCGTCTTGGACAGTCACAGTTAGTTACAAGTCCGCTGTCACTGTGTGGCGTGCTGGCACTGTTGTTACAGTATTGTGCTGGATCCAGTTGGACTTCCCCCACTGTAGGGAATCTTCCCGAGATAATGCCGAGTGAAACGCATGCCTCTCTGCTGATGAAGAACTTGTCAGAAGAATCTGTCACATATGTTACCAGTCTCGTTTCTACTTGTTGGCCCTGTTCATCCTTGCCAGTGAGGCGAAGTATGGCTACGCCAAGGATTTTGATGCCCTTGTTGTTGGCGGCGTGCATCTTCATGGTCACAGGGATGAGGTCAGACTGGAGAAGCCCGAGGCGGTGGATAACCTTGATACCGGTGAGGCAGCTCTGACAGCCTGTGTCTCAGCCTGTGTCTGCCATGGCAGGCAGTACCACGGTTTTTGGGTGGGCATAGAGGGTTGCCCCAAGCGCCTCGTAGTCTTCGGGGAGAGTCCTGACTGTCAGGTTGATGTGTGGCTGTGGTTGTGAGTTCTCCTTGATCCACATGTCCGATAGTTCATTGTAAATGTGATGGTCGAGGGCGATTGCTCTTTTCTTATGTGGCTCGGAAGTGTTGCTTGTGGCGCAGAAAGATCAAATACGGCACCTTCGCACTCATCAGCTTTATTAGGAGTGGCTGAAAGGCTCTTGTCCTTGTCTTTGCTCCTGCATACGGATTCCCAATGGCTGTCGCGCTTGCAAATTTTGCATTTGTGGTTGTACGCAGGGCAATCCTTCTTGCGTATGTGGACTGGGGCTCTTCTGCCGTGTCCTTTTTCACCACAATATGAACAAGGGGCATTTTTGTCTTGTGGGGTATTTGCTTACTTCTCCTGTATGTGCTGCCTGCGGCTTCCACGGCATGGGAGTCCAGCAGTCGTGATGCTGAGCGCTTGCCTGCTTCCTTCGCCTCGACAAACTGAAAGACGTCTTCCAGGGTCATCTCTGGTTACTGTTGCCGAGGAGTTCCAGTTGTATTTCCGGGTCAGCAATTCCGCGGGTAAGGACGTCGCGAAGGATGGGGTCAGTGTAATTTATGTTGTTGTTGCAGCTTGGGCATTCAACAAGAAATTTGCAGACTCCGGCCTGACCACGAAGACGGGCTCCAAAACTGCGCACAGTTTCGTCGCGGTCTTGTCGCATATTGTGTAGGGTAACCCTGGCTACCATGGTGTTCTCCTCTCGGACAGCTAGTTTCTTGATTGCAGCAAGGACTTCATCTTCGGTTTTGTTTGTTAGGCTTCCACCTGCGGATCTTGTCAAATCTTTGCGGAGTGAATCGTCGCAGCATTCAAGTAGTTGTACCACTTTGTCCCTACCAGTGATTTTTGTAGCTTCCGCATAATCTGTCCAACGCGACGTAAAATATGCCCAGTCTTCACTGGTACCTGCAGCCGAAATGGTTGGCCGTCTTACTTTCTCACCTTTGCAGAGACTGTCGGGCTTGGGACATGGGTCGTGCAGTGGGCTGTTATAAGTGCGGCTACAATGGCTGGGTCCAGGTCTGCTGTGACATAGGTACAACCTGTGATAGGACATTCTACGGCAGGCATTGTGGATAGCGTTTGTTGAAGTTGCTTAATTAGGTTGGGGTGGTTGACAGTTGCTTGAATTTACCACGTATGTAGACTTATTTTATTATTTATTTAATTAATCAGTCATTTGTACCTAAGACCGTTGTCATAAATGAGAACCAACTCTTTGTAATCATTTATTTATTTATATAAAGTCAAACAATGACAACGGTCTTCTGAAAAAGGAATAAGCATAATAAGTAATCACTTGAATAAAACATAAACATAAACATAAACATAATCATTGTCCTCTATTAACGGATTGTCGTTATCGAAGTTAACTTTTTGGTTAACGGTGCCCACCACTGCTTAAATGTTATATTGCAACTTTACATAGACGTTGTCTGCACGTAAGGTTTTACGTCCATAGCATATAGTTTCCTAGTACAGTATTCTTTGTTATAAAATTGTAACGGGGATACATATGGCATACTACCATTTCAAATAGGGCGCCTTTGTTGGACCAAATTCTATCTTGAGACGTTGACAAAACGTTGTAGCTATGTAAAGTTTACGTAATATCACAACATTGTGAAGACCTAACTGAGACCACACAAATTTCGTTGTAGCTACGTCACAGTGCTAAATGCAACCTTGTGACACCGTTGTATATAGCTGAAGTTGTAGCTGGGACAGCTTTACTTGACCAGGGGAATCAAAGACTTTTCGTCTCATCAATTCTCCGCCTCTTACTGACTCTCTCTCTCTCTCTCTCTCTCTCTCTCTCTCTCTCTCTCTCTCTCTCTCTCTTCGCCGGAATGTTGCCTCACTCTCTCTCTTCACTATCACTAGTTTAACGGATATTGCTCTTCTGAACTCTTAACTGCATGTTTCCTCCTTTAAGGAGAGCACGCAGTACCCAACTTTCGACTCGTTCTCATTCCTTTTCTGTCCAACTCTATAGTGCAATGGTTAATCGATATTTTCAATCGTTCATCTACTTGACCAGTCAACTCTGGAACAATCTTTCTAAAACCATCTTCCCCCCTATCTATAACCTCCAATCTTTCAAACGCAGCGTGTCCAGACATCTCGAAAACCTTTGACCTTGAGGTTGGCTTTCTTCTTCCTCTATAGGGGGGGGGGGGGGCGTTTTTGTGGACGTTCAACCTCGGCCGCTCCTTCCTGCATAAAAAACTACAAAGCCACCGAAGTAGGTTACATAACTTTAGTTAAAATATACACTAGTTCAGGCTCGTATCCAGGATTTATCATGGAGGAATGGTGAGTCTCATTCAGTGGAGCTCACATAATTTGCTTGCTGCCGTTAGAAAATACATAATTCAGATATTGTTCTTGTTTTACAGGAGACATGGGCACGAGTAGCCAAATAGAAACATCCAATACGAAGTACAGGGTGTCCCAGAATTAACTATCTATTTCAATGAAATCGGACAAATTTTTTAAAAACACACTTTTATTTATGTTTATCATGTTTAATATGTGTTAAAAATGTATAAATTTCTAAATTTTTTTCATAATTTTATTTTCAGAATTTTTCATTATCTGGTCCAATGAAAGACCGTCTGAAGTCATAGAATGGCAAAGAGACTCTCCAAAAGTTAACGTGGTGCTTGGAATGACCAAATCCAAAATTTATGGCCCATTCTTCTTTGCGGCAGCAACTGTAACAGGTACAGTCTACCTTGATATGCTTCAGCAGTTTCTCGAACCACAGCTTCTTGATGATGGCATTCTTGATAATGTTGTGTTTCAACAAGATGGAACACCATAAATTTTGGATTTGGTCATTCCAAGCCACACGTTAACTTTTGGAGAGTCTCTTTGCCATTCTATGACTTCAGACGGTCTTTCATTGGACCAGATAATGAAAAAATTATGAAAATAAAATTATGAAAAAAATTTAGAAATTTATACATTTTTAACACATATTAAACATGATAAACATAAATAAAAGTGTGTTTTTTAAAAATTTGTCCGATTTCATTGAAATAGATAGTTAATTCTGGGACACCCTGTACAGTAATCCTTCCGCAATTCGGAATAATAGGAGCTCAAGCCTTTCCGAATTCGGTGGAATTTTGTAAATATTTCGTAAATTCCTAATATTTCGAAATATTCCGAAATAAATACCCCATTCTGAAAAATTCGTAATGAGTCCGAAATGTAATTCGCAATAAATTTACTAGATTTTATGCACATTTCTGCTTGAATTAATGAATACAAAATGCATTGTTGATTGCTGTAATTTCTATCATATGATAACTGCACTATAATAAAAATTACATAGGTTATAGATTACGAACTGCAGAATTAACATTCGGAATGGTTCCGAATTGAGCAGGATTATTATTAGAGATTTCAATACTAGATTTCGGAACCACCAAAATGTTCCGCGTTGCGGAGGGATTACTGTACTTATTAAGTTATTATATACCATAGCACCAACTAAAAGTTTCTATTATATAACTGAAAGAATACAAAATACTTTCTAATTGAAGGTCTTGTATATCGAGCAAAATGAGTGAGTTGTGCCTTACTACTTAGCCAATGTCGTAACACCGCTTCTCGTTGATCAGCGAAGTTAAGCGACATTGGGTCGGATAATAGTTGGATGGGAGACCGTCCGCTGCGTCCAGACTTATGTAGCAACCCGTGGTTGCAGATACAACAGCTCAACACAGAAATAAACAACAAATTTAAAGAAAAACAAACAGAAACATTTAGGGAATTCATAACAACACTAAACCACTCCACAGATACATCCAGGCTATACAAGACTATAAACAGCATTACCCACTCTAACAGCGGTATTCACACCTCACACGCGGCTATCTGTCGCAGCCAAAATAATATCCCAACATATACACAAGCTAACATTCTAGTTAATCACTACGCAAAGATAAGTCACCTAAACAGAGACAACAACCAGAAACATGCAGACAGACAAAGAGCGAGACACAAGAAAACCTACGGACTCGACACGACCATTACACCCTTCAATACAAACCAGACCACCAAGCTCATCAAAAACGTTAAGAATTCGAAGGCTACTGGACCAGCCAACATATCTAACATGCACCTTAAACACTTGGGCCCACAGAGAATCCTAGCTCTCACAAACATCAGCACATATTCATACCAACACTATTATTCCTGACATATGGAAACAAGGTAAAATTAATATACTACTCAAACCAAACAAAAATCGAACAGAACCAGCTTCCTATAGACCCCATTACTTTATTTACTGTGTACACCTTCCAAAGTAACAGAAAGACTAATCTTACAAATCACCAACCTACACATACCACTATCAGTGGTGGATTTAGGGGGGGGCCGAGTAGGCCATGGCCTACGGCCCCGCGCCTGTGAGGGCCCCGCGCCCTCACATATAATTATAATGTTGGATTCCACTATAAATAATACAATTGATTAATGATTAGTGATAATTATGGTATCACTCTCTTTGCTGGCGGGAGTTTAGTTCTATTCAGGCCGCTGTGGAGTGCACATGTGAGTGTGTTTAGTGGTAAGTAATGGTAAAAGTCGTATCTCGAAAAAGTCGCCAGTCAATAAATGGGGATGGGGGAGTTTTAGTCAGCTTTATAATAACATAAATAAGTTGAAAAATGTTAAATTAATGTAATTAATTTTTTTATATGAAACGTACTTAGGCTAGGTTAGGTCAGTTTAGCTTAGATTTCATAATAAATACATTTTATACATATTTAAGGAAAAAGTCGCCACTGGTGGGGGCTGGCGACTTTTCCCATAAAGCGACTTTTTCACCCGAACAACTGTTTAGTGTCTGTATTTAATTAATTAATTAAACTGTATTAATTAATACTAAACCGAGGGTCAAGTGTAAATAGTTTGTTTTTTATGTTTTTATGTTTCAGGATAAGGCAGTGAGGCTGCACTGAGGCACAATGGAGAAATCAACAAGTCGTGATCGTGATCAAGGGAGGAAGTATAAAGCTGGCTCTGTTAAACGACAAGAAAAGGCAGACGTAAACCAAAGAGTAAAAAAACTACCAAAAATAACTCAATGGTTGACATATCCAACAGTATCTGAATCTGCAAAATCACAAACTCAAACTGAATCCGGTCAAACTGAATCTGAATCAGTAGAGACACCAATTACGCCTGAAACAACTGGAGAAGCCACAACTAGTACTGAACCTAGTGTAGTTAGCGCAATTGAACCTGAACACAGTGACAGTGAGGAGACACAAGAGGAAGTGAAAGTTATGAATACCGGTACTGAACAAGGATTTGAAACGGATCTTGGATTATGGCCTAAAATAATTACTGAAAATGTGTGTGACTATTGGTTGAAAAAGGGAAGCGCAGAATGTCGACACTGTGATGGTGACTTCAAAGAGTCAGCTGTGAAAGAGCTAAACAGAACCCGTCATTGTACAAAGACATTATTCACTCGAACTCATTCATTATCTGGCCAAGAAATTAATCTTAAATGGCTCTGTTACTCTAAAACAACTGGTAAAGTGTATTTTGCTTGCAAGCTTATGTCAAAGGTGGAAAGCTCATTCAAACTGGCTTCAATGGTTGGAAGAACGCTAGGTATGTCATAGAATCTCACAGTAGGTCAGATCAGCACAGGAAAAGTATGGTCGAAATGATATATCGAAAGACTGCGGGTGCCCGTATTGACTCTAATCTAGTACAACAATATGAAAGTGAATGCGAGTACTGGCAAGCAGTATTGAGGAGGTGTGTAGATGTTTTAAAGCTACTTTGCGAACGAGGGCTAGCCATTCGAGGTAAAGATGAAGTAATTGGATCAGTACACAATGGAAACTATCTTGGGATTCTAGAGCTGCTGAGCACATACGACAGTTTCTTAGCAGCACATATCAAGAAACACGCAAACAAAGGTAGTGGTCATACTTCCTACTTGTCCCATGTCATTTCTGAGGAAGTCATTGGAATAATGGCAGAAAAGGTTATGTCCTCAATAACAGATGAAGTAAAAACAGCAAAGTACTTCTCAATTTCTGTTGACTCCACACCTGATATTTCACACATGGATCAACTTACTTTTACAATCCGCTATGTACTGCCTACTACAGGTCCAGTTGAAAGGTTTTTGCAGTTTATTCCCATGCTAAGCCACACTGGCAGAGATATTGCTACAACTGTTCTTGATTTTCTTAAAGAGAAGAACATTCCAGTTATCGACTGCCGAGGACAGTCCTATGACAATGCCAGCAACATGTCTGGTAAATATCTGGGGACCCAACAGATAATCAAGAATGAGTGTAGTGAAGCTGAGTACATACTATGGAAAACTGATGAGTGGGTAGTTGGGAGGTAACGAAAATGGTTCACTGAGTAGGTAGGTAGTTAATCTAACAATCATTAAATTCCTTTTATGTCAATAACTGGGTGGATGAAACCAATTGGTTGCTCACCAGAGTTATTCTCCACACTAGTATTTATATACTGTGTGGGAGGAGCGTGCTCGGTAATAAGGATACATTACCGCTCAACCAACCGAGGAATAAACCAAGACAACGCTGGTACAAGAAGCCCCGCGAAGAGGAGAACAAAGGGAGAACGAAAACGAAGAACGGGGCGAGAGGACGTACCAGCAAAGTGCGCTCTCGAAAACATAACCGGAGAAGGAGACACTCCGATAACAAAAAGTAAGTGACTAATTGAGTTTTTACACCAAAGTTAATCTCATTAAATTAAGCTGGGTCAGACAAGTTAGGCCTACATTGTGGCCTAAGACCCAGCATCAACTCATAGCTTAACAAAGGTGAAGGTAGATTGCCCTAACCTAATTCTTGTGAGGAATCCTACTGTGGACCTCAATTTATCTGCCCGCTCTGGACCATTTCCGGAATCTCTAGGCTGACCCTCTAGGCTAGACTTGATCTACTCTATAGTATAGACTGGAGATATAAGGGGTGGGTTAATTGTGGACCAATTCATACAGAGCATTTTTCGCATTGGTGGTCCGTGTGTGGGGAATTTACAAACCTTAAGCTTACTTAACAAAAATTGCAGAATTAGGCTAAATGGTCTAGCCTAAGCCTAACCTGAGCAAGCCTAATTAGGTCTACAACCTAGGGCCTAACTAGGAAACATTTACATTTAAGGAGTCTCATTCTCTTATAAGCTTAGACCTGAGTGACACATAAGTACTTGGGGGGGGATTAAACCAAATTTAAACTCGACTGTTTTGTCTGTTCTCTCTCTTCTCTGGTAATTTCTTCTTGTCCTCTATTTCATTACGATCCCCAGTTAAACAATTTTGACTTAGACATGGACAGTGAGGAATTGAAAAAGTTAAAAAAGAAAAGGGGGCAAAGTTGGGAGCTGTTACAAAGGCTGTGAACACTTTTAACAATATTACACAACCAGGTAAGAAAAATATAGAGTGTGTAATTATTAAATTAGAAATTAAAAAGAAGGAAATAATAGCCATTAATGAGAGTATTTCAGAGTTAGTTGAATCCGAAATGGCTGAAGAACAATTGATAGACCTTTACGCTGATGATGATGATCAGGTAAGCTCAATTGAACAGCAAATAAGGGAACTACGGTCTCGTTGACTGACTTAACACCAAAAAAACCTAATTCTGATTTTAATCAAAGTAGGGCTAACCTTCAACAAAATTTAAGTGGCATGCAAAATCCTGAGTCACAAGAATTGAGGGCTCAGTTACCCATTTGCAAATACCAACATTTGAAGGGGACACGGTACAATTCCCATCTTTCATTGACAAATTTGAGAATTTAATAGGTAATAAACCTTATTTCAACTGTTGAAAAGTTTAGTTACTTAACTAGTTCCCTTAAAGGCCCAGCCTATAACCTGATAGCCTATTTACCAGCCGTAGGGGATTCATATGAAGTAGCTATTGATCTTTTAAAACGTAATTACGTTAATAAAGATGTGATTATATATGAAATATCTCAACAAATTTTTGAATTTGCACCCATAAAAGATAACCATAGTGATATGGAAAATTTTTATACAAAATTAGAAGCTATTATAGGACAACTGGTTAGCAATGAGATAGATATTAAAACTTCATCTTGGCTTATACAAAGCATAGTACTTAGGTGCCTTCCTTCGAGGGTTAAAGATAATTTAATTCTAAGACGGGAAAAATTATCCTAATTTAGCACAAATAAGACACACACTTCCCCAATATCCTAACTAATTACAACTTGAGAGATTTTCCAACACATAAGACCCAGACTATGGATAAACCAAAGACTGTTCCCAGAGACCAACTAGCTACAGCCAAACAGACAAAACTTGATACTGTAGAATCAAATGTGACCAACTATAATACACGAACACCTACATTACAGAACTTTAATGTAACTGCTGCCTCAACTTACACACCACATTGCAAATTTTGTGCAAGTAATGAACACAGTAGTACTGGGTGTGACAAATATTCAGATTTTAACCAAAGGGCTAAAAGATGTGAACAGTTGAACCTGTGTAAAAAGTGTACTGGCCAGGGACATTATAAGAAAGACTGTAAATCTAGGTTAAGATTCAAGTGTAAGTTTTGTAAAAGTTTACGACATGTCTCATCAATGTGTGATTCACCAAAGTGTCCAAACAATAGTACTCAAACTCAAAAGATACCTCCCCCAAACAAAGGTAATCAAGAAAATGCCACTTTCATGGGACATTCTGCTTGTTCAAACATGTAACAAGAAACACTGAGATTCTTTTACCAACTATTACTTTGGACTTAGTGAATAGTGAGGGTAGTACCACTCCAGTGAGATGTCTTATAGACTGTTGTTCTCAACAAACATTTGTTTCAAAAAATGTAGTTAATAAATTGGGTTTGACACCAAACCCGAATGAACAAAACCTCAATATTGCGTCCTTTGTTAAGGATAACTCGGACAAAAATAGCTATAAGACAATTGACCTGGAACTACATTTAGAAAGTAAATTCAAGAAAATTGAAGCAGTTATTATTTCTAAAGTAGGACAAAACAAACTGGTTATACCCAAACTAGAACAAACCATAAATCATTTGAAAAAACACTACAAAATAGCTGATAGACATATCACTAACAACACAATAGCTAACATTGAAATGCTAATAGGGGCAGATTATATTAATCTTATTCATAAGGGCATAGTAGAGATAGGTAATGGTATAGCTATTCAGACTCCATCAGGGATAGCCCTTTGGGTGACCTATCAGAATACAACCTAGACCTAAACCAAAACAGTGCATGACCAACAAATACTATGTGCCTCAACTCAGTCCTACATAACACCTGTAAGAATAGCAACACTTTGAATAATATTATCTCAACTGAGAACATTAATTCATCATTATCAAATGAAACTTTGGATGAGGCAATTCAAACTTTATGGTTGCTAGAATCTGTGGGTATACATGACACACATCAAACTTCAGAAGATCAGTTAATGGTAGAAAGATTTGAAGACACCATTCAGTGTAAAGACAATAGTTATTTTATTGAGTTACCTTGGAAAATAAATTGTCCAACTTTAAGAGATAATCTCAAAGTAGCTAAAGGACATTATATAAAGTAATGAAAAAACTCAAACAAGAAAATAATGTAAAAATATATAATGATGTCTTCAAAGAACAGCTACAGAAAGGCTTCATTGAAGAAGTAACAGATAACCCTTTTAAAAAAGATGGTTGTCATTATTTAACCCACAGGGGGTTTATCGACAAGATGCCCCAACAACAAAACTCAGAGTAGTATATAATTGTAGCCTCAAAGACAGTGATAAACACAGTTTGAATGATTGCTTGATTGAGGGTCCTAATCTCATTTCTGACCTTGTGAAGATCTTACTGAGGTTCAGGTTAGACAAATATGCTGTACAAAGTGACATTTCAAAGGCATTTTTGAGAATAAATCTTAAAAATGAATATGATAAGAACCAACTTAGGTTCTTATGGTTCAAGGATCCATTTGATTTGAATAAAGGGTTCATAACCTATAGATTTAATGTTGTGTTGTTTGGAGCCAATTGCTCACCTAGCCTATTAGCATTGACAATTAAACATCATTTAAACCAGTTTAATAACTCTCTAACATTGAACTTCCTTAAGGAACATTTTTACGTAGACAATCTAATAGGCTCAACGACAACAAAATCTGAATTATCTGAAGTCTATGAACACTCTCAAAACATTATGCAACAAGGTAACTTTGAACTTAGAGAGTGGATTTCAAATGATGAGGATTTAAACAAAAAGATTTTAAGGGATAATAATGGTCTTACTGAGCCAACAGACAGAGTTAAAACTTTAGGTATGAACTGGTATTTGGATGCAACTTCTAACAGTCATGATTCAATCTGTACTAAAGGTTTTAAACTTGATGAGGAAGCAAATACTAAAAGACAAATATTATCAGAGGCTTCCAAAATTTTTGATCCCATGGGTCTATTCCTGCCTTCAACAATAAAATCAAAGATTCTCCTCCAAGAAATTTGGAGGACAAATGTTGGGTGGGATGATCCAATAACAAATGAAAATCAAAAATCTTGGAAGAAGTTAGCTACTGATTTAACAAAAGTGCAGAACATTAAAATTCAAAGGTGCTGTGGGTTTAGGGATAAGCCCCAGAGACTTCATGTGTTTGCTGATGCAAGCACACAAGCTTATGGGTGCTGTGCGTATCTTGTAAGCCCTACAGAAAGTCATCTAATTTATGCCAAAGGGAAAGTAGCACCTCTCAAACCTACCCGAACCATACCTCAATTGGAACTATTGGCTGCTACATTAGCCATTAAAACCATTTCATTGCTTAAGGATGCTTACTATGATGTGTTCATAACTAATATCCACGTCTGGCTTGACAGTCAGATTTGTCTTGCATGGATACGGAATGATAGCATTAATAGTAAGAATATCTTTGTAAGAAATAGGCTAAAAGAAATAGCTGACGCTAATGAAAGCCTACAAGTAAACTTTCACTATGTTCCAACTAAACAGAATCCAGCAGACTTTCTGACCAGAGGTTTATCCTACAAGTTGTTGAAGTCAAACAAAACTTGGTTTATGGGACCTAAGTGGCTCTGTAATACAGACCAATGGCCTGTGGAACAAGTTAACTTGACATTAAATTTAATCTTTTCAAATGAAAGGTTGAACCAATCACTAATTATGAAAAGTATTCTGATTTCAACAAACTTGTTAGGGTGACAGCCTACTGTTTGAGGTTTGCTCACAACTGTTTAGCTACAATTAACAAACAGCTAAATAAAAATAATCATAATTATACAGAGGTTGCAACCCAATACTGGATAGGCCAAGCCCAACAAAAAGAGTACAATAAAGAGTTAGAATTCTTAACAAATGGGAAACAAACAAAAGAACCTGTACCATCAGTAGTTGTGGATCTAAACTTGTTCAGGGATGAGGAAGGCCTTCTAAGGTGTAAAGGGAGATTAGACAAATCAAAACTGTCATACAAAAGCAAAAATCCAATCCTTTTACCTAGATTTAGCTATTTGACAACATTAATAATCAGGAAAACACCAATGATGTATATCATATGGGGGTACCACAGACACTAACTACATTAAGAAAAACTTATTGGATACCCAAGGGAAGGATCACTGTTAAAACAGTCCTGAGTGAGTGTGTCACATGTAGGCGTATTCATGCTAGGCCCTATAGGAAACCAAATCCTCCTGCTTTGCCAGAGGAGAGAGTTACTCTCAACAGACCCTTTGAGACTGTAGGCATTGACTATACAGGAGCATTGACTGTAGGGGTGGGTGACACTGAACAAAAAATGTACATTGTACTGTTTACATGTGCTGCCTCACGAGCTGTTTATTTGGATGTTGTGGAGGACCTTACAGCAGAATCTTTTGTTGCTGTCTTTAAGAGATTCTGTGCACGACATTCAGTACCAAAGACAGTTTGGACTGACAATGCTACATATTTCAAAGCTGGTGAACAAGTCATCCATGACTTGTTAAGCAATGAAATCACACAATTATATATACAAAATACAAACATAAAGTGGAAGTATATTCCGGTTGCCTCTCCTTGGTATGGTTCTATCTGGGAGAGGAATATACAAACAGTAAAGAATTGCTTGAAAAAAGCAATTGGCAAAAAACAGATACACTTATTTGGGTTACTCACTCTCCTGGCTGAGATTGAGAACATCATTAACAATAGACCACTCACTTATGTGAGTGACAACATTAATGACCCAGAACCATTAACTCCAAATCATTTGATTCGGGAGAACAAGTTAGTCTCCTGCCGGACTACAATATAGACTCTTCAGAAGACCCAAACTGGACTCAACGACATGATGAGCTCCAGACTAAGTTACAACATTTAACTAGAGTTAAAGCTCATTTCATTAAACAGTGGAAAACTGAGTACTTGATGGGTCTAAGGGAGAGACATAAACAAATGACTAAGAAGGATTGGTCTGACACAATTAAGGTAGGGGACCTTGTTCTCATACATGACAGTACTCCAAGACAAAACTGGCCTCTGGCTAGAGTTTCAGAACTCAGACCAGGGGCAGATGGGGTAACAAGAGTGGTCAAATTAAGGACTTCAACGGGTGACACAACAAGAGACATTTCTCTTTTGTACCCTTTAGAGTCTGGACCCAAAACAATGGACTTTGGAGAACCTTCTCCACTGACAGTAACAACTGGAGACACTGAACTTCCAGTAACTATTCCTTTGACAGTAGGAGTGGTAACGCATCCTACTACAACATTGACAGACACAAGACCTCAGCGACAAACAGCATTAAAGGCGCGACTATTTTTACAACAAAAAATAGATGCTGGGGAATTGTAATTTTTCTTCTAACTTTCATTTTTTCTTTTCTTATGGTAAAGACCATAGACAGTTTCATCCTATGGATGTATATTTTCTCTTCTAATTAAATGCTACACCTTCTCCATGAGAAGGTGAGGATAGGCACTGTTAATCAGATTAACAGGCATTTACAGTTAAATAGTTAGCTAGTCTACACTCAGACAAAAATTGGTGACAATGACACCAAAATTTTTATCTCCCGGGGCCCTCAGTATATGGAAAACTGATGAGTGGGTAGTTGGGAGGTAACGAAAATGGTTCACTGAGTAGGTAGGTAGTTAATCTAACAATCATTAAATTCCTTTTATGTCAATAACTGGGTGGATGAAACCAATTGGTTGCTCACCAGAGTTATTCTCCACACTAGTATTTATATACTGTGTGGGAGGAGCGTGCTCGGTAATAAGGATACATTACCGCTCAACCAACCGAGGAATAAACCAAGACAACGCTGGTACAAGAAGCCCCGCGAAGAGGAGAACAAAGGGAGAACGAAAACGAAGAACGGGGCGAGAGGACGTACCAGCAAAGTGCGCTCTCGAAAACATAACCGGAGAAGGGAGACACTCCGATAACAAAAAGTAAGTGACTAATTGAGTTTTTACACCAAAGTTAATCTCATTAAATTAAGCTGGGTCAGACAAGTTAGGCCTACATTGTGGCCTAAGACCCAGCATCAACTCATAGCTTAACAAAGGTGAAGGTAGATTGCCCTAACCTAATTCTTGTGAGGAATCCTACTGTGGACCTCAATTTATCTGCCCGCTCTGAACCATTTCCGGAATCTCTAGGCTGACCCCTCTAGGCTAGACTTGATCTACTCTATAGTATAGACTGGAGATATAAGGGGTTGGTTAATTGTGGACCAATTCATACAGAGCATTTTTCGCAATACCATGTATGGCTCATTCCTTAAACTTGGTGGCTAAGTGTGCTGCAGAAAGCTGTCCTGCTGCAGTGTCATTGTTTCCTCTGGTACAAAATATGTACTCCTTTCTTGTTGCATCTACTTATCGTTGGAGGAGACACCGTGAGGTACTAGAGACTAATAAAGATAAGAAGTTGAAAGTTGATAAAATACTTTCAGACACTCGTTGGTCAGCACGAGCAGATGCTGTAGCTGCTCTCAGTAGAGCACACAAAGAAAACATCATTGTTCTGGAAGAGTTATTCTCAGATCAGAATCAGCCAGCTGAAACAAGAGCTGAAGCAAGTGGTCTTCTCAAAGGTTTGAAAAAACTTGAAACAGTGATTCTTCTTGAAGTTTGGGATACAGTATTGGAAAGGTTTCAGAGTAGCAGTATCCAGCTGCAAAAATCTGGGCTCTCCCTCAACACAGCTGTCACACTGCTAGAGTCTCTTTTACAATTTGCTAAAGACCTGAGATCCCAGTTCGATGACTTTGAAGCAAAAGCTATGGCTAAGTGTGATCCCTGTGATGTGACGAGTAATGATGCATACTACGCCGACACGCAGCGTATTAGGAAGCGCAAGCGTCACCACGATGAACTAGACTCCGCGGAGGATGTTATGCTGACAGGGAGAGACAAGTTTAGAGTGACTGCATTCTTGCCCATCATTGACAAGCTCTGTGCTGCCCTACAACAACGCATTGCTGCTTACAGCGACCTTCGAGAGAAATTTGGGTTTTTATCAGAAATCTCAAACAAAACGAACACTGAGCTTAAAGCATCTGCTGAAAAGCTTGTGTCTTCATATCCTAAGGACTTGGAGGCTGGATTGGAGTCGGAGCTTTTGCAGTTTGCACACCTTATGAAATCCATTCCAAGAGATTCACCTGAAAGTGCTCCTTCATCAGGTGGTGCAAAGGCTGCAAAAAGTCCTGAACTAGAAATGTATGAGATAATTCACAGACATGACATGGTAGAAACATTTGCTAATGTTGAAATTGTATTACGACTCTATCTCTGCATGTTTGTCACAAACTGCACTGGGGAGCGATCATTCTCCAAGATGAAACTAGTCAAGAATTATCTAAGAAACACCATGGGGCAGGACCGTTTGTCTTCACTCACCCTGTTGAGCATTGAGCATGAGAAATTAAGGGTGCTTGATTTTACTGATGTCATCAAACAGTTTGCAAGTAAGAAGGCTAGAAAAAATCTTTTTTGACTGAGAAATAGTTAAGTGTATCGTACAAATTGCCTGCAATAAACAAAACCCACTCATTGCATCATTTGCATGTCAGTCAAGTGGTATTCTCTTTAGTTAATGGTGTATTATTATAGTTTTTTTTTGTTAATGGTGTATTATTATAGTTATTTTTTATTGTTAAGCTTCAAAAAAACAAATGTGTAATGTTCAACTATGAAATGGTCATTTGGCTAATTAATTATCAATAAATTGAATATTGTTTAAAAAGTAAATTTATTTTAACGCTTCGCTCGCCCATTGATTTGAGAGCCCCGTAAGGTCACCACTGGGGGATGGGGGTGTAAATCTTCATTTCAGTTAATTAAGCTAGCTTTGCGTAGTTTGGGGCCCCGCACTCGAACCGGCCTAGGGCCCCGCGCACCTTAAATCCGCCACTGACCACTATCGCCTACTCAACATGAATTCAGACCTCACCACTCAACCACGACATTACTCACTAACCTCACGCAGCACATCATGGAATATGGATGGCATCAACTCCAGACGACCAGCTCAACGTACACTATTAGCAACAATAGACATTAGTAAAGCATTTGATGCTATCCCACGCTTCCCTCTCATAAACAAAATACTCAACACAAACATGCACAATAACACCAAAAGGTGGCTGAGCAACTATCTTTCAGGAAGATACTTACATGTCACATTTAATGGCAAGTCATCCAAACACAAGCTTTTTCCGAATGGGGTCCCTCAAGGCTCTGTTCTCTCACCAACACTCTTCAACTTATACATGCATGACATTCCAACACCCATAGATAACAAGCTTACCTTATCATCATATGCAGATGATATCACTCTAACATCCACCCACAACAACATCGACACCGCTACACATAATCTACAAACATACATAAACAATATACAAGACTGGCTCACACACAATAGACTCAAAGTAGCGTCCACAAAGTCAACCATTACCTTGCTAACAAGCAACACAAAAGAACACCAGATAACTCCACACCTTACACTAAACAACACCAACATTCCACACACTCGCAGGACCAAAATACTTGGGGTCACATACAACACATCATTATCTTTTGCAAACCACATTCAGGACATTAAAAACAAATGTACGTCAAGACTTAACACGCTTAGGGTACTAACAGGCACAAACTTTGGACACCAGCAAAAAACAACATCACTCATATACAAACAATATATTCGTTCAGTTATCGACTATGCTAGCCCATGCTGGGCACCCATTATCTCAAACACACATATAAACACCTTACAGACAATACAAACCAACGCACTTCGCATCATTACAGGATGTACTCAAACAACACCAATAGAACACCTACACACAGAAACAAAAATACTGAAAGTTGGGGAACATTTAAACAGGAGGGGAACACAATTCATGACAGCAGCGACAACTAACCCACAACACCCTTGCCACTACATGTACAATCATGCACCAACACCTCGCACCATTGAGGTAACACCAGAGAGACATTATAACCAAATACTCCATTCCATATCACGCCCCACAGACATCACACAGTACAGAAAACACATACACACACACCTAACCCACAAAGCACTGACACGACTCGGTTCGAATGCGGTCCTAGATGCGAAGCCGCCACCCATTGACAGGTCAGAGATCAGCCTGAGCAGATCGGATCGAGTTAACTTAGCACGATTCCGATGTGGACATCACCCCAACTTACAGACATATAAACACAGACTAGACAACTCCACAGACGACACCTGCCACCTGTGCCAGGACACACCACAAACAATTGAACACATTATGACAGACTGTACCGCTCGAGCACAACAACGAACACAACACAACATCACTAGTGCGCTGAACCTCTGGTCCACTCCGGAGAGGGCGATCGGTTACCCGCGTGCAGCCGGCTTGCTCGATCATGGTGGGCTGATCGGCTAACCAACAACAACCCGTGGTTCGGATCCCACGTAAAGCTGTAGGTCCCCTCCGCCATATGACCTTAGATATTGTGAAGGAGGTTAAACACATCAACCATTACATTACTGCTATCATACAGCAGAGACAGGTGCAATAAAAACTCCGATTCCTAGGTTTTAATTTTCATTGGAGATAAAAATTTTAAAAACTTTAACTGTTTCGACAAACAAAAAGAACATGTGACTAATAAATAATTGATAAAATAAATTAAAGCACAAAAGTTTTTAATTTTGTGTACTGAAATTTAGAATTAAATTTAACATCATTGAACAAACACAATGGAACCTAACAACTGTGCATAAGCTTTTGGGTACGACGCGTCTCTTATATAATAAACGCCAAAGTATTCACAAATAATTTTTTGCAGTTATCATCGTCTACTTTATGCCTTTTTCTTCGACGACATTCATTCAGCTGCAGCCCTTCTTCCTTAATGAATAAACTTGCTTCTTCATCTCTTTTGCTTATGTTTTGCTTTTTTTTTTGAGGAACACTTTCTTCAAACTATTTCTTCACTCTTCTACTTGTTCTTCAATGTCAAGTTTTTCTTCTGGTGTTGATGAAACACTCCTATTACCATCATTTTTGCTTAATTTCTTCTTTTTGCTTTTACTTATTCTTCAGTATCGAATTTTTCTTTTTTGTTGAAATCATTTCATCACCACCATCACTGTCTATTTTTACTTTTTCTTCTTTAAAGAAACACACATTTCCTCTGCTTCTATTTGTTCTTCGGTATCTAATTTTTCTCCCTCATTCAACGAAGCAGCTCCACCATTACCCACATTTTAATCTTTGAAGATTAAATTACAATTTAACAAAATATTTTTATAAATAAAATTTTTATAGACTTTTTGTTTGATTTGTTTCATCATTTGAACGCTTATCTGTACTGCATAATGTTGTTAACTAAATAGTTGTATGTATAAAATCCTTAAAGACTTTACTCCCACCCTGTATGGATGTGAAATTCATCCCATATATATATAATATATATATATATATATATATGGGATGAATTTCACAATTAAACACGTGAAATGAATGAATGATGCATACCCACAAGGAAAAAGAAAAATGATTCCAAGGCCTTTCGTGTTTTCAGAAGTACACCTCATTCCCTGACGAGGTGTAGCCTACTTCTGAATACACGAAAAGCCTTGGAATCATTTTCCTTTTTCCTTGTGGGTTTGCATCATTCATTCATTTCACGTGTTTAATTGTGAAATTCATCCACCTTAGACCTACAGTTTAACGAGGAATCCGAACCACGCCCCACCAGCACCCCAGCGTCTTAACCACTAGGCCACCCAGGGTACCCATTTATCTACCAACCACTTTCTTTATTGTGTGGAAGGATGAACAGCTGAGTTTTGCTGCGCGCCGGCTACCGTCACCGGGTCTCGATCCCGGGGCCGATGGATTTGTAGTCAGCGATGCTAACCACTACACCACCAGGCGCATATATATATATATATATATATATATATATATATATGAAAATGAAAATGAAAAGGTTTATTGGCAGACTATAGTCCATATGACAAATATTATTAATACAATGACAGTTCATATACTAAGGATAGAAATATATACAAATGATTAGAAATAATACTGTAATGTCGAAGTTAAGTGGAGGTACAGACAGACGTTTTTGTACCAAGAAGTCCATAGCTTAGAGAATAAATGGCAGGCCATTGTACAGCCAAAGTATAAGTAATTTTTTTGCAAAGCTTTCAATAAATGTTCTTATCACCATCCCGGGTGGTTACCTCATTTTTTCATTTGTTTCGTTCTCTCTCTCTCGTCTTGCGCGGAATATCTCCTATACAAGCGTCGTTCTTTACGTTATTTATACTGCGTGTTCTTTGCAGTTGAATGTGTGTGTATATATATATATATATATATATATATATATATATAGATATATAGGGTGGCGCAAAAGTCAGGAACCATAGGCACATTTTAATAATTTGTGTTTTAATATGTGTTTTGTTCTTTTCAGATTTGTTGTTGAACCTATGGCACAGAAATTGACAATAGATGAACGGGTGTAGATAGTTTTAATGTGTGCAAGGCGTGGTAACACACACCGATCAATTGCTATTGCTTTTAATGACAAACACCCTGAGAGGCCGCCAGTTGTTCAGGCATCAGTTGGAAAACTGTTCACTCGCTTCAAAGAAACGGGAAGTGTTCATGATCGGCTGCGTAGTGGCCGGCCAAAAAGTTCAACCGGTGCAACAACATCACTAACGGTACTCAATCACCTCGAAAACAGCCCACGTAAGTCCTTAAGAAAGTTATCCCAGGAAACGGGTCTCTCCAGAAGATCCATTCAACGAATTCTTACAACAAATCGTTTCCACCCCTACAAAGTCCAACTCGTTCAGGAACTGCACGGTTTCGACACAGACCGTCGTGTAGAGTTCTGCCAGTGGTTTCTACAACATCGACAGCTTCAACGAAGGATCATGTTCAGCGACGAAGCGATATTTCACCTCAGCGGTCGTGTCAATAGGCATAATGCACGCTATTGGGCCAATGAGAACCCCCACTGGATGGAATGGAGGAAGGACATGTGCAATTCGATCCACGAATTATGGTGTGGGCTGCGCTCTGGGGGGATCGGTTAATTGGTCCATACTTTTTCGACGGCAATGTAACAGGTGAAGCATATCTGCATATGCTGCAAACATTTCTGATGCCCATATTGGACGACATTCCATTGGCAGAACGGGCGGAGATGTGGTTTCAGCAGGATAGTGCACCACCACATTTCGCAACCATCGTCTGGAGCTTTTTAGATGAAATATTCCCAAGCAAGTGGATCGGACGGCGAGGGCCCGTCGAATGGTCACCTAGGTCTCCAGACCTCACCCCTCTTCACTTTTTCTTGTGGGGCCATCTCAAGTCGGTAGTCTATGCTGATCGACCCAGAACCATACGTTCTCTAAAGGATAAAATCACATCTGAGTGTGCCAAAATCAGTATCAATGTGTTAAGGAATGTTCAAATATTATGCATTCAACGCATCAGAAAGTGTCTCCAAGTGGAAGGCCACCAATTCGAACATTATAATTTAATAAAATGTGCCTATGGTTCCTGACTTTTGCGCCACCCTGTACATATAATAAATGCAATATAAATTTGACGAAAATATTAGTCTGTTAACTCTCTCTCTCTCTCTCTCTCTCTCTCTGAATTCACGTGAAGAGAAATTTGAACAATAAAAAAATTCGCACCAGAGTTAGAAAGGACAAAGGCTCTGGGATTGAAAGGCATTTTAGGGTTTAATAAAGTGTAATATCCCAAAAACAAACATGGACGAACAAGTCCACAAAGTGAGCGACACAACAGCAAGAATATCAAGGCATTTTACGAATAATTAAGACTCAAAGCCTAGCTGCGGGCGCTTTTGTTAAAAATCCATCAGTCACACACAAGACAAGAATTTTTATATGTGTAGTTACATATTATTACACGCTTCTGATATTCATAGTTATATTGTAAGTATATATATGCATTACTTATATACAATTTTATAAAGTAAAATGAAAGCTTATCATATCTTATTTATATGATAAAATATATGCATAAGATTTCTTGTGTAATACAGGACTTTCGTGAAATTGAGAAAACCTAGTTTGTCACTATATTAAATTTAGAAAATAACACAGCCATCAAAATTTTGAACTACGGAGCTCCAATAAACCTTAGCCCCCCCCCCCCGCCCATGGCCTAAACCATTAGAGGTACAGTAAAACTAAACATACCTTACAAAAGAGAATTTAATCCTGCATTTAATGAGAAACAATTAAAACTTGGTGTTCCCGCCATTGGCTTCCAAGACAGCCTGAATTCGCTTTGGGTAGCTTGCCAAAAGTGACGTGAATAGATCTTGATCGTTACGCAAATTTGCTAAAATAGTTTCATTGTGTTGCGTCATTGTATCCTTCGAAAATCGATTTGCTGCAGGTTCTTGAAACAAGAGACATTCAACCTTGTCCTTTATAACTGATCCAATGTGTTCACAGACGTTCAGGTCAGGAGAATTTCCTGGCCATTCTTCATTTCCAAAGAAATCGATCTCATGGTTCCGCAACAACTGTTGAGTGGCTAATGCCTTAAAGCAGAGGGCCTTATCGTGCAGAAGTGTGACCTGATCGACATCCATAACATTGTTTGGGTTTCTTAGAAAAGGAATGACATGCTGGGATAGAATAATATCACGAAAATACTGTCCATCCCAACTCTGACCATTTGGCTTCAGTACCCACATGAGCTTCTTTGCAGTGAACAAAACAAACACACCAACACAGTCTGGACTTTTTAATAATTCGCGATAATGTTCATTGTCATCGATTTCATCTGGTGTTGTGACCCACACTCGATCATTTGGGTAGTTAGGCCGACGTGTTACGTAAACAAAAAATTCATCGGAGACAGCTAAATGCATGAAATCATCCACATCCCAACCTTCAAGATAATGGGCAAACCACATTCTGTCATCGATGTTAAGTTGAGTTTTTCTTGGTTTTGGAAGTTCATGCCAAGGCTTTAAACCTTGCCTATGACGGTACAGTCGAATGATCTCACCACTAACGATCTTTCCTCTCAACACTTCGATCTCTCTAGAAAGTTTAGCACAGCTGTTTTTCCGCTTACGCGTACCGCTTTCAATGATGTCTTTTGTTTCCTGAGAGAGTGGCAAATTTGGGCGTCCAGATTTGGTTGTATCCATTTCACATTCGTCCAAAGTTTTATTCCAATTTCTTTTGACGAAGTCTTCACTTCTTCGCAACTTTTTGGCAACCCATGAACGTGTTATAAAGGTGGCTCCAGCATCACGAGCTTCCCGAAATGTTATTGCTCGTACGCGATCTATCACACGTTGCCTCTCCGAATCACCAATTAATTGAGAAGCCATTATATTATCACTTTATCAGCTAGAGTAATTTTAATACCTGCAATAAATAAAGAATTTTATATATTTTTATAATCACTAAAAACTATTTCGATATAAGTAAACATGTAAGCTGCAAATGGGGGGGGCTAAGGGTTTTTGGAACCCCTTACATATCTGAAACCAGTGGTTGCCCATTCAATGGCATTCTCATTCGCGGTCCATAAGTGAGAATGTACAAAAGTGAAAAAATCCACATTTGGGAAACAATGTCGCTACATTTCCACTCGCGGCAAACGGAGCTGAGTGGGAATGTTTCATATTTCCTAATTTAACTTATTTTAACATCAGAACCTAACCTAACATTAGCCTAACCAATCATAACCTAATCTAACATTAGCCTAACGGCCTAACCAATCAGAACCTAACTTATCGTATCTTAACCAATCGTAACCAATGCCGGTAACCTAACCCGGACTAAAGTGGGAAAGGCCGTAGTTGAGAATACGAATGACGTAAATTGGGAATAGAATGATTTGAAACTGCTTCGTTTGAGATTCTCACTTTCCCACTTTTCCATTCTTGGCCACGGAATCGAACAGGAACGTCGGTGAGTGAGAGAAAACCGATTGGAAATATGTGAAGTTGCATACAAAAACCGAAGTACGTCTGAGTTTAAATGTTGTTTGATTGGGTTGTTTAACCTCCTTCGCAACATCTAAGGTTATATGACAGATGAGACCTATATCTTTAGGTGGGATCGAACCACGGGTCGCTACATAATCTGAACATAGAGGACGGTCTCCCATCCAACTACTTTCCACACCCAATGTCGCTTAATTTCGTTGATCGACGGGAAACGGTGTTACAACACTGACCATGACGTAACCCGTGAGTTTAAAGTAAATGGTAAATATTCACTGATAAGGGTCAGAAACGGCGCAAGTCTTAGTTAGAATATAACCAAAGCCTATGTCTATCTAGTCACTATACACTAGCATTATAACATGTAAATAACTTCACACAAATGATTTTCAACATTAATTTTTAAGCCAGTGAGAACTAAACATTTGCTTTAAGCTCATGTACTACAGGGTGATCAAAAAGTAACGCAACCCATGGGAAAACGATTTATTTCAGAGCAAATGCTGGAAGTGGGCACCGTTCTGTGCTTCACACAAGTGGATACGGCGATTCATGTTCTTAAAGACCCTTTGCAACGTTTCCTGTGAAATTGCATCACCACACTTCTGAATCATCGCCTGCAACAGAAGGAAAAAATCAATTATGTGCGTTTCTCTATGGGTTGCGTTACTTTTATACGAGTAGATTTTAAGTGTAGCTCCACAGAATATGACCCATGCAGTGGCTTCAGATGTGAAGCTAAAATATGGGATGGCTGTGGTGTTCTATAAATTTAATGACTGACTGGTTTTTCTGGATTTCACAAAAATACTTGAAATTTTGTAGTAACATGGATAGACAAGGTTAATCTATAGACTTTGGGTACGGTCTTATTTTAACTTTAATAACTGACCATTTTGTTTAAAAAAAAAATTGTAAATTTTGGTGAAGCTTAAAAAAATTAGTTTTAAATGCTTAACAGACAGTCCTCATTTATTTCATGCAATGCAGCAGAATATTTCAGATTCCGCTTTGTTTGAAAATCATTTGAAATATATAATTTGCAACAAGAACGCAGCTTTTGAAGTTTAAGTCATTGTATAGCCTATATATATATATATATATATACATTACACAGGGTGGTGTAACAAAAGTTCGTTCCCATAGGGGAAATAAGATATAACAGAAGTGAACGAGAAAATAGTTTTAACTATACATTACAAACAATACAATCAACTTACCAATTAATCCAGTACATGCTCGTCGCTCCAGTAACGATAATTGGGGCAATTCACTGTTACATTTAAATGAAAACAAACTATTTTGTTTGGTTTTAGTTCTATATTTACAGCCATTTGCTGGAAATTTGTAAAGTTGCATTCTGAATCTTGCATGAAGCACTAAATGAAATGGTCTATGAAATATTTTGCTAGATTTTTGTAGTCCAAATAGAGAATGTATGAACCTATTAATGTTATATTTGTAAGCATTATGAGTATACTAGCACCTCTAAATTTACCTTCCTTATTATTTAATTTTGTTTTCTTTTAAGTAAAGAAGCAGCAGTTTAAATTATTTAAGAAATGATACTTACTTCACAAACACATATCATTTATTTTATAAATATGGTATACTTAAATACAAGTATATTAATAAACTTTAAAACATATTTAAGTTTATATCAGTTTAGGATCTGTTTTAAAATTTGGTCGCAATCTCGTGATAAACATGGTGTCTAAGAATCGCTGTCAATAAAATTCTCCTTGCGCAGAAATGAAGTCCACCTCTGAGATGGAATGCCAACAGGAAGTTCAAATGTTTGAAGCTCAACTGTGTTTGGAACAGAAGAAGCAAAGAATTCTTGCGTGTGAATAACAGCGTTTAGATGCTCAAGAATAAGCCCTCAATGACCTTTTGCAAATGCAACAAAAGCAGCAAGAAATAGCCTTGGAACAACTTCAAGGTATTGAGGGAGCAATCGTCCAAGATACGAATTCTGCTAAAGAAACTTCTAATATGGCAGCAGTTAAAGGAGAACAAATTAATCGTAACAAGCACACTTTGAATCAAAAGAAAGGGAAGGGAGATTCCGTTAAAGAAAATTTAGAGAAGAATCAGAGGAAGAATGCAGCTTTGCTTTAGTTACGAAAACAAATGAAATGCGATCACAATAAACAGTTGAAAGAAGCACAGCATTACTTGATGTCATTAATGCAAAAGGAAGAAAAATGTTGTTGTCAAATTGAGAAATTACAACGTCAAGCTGAAAACGCCAAGAAAGAAAAAGGAATTTTAGAAAATGAAATAAAACAATACGAGAAATAACTTGACGAAATTTTACCAGACAACGAATAGAAAACTATTTTGATTCATCAATGTAGAGAAGAAATTAATGAAAGAAGGCGAAGAATAGAAAAATTTTTATGTTTACTCGAAAGTGTTTAGGAAAATATCAACATGGCTCAAAACCACTTGTGCGAAATTAACAAGGAAATTGAATGTACTCTTCAAGCTATTTCAGCCAAAGAAAAAGTTATTTGCGACACTTAGAAGGGAATAGAACATCTCAAGGAGTTTAAGTACAACATCGAGAAAGAAATTGAATTAACTTAGAATAAAATAGAAGGAAAACTATGCGAAGAAAGAGATTTGCAAGAAAAGATAGATTGTTTCTCAACCAGGTCTCAGCGTTTGTATGAACAGGAAAAATGTTTGCAAGAAAATAGAAGGAAGTTAGCAAATGAAATTAATACAAAGCAAAGTAAATTAAAGGAACTTAAATGCGAGGTCGGAGATAGCGAACTGCAACTCTGTTGCTGAGTAAGAAACATTATTTCATAAGAATCATGTTATTGTTCAAAATAGCTGAGCTTGACATCAACTTTTACTAATGTTTCATTTTAGCGCGAACATATATGCATTTTATTAATTTAAAAAATAAACATAGGCCTATTAATATATTGTTTTAACTTCCTACTTAATCTCAGAACCTTTAAAAATAAGAAAAATAGGTACTTTCCTGTTATCCCGGACCCCAGACTTTTTGCCAGTTGCCAAACTTCAATTTTGACACAATATTTTCGTTAAAACTAACATATCACGACTTAACCTAACCACTTATGAAGGGCGTACAGTTTACCTAACCGGGCATTCAATTAACCTAATTAGTTGGTAAGGTTAGGTTAAGTCGTGATATTTTCGTTAGTTTTAACGAAAATATTCTGTGTCAAAATTGAAGTCTGGCAACTGGAAAAAAGTCTGGGGTCCAGGATAACAGGAAAGTACCAAAAAAGATCCCATTTTCATGAAATCAAAATAAAGAATATACAGTAAATTATATTTTGGCATATTGGCAAAGATTTAACCTACTGTACATTTCCATTCTGTTCTCGTGAGCATATTATGGTTATGGGGAACTTACGGCTTAATGTAATTCTGTATATTTAAAAAACTAGCCTAGCTTAATTTTAGCCGATGAGACTGGTAATAATAATAATAATAATAATAATAATAATTAATAGAGGAGTCACAGCAATGGGCTGCATTAGTTTAACTTGAGCTTTGTATCAGTTTCTGACCCTCCTGATTGCTTATATTAACCCAATTTTAGTGTCATTGAACCGAGATTCCGAGAAGTACGTAATTTTCTCGGAACAGTATCGAGGGCTCGAAGAGAGTTTTCCTGTGAAATGTGTAAACACACACACACACACACACACACAAAATACGCTCATCCAATTCTGATGATCCACCTTCATATCGTCAGGTCAAGAGGAAGCTGTTCTTTCACACAACTTTAATCCACTCTTCTTAATGCGAGAGTTGGTTATGCAATTTATATAAGTAAATGGCGTGCAAACACGATCTATCTGTGGCAGACTAACAGTGCAATGATGACTTAATAATGAACTGATGCCTCTTTTCGATTCATTACATAAAGAAGTCCTTAAAAATCATGTTAGTTAGGATCGCGTGACGTAGCGTTTCATGCCATCCTTTTGTGTTTATACCGTTCTTCAGTGGTCCAGTGGTCCAGTGGTCCACTGGGAACACGTGAATACTCCATACAGCATTTATTTTCAGCATTATATTTCTACCTGTACGATACGTCTCTTTTACAGAATTGTAAACAGTTTTGTAAACAATCTCGTAAACATTTTTTTTGTTTCTTTTTTTCAACCATTTTTTTTTGTGTTTTCCTCCTTTCTCTTTTTTCTAAACTTCTAAGTTTCTGGACTAACCTGGAGTAGGATGATATCTTTCGATATTTGTAAATCTGTTAACTTATTTAATATTAGGTAAAGGTAATAAAAACTTTCGCAAACCAATAAACACTGATTATTTCAATACGATATTGACACATAGCATTTTAAGAGTAATAATAAATGGGAGAATTACGATATTTTTAAAAAGCTTTTTCATTTCTATGCCATTATTTTACTCTACTAAAGAAAATCAATTGAAAATACAATATTTTACTTAAGAAATTATAGAAGGAAATATTCCACTCATGAATTAAATATATTCAACTTTCGGGACACCTTCCAAACTTTTACCATAAGTTAAAGTAACGTGTTTTGGAGTGTTTTGGGTCCTCATATAGAGTTAGCCAAGGCTTTTTGCTTTCCTCTTTAATGTGGATAGTGATGGTTGAATTATATATTCACTCAAAGAGGTAAAAGTAGGATATTGTAAAAATAACGGTATTAAGAATCCCTGTCGTTAAAGGTCTGGATTATTTTATAAAAATTTGTGAATTACCGTTCGCAGAACCATGATATTGACTTCACTGTTACTAAAACTAAGGTTATGCATTTTTATCCCAAAAGCTCAAATAATCGGATAATATTATTTTCAAAATGAAAGGTGAACCAGTAGAGCATGTGGCGACTACGTCGTGGCCCCGCCTCAGAAGGCGCTGAGCGGACTTCGTGGAAGCAGTGCATCCTTGAGGCAGAAGCGCTTCGAGGTAAATTCAAGATAAATGTACAAGAATTTAAGTATTTGGGTCAAATTATCACCAGCTACTTGAGTGATGACTCAGATAAAAGAAAATGATATCAAAGTTTCTGTGCTAAAAAAGCAGACATCATCATAAAGAATCTTAGACTCTGTACGAGTACTTTCTCTACTAATATTTATGGGCAGCAACTTTAAGTAACTTCTGGCAGAGTCCTTAAATTGTTTTATGACAAATCCTTCAGACGACTGCATAAATTATCTCCAAGATGCTTAACTTTTCAAATGTTTGCTAACCACACTGTTTCGGGTTCTCTCGAAGGTAACTAGAACTGTCGAATACGGTCTAATGCAAATAATTCGAAATTCAGACAATCCGCTTATCTAAACTATTCATCAGTCCTGCCATATGTCTCCTAAAATGTAAATTATACATCGTAAAATTAAAGAAGTTTCCTACAACCAAATTACAGCAGAGTTATTTCCTTTATATCACATACTTGCCAACCCTTCGCTTTAGGCGGTAAGCTACCGATTTTCACATTATTTATCAGCACGAACAATATGCAAATAATATCAAACCTTTTACGCTGAGACTGTACTAGAGTGCATCATTTAAGGCTAGATTTTTAAAAATTTCATTACGTGGGACAGCTCTGACAAATGGACAAAAAAGGCATGGGACAGCTCTGACAAACGGACAAAAAAGGCATTGGACAGCTCTGACAAATGGACAAAAAAGGCATTGGACAGCTCTGACAAATGGACAAAAAGGGAAATGGACGACTGTCCCGTTCAAACAGAATACTGATTTTGTTTTACACGCGAGTTAAAATCTTTTCCCCTCTGTCCAATGTAAAAGAAGTCACATTGTTTACAACCAATTGTATAGATAAAGATATCTATAAAATTGGTTGTAAACAATTGATTGAAGACAGTCAGTAACAGGCGGAGAATTGATGAGACGAAAAGCATACAGGGGCGGACAAGACAACAACTGAGTGGAAATGAAGAAACTGCGAAGCCGGTACAACACACCTAACCTCTTAGAAGCTGTTTTAGGAAGAGAGTATATGTGATCTTTCCAGGAAAGATCACGAGAAAAGGAAATATCAAGAATGTTAAGAGAAGAGGAAGGATTGAGTTATATATTGTTGAAGGTAAGGGGATGGTCGTGTGGAAGATTGTGACGAATTGACAGATGAAGGAATTGAGTTTTTGAGGCATTGAAAGCCACAAGTTTTTCTTTGCCCAATCAGAAATAATCGAAAGATCAGAGGTCAGGTGCGCCATACCCGTCCTTCGCGAAGCATGGAATGACTGTTGAGAGGGACGTTTTGGGAATCGGGTGGTGAATAGGACAGGACATGCAACTTAATAGATCATTGGTAAATAAAAGGAAGAGTGGGTGACAGGACAGAACCCTGAGGAACACCACTATTAATAGCTTCAAGAGAAGAACAGTGGCCATCTACAGTACAACCGCAGCTATAGATCGGCCAGAAAAGAAATCAGAGATGAAAACGCAGATAGAAGGATAGAAGGATAGAAACCAAAGGAGGGCAGTTCGGAAATTAATGAGTTGTGCCAGACTCTGTCGAAGCTTTTGATATGTTTAGCGCAACAGCAAAGGTTTCATCCCGAAAAAAGGATGACCAAGAATCAGAGAGATATGCAAGAAGATCGCCAGTACAGCCTCCCTTGCGGAAAACATACTGACGATCTAAAAGAAGATTGTGAGAAGAGAAATGTTTAAGAATCCTCCTATTAAGGATAGATTCAAAATCTTTAGAAAGGCAAGAAACAAGGCACTTGAACGATAGTTGGAGGGTTGAGAGCGTTTACCCTTCTTTGGGATAAGCTGAATGAAAGCGAACTTCTCGCAGGAAGGAAAAGTACCAGATGAAAAACAAAGACGTAAGAGTTTGCTTGTTTAGACATGGCGAAAGAATTTGCCAAGACAGGGTTTGTCCTCTTAAATAGGTAAATACTCGTAGTGTAATCTAAAAGTATATATTTATTTTCTATTCAACCACCAGTAACGTAGTTATTTATGTAGAATTTTTGGCCTATTTTTTATTAATACTACAACAACCACAACAACCACAACAACAACAACAACAACAACAACAAGGGCGAATGTTTTTAAATTAAATACAGAGTAAATGGGTTTACTGCGGATCTAGTGAAACTACTGACTATACTTGCGATTCTGAGGAGAAGAGATTACGTATTTTACCCGTAAAGAACCAATTTAGAACTCATTTGCCTGGATGTAAGCAAATGCCGTTCATGAAGGGTCTTTGATATAAAGGTTCTTTGGTTGGTACCGCGATAGAGGGCTTTTCTTTTCTATCTCTCCATCGATAGAGTAGGTGAACCTTCTCTACCCCATTCTCAACAAGAATTGGTAACATGTTCCACAGCCATTAAACAAATTTCCAACACAAAAAAATGTTATAGTAAATACCTTATCCTAAAATTTCACTTGATGCTCACTGAATTATATCACTGGGGAACAAAAAAAAATGTTTTCTTGGTGCCTGAGATTTTAGACCTTATTCTGGATATTTTCATGCCACTGATTCAGAAAATATCATCCATTTTGTTCTAGCAGCTCTAGTTTTTGAGATATTGCATACGTCATTACCTACTTTATTACCCTTCTGGAACGGTATTATGAGTTGGTCGTAAATCTAAATGCATCTGTATAATTAAATTGTAGCTATGATTTTGCTGATGTTGCTGTTTTGCATGTGTATTGTACATGTACTAACGTGAATTCTTTCCTGTTACAGGTGTTGATATGGCTTCATCACGAAGAAAGTGTTTAAATCATCCAGATGTGTTTTGTTTTATCTGCGGAGACTACACGTTCAGTGAACAGAGAAAAACTATTACTGATTTTGTGAAAAAAGCTTATTTTGCCTATTTCAAAGTACAACTAGGGGACCAAGATAAGCCATGGGCTCCTCATGTTGTGTGTAAAACGTGTACGGAGCATCTGCGGCAATGGACCAACGGAAAGAGGAGGTGCCTGAAATTTGGTATACCAATGGTATGGAGAGAACAGAGAAACCACAGTGATGACTGTTACTTTTGTTTGGTGAATATAAAGGGCATCATGGACGTAACCGGAGTAAATGGACGTATCCTGACATAGACTCAGCTAGACGGCCTGTTTCACATTCAGATGAGATACCTGTCCCATCATTCAGCCATCTTCCAGAGCTCCCTCAAGAAGATGATGAATCTGCTACTGACAAAGAAAGCATATGTGGGCAAAATGACAGTGATTTCGAAGGACCGTCATCAGTTGCAGAAGGTTTTAGTCAACACGAATTAAACGACCTCATAAGGGACTTAAGTCTTTCGAAGAAATCGTCTGAATTGTTAGCTTCCAGGCTGGGAGAAAAAAATTTACTGCTGCCGAGAATCAAAATCACGTTATATCACGACAGAGAAAAGGATTTACTGCCCTTCTTCTCAAAAGAGAACGATTTAGTTTTCTGCAACAATGTGCGCGGATTGCTGATGAAAATGGGCATATCGGAATACACACCAAGTGAATGGCGGTTATTCATAGATAGCTCCAAACGGAGCCTAAAATGTGTTTTTCTACACAACGGCAACAGATACAGATCAATCCCAATTGGTCACTCAGTCGGTATGAGAGAAGAGCACGGGACAGTCGCCCTAGTCCTAGAAAAGATATCATACCGAGACCACCAATGGGTGATCTGTGTGGATCTGAAGATGGTGAATTTTCTCCTGGGCCAGCAGAGCGGGTACACCAAGTACCCGTGCTTTATATGTCTCTGGGACAGTAGAGCTAAAGATGAACACTGGGAGAAGACAGTGGCCTCTGAGAGAAAACATGGTGGTTGGAGAAAAAAATATCATCAAAGAAGCTTTGGTTGACAGAGAAAGGATCATATTGCCACCACTGCACATCAAACTAGGTTTGATGAAACAATTTATAAAGGCTTTGAACAGAGATGGGACGTGTTTTGGCTACATATGTAGAAAATTTCCTGCGCTGAGCATGGAAAAGCTGAAGGCAGGTATTTTCGATGGACCGCAAATCCGGGAACTCATGAAAGACCCGCGTTTCCAAGATTCAATGGACAACATTGAGGCACGTGCGTGGTCATCGTTTAGTATGGTTGTGAAGAATTTCCTTGGGAACTATAAGGCCGATAACTACGGTGAACTAGTGGAGAATATGCTCTCTTCTTTTTGTAAACTTGGCTGTAAAATGAGCATCAAACTGCATTACCTCCACAGTCATTTGGATCGTTTCCCAGATAACCTCCGTGATCTAAGCGAGGAACAGGGTGAACGATTTCACCAAGAACTAAGGACCATGGAAGAACGGTACCGCGGACGATGGGATACTCACATGATGGCAGATTACTGCTGGAGCATCCAACGCGAATGTCCTGGCACATCTCATCGCAAGAAATCTCAGAGACGCGGTTTATGTGAGATGTCTCAATGAAAGAACTTTTTTGCCGTTCGTGTCTCAAGCTTGTTTGAATTTAATAAATATTTTTCGTACCTTATGCTTGTTTGATGTTAATACACTATTTTTGCTGACATTCATCATACTTTTGTATTCAATTGACAAAAACAGTGATTGCCAGTCAGCAATTATATAATATTATATACATTATATAGAAATATATATAGATATATATCATATCTTGATAAGCAGAGCTGATGGAGAAAAACTAATGTCATTTTTAGAATCAGCGACCTCAATATTAGGGTGGATCGATTTCACATTTTTTTCGATTTCCATATTCTAATAGAGACAAAAACTTGCGCATGCATGAGAAAATAGCCTCTGCAAAATCTTAGCTTAATAGGTAATCATCCTCTGCCCCCGGCAGAGCGATGAAAATCATATTTTAGTAGTCAAAAACGTATTTTTCTTATAATTTTTAAAATATTTCAATATGCATCAAAATTATTCCTAATAACTATAAAGTCGATGAAAAAGACCTCATATGATCGTTTTTCCAAGCGCGTTGTCCTACGTTAATATCTTTTGCCCCCGGCAACAACGTCAAATGTTGAAAAAATAGGTAATTTATATACATATTTTCAGATCGGCTCTTTGTCTTAAATAATGCATTTATATATTTCCCATAGCATTTATATCGTTGCTTAGGCATGAAATAACACACACGCAAAATTTTATGACTCTAGAGTAATATCTTCTGTCCCCGAGAAAAGTCTAAATGTGGATTATAATTACGTTAATGCGATGTTATAAGTACGATAAGTACTAAGTACAGCTCCTCGCTTGCTAATTTTATAAAATTAGCAACCCAGAACTCACCACGAGGAGGTGGCTGTACGTCGAGTTCCACCCTATCCAGCCCCAACCACCCTTCCTTTGGCTGCATGTCGATTTACATACGGTAATCTTTCTTAGAATCAAATCGTGGAATTTTTGTTCGGGAGTGAAGACGGGAGCGGATGAATCCGTCCCTCTCTTCTATTCCACTTACACTAGCAGAGGCTTCGGTTACTAATTTGATGAGTATCTCAACCGCTTGAGTATGACAAGGGAATAGTGGGATCAGTCCATCAGGCTGGTCTCCCGTCTCAACAAACTCTTTTATTCGGGTATCAGGTATTGTTTTTGTAACGGGGGGTTCGGTCACCTCAGCCGTTTGCCAGTTGATCATTTCGTAATAGTTTTGACTATCGTAGAGCAGCTCAGGCATGGCGAAGGCTCGAATTTCCCCCGCTGGTGATTGTTTTGATCGTGCTTTTAATATTCTTCTCCATCCCAATTCTCTTATGTGTTGCTCATCGGCATGTAGCATGGAGATCAAAATATTTTCTGGGTGAGCAAAGAAAGAATTTCTACGGAGGACTTTGTTGGCGATTGTCTTAGATCTTTGAGGCATGGTCTGAGAGACGCATCATTTCGAAAAAATGTTTTGCGCCCTCAGTGAAACTGGAGTTTTTCTTTATCTTAAACCAAATTGGTGCGTAAACTGTCATAATGAATCGCACAATTTCGTTGAAGGTGCTGGAGGGCTCACTGGTTGAAACATAGAGGCGCAGAAATCTATTTGCTGTTGTCAGCCACCTGGAATGCGCCATCTTACCTGGATTTTGAGCCGCGAGAGCTGAAGAGCAGCTACCGCTCGACACTGCTCTGTAGATGCCTAACAAATATTTTTGGTCAGTGCTCAACTCGGCATCATCTATGTCAATGTCGGGAGATGGAATGGCATCGAATTCTGTAATTGGAAGTTTTTCGCAGTCGTTCAGTTGTTTTCCAACTGGTCCAGTAAAGCCCATTGGCCCAGTTGTTTTGCCGTCCAAGTCTTGAATGAGATGTCGCAGTGATAATTCATTACCGTGTAATAGGCATATGATCCACTGAACTGGCCTTTGTAGTTTCATTTCAATCATACGAATGGCTCCATCCTTTCGACTCGTGTTCACTGCGGTACCATCACAGCCGATAGCCACAATGTCGTCCGTGCTAATATTGTTAGTCTGCTGCTGCTGCTGGCAGCACTCACCAGAGATGACCTTTAAACCCTAGCCTAGAGTCATAACATTTTTCGTGTGTGTTATTTCATGCCTAAACAACGATATAAATGCTATGGGAAATATATAAATGCATTATTTAAGACAAAGAGCCGATCTGAAAATATGTATATAAATTACCTATTTTTTCAACATTTGACGTTGTTGCCGGGGGCAAAAGATATTAACATAGGACAACGCGCTTGGAAAAACGATCATATGAGGTCTTTTTCATCGACTCTATAGTTATTAGGAATAATTTTGATGCATATTGAAATATTTTAAAAATTATAAGAAAAATACGTTTTTGACTACTAAAATATGATTTTCATCGCTCTGCCGGGGGCAGAGGATGATTACCTATTAAGCTAAGATTTTGCAGAGGCTATTTTCTCATGCATGCGCAAGTTTTTGTCTCTATTAGAATATGGAAATCGAAAAAAATGTAAAATCGATCCACCCTACTCAATATACCCAGAAACAGGTCTAACATCTAAGTCACCAAAAGTTGTGTTCCCCAGTGAATTATCTATTGAAATTGAGGTTTACATTTCATGTTTTTATTTTAAAAGTAAGCTAAGTTCAACAATGCCAAATTACTATATTCAAAATTATTCTTTGATATGTATACTTCACTGTAGTGGTCAGCAATCTTTTTATCGACTATGGGCCATTTTAAAATCTTGAGATATTTTGATATTTCGAAACCTATTGAATACCTAAACCCGTAAGTAGGCTTACCTATAATGGGAAACTTTGCACTGCATATTATCTGCCATCTTGTGAAAGTTCGGATTGCAGTGCATCAGTGCAATTCTTATGAGGCATTGAGATGATTTTGGCGCAAAATTACGATTTCATTTTAAGTATTTTGCACTCGTGAGTCACTTGAAATGACTCAGCGAGCAATAAGTGTCCTCGTGACACGAGTTGGGGATCCCTATTTTACTGCACTGGAAGGTGTGGCCTTAAGCCCCAAGAACAGTGGTCTCAAACACGTGGCCCTCGAACGTTTCCGGGCGGCCCGAAATCGAAATAATTATATATATATATGTGTGTGTGTGTGTGTGTGTGTGATGAGGCGATTTTGGCTTGGTTGAATGATAATGTGGAAATTTTTTATTATAAGTACCTTCTCGCAGTTAGGCCGACAAACAAACATAAATATAATATAATAATAATAATAATAATAATAATAATAAATAATCAATGAAGAGGGACAGAACTTGGCACAGCGATCAGGCCGATTGATACGGTTCATTGCGCTAACTGTATTATTATCATCAGCACCGTCAGGAGTCGAACCAGAATCCCAGACCTCGGTGTCTTTACTTCGTTAACCACTGAAGTACTAGCACTCACACACACACACACACACACACACACACATATATATATATATATATATATATATATGCAACAAGCTTGACCTCCGTGAAATGAGAAATCATCGCACGGAACATTTGAAAGGTTGAAAGGAAAGTTTTATATATATATATATATATATATGATGAATAAAACCACGAAGGGAAAAGAAACATAAAGTGGTGCTCAAGCGCTTTCGTCTAATGACATCCTCAGGAACAGTGTTTGAGGATGTCATTAGACGAAAGCGCTTGAGCACCACTTTGTGTTTCTTTTCCCTTCGTGGTTTTATTCATCATAAATATTTTTCACGTGTTACTTTCGTGAAATAATTTTCATATATATATATATATATATATATATATATATATATATATATATATATATACATATATGTGTGTGTGTGTTGTCTAATTATATTTATCGGCGAAAATAGTACGTTCAGTGCGGTTTGCTCGCGAGTGATGTGGGCGTGTGACCTCAGTGATCACAAGACCACATACAACTCACACCTGAAGACCACTAAGACCACATGCAGTCGACGTTGATTGGCATTTCGCTCAAATGGTCTAGTTTCATATATTTTTACAAACAAATATGTTTTACTCACAAAAATTAAGTTGTCAAAAAATATATTAAATAAAAATTAGGGTCAATCCTAAATTTATTTCAATTCTTCCTTTCTCAAAAACACTTCTTTCTTTCTCGTAATTATTATATAAAGATTTTACTATTCTTATCCGTTAACTCTTGGCTTATCTTTAGTCAATCCGGAAACATGGTAATGAATGATAAGAGAACAATTTTTTGAGGGGTTATTCATGATCTCAAAATTTTCGAATGATCGTCGTAAAATGGATCAATCAATCAACTTTGGCACATTTGTTTTATTGTGTCTATTATTTATTTATCCTTAATAATAATAATCCTTTCTCTGTGGAATTTGTACATAGAAAGTTAAATTAATTTTTGCAGTGTCTGTGTACATACGAGTGTGTGTGTGTACGAGTCTGTGTATACGAGTATCTGTATATACGAATGTACTGAAGCTTTATGTGTGTGTATATATATATATATATATATACACACACCTTTGGTTAGCTTCCGCCCGAATTGTTCATTCTGACGAAGGTTAAGCTTTTCACTCCACCTTAGACCTACAGTTTAACGTGGAATCCGAACCACGCCCCATCAGCAGCCCAGCGTCTTAACCACTAGGCCACCTAGGGTACTCATTTATCTACCAACCACTTTCTTTATTGTGTGGAAGGATGAACAGCTGGGTTTTGCTGCGCGCCGGCTTCCGTCGGGTCTCAAACCCGGGACCGATGGATTCGTAGTCAGCGACGCTAACCACTACACCACCGAGGCGCATATTATATATATATATATATATATATGTAATAATATTATGGAAATAGTTTATGACTCAGTGATATTAATTCAGGTTTTTTAAGATAATCATTTATTAGTGTAATAATTTATGATTAATTCCTTACAAGTGGTTCCATATCTACATGATTTTAAGTTTTTTTAAGTGGATGAGAAAAGCGTGTGGCGTAATGAAAATATAATATGGGTAATAAACTAATAACCATTAAGCAAATTAAAAATTTTGCTTATTTTCTGTATACATTATGTACATTATATATATATATATATATATATATATATATATATATATATATATATATATATATATATATATATATATATATAGTATCAACAATATTTTTAGTTGTTTCAATATGTAATAATATTATGGAAATACTTTATGACTCAGTGATATTAATTCAGGTTTTTTAAGATAATCATTTATTAGCGTAATAATTTATGATTAATTCTTTACAAGTGGTTCCATATCTACATGATTTTAGGTTTTCTTAAGTGGATGAGAAAAGCGTGTGGCGTAATGAAAATATAATATGGGTAATAACCATTAAGCAAATTAAAAATTTTGCTTATTTTCTATATACATTATATATATATATATATATATATATATATATATATATATATAAGCAAGGAACCACAGGGAAAGGAAAATAAAACACGAAGTCCGAGCGCTTTCGTGATATATTCACATCTTCAGGGACACATCTTCCCTTGTCCCTGAAGATGTGAATATATCACGAAAGCGCTCGGACTTCGTGTTTTATTTTGCTTTCCCTGTGGTTCCTTGCTTATTAAAAAGATCACGTGCTGTTTGTGAATTGTTTGCATATATATATATATATATATATATATATATATATATATATATATATATATATATATAATGGCCCAACAGTAGGCCTACTATAATATGTGAAATAAAATTAAATTATATTGGGTCACCAGTTTGACCTTTCAGCCAAAAGACTAATATTTAATAATGAGACAGAAATGACTTTGTGGTTTTTCGTTTAATTAGAAAAATAAATTAATTATTTGTTCACAGTGATTAACAATTATGTATACGGTAATTAATTATTAACTGATTAATTATTAACTGATTAATTATTAACAATAAGAAATCGTTTTATACAGTATAAGAGTTAAATGCTACAGTAGTGACAAGAAACATTAATTTAGGTAATGAGATATACGGTACTGAAGCTGGACAATTTATTTTATTTTATTTAATTTGGCCTTCAAGCCTTAGGCTTTACTGGGCTCTTATTAAAAATAAAACACAGTTATTATTAATTAATAATAAATGAATAAATAAATAAATAAATATTATTAATAGTTAAAGTATGTATTAATCTTAAATTATCATTATCGATATGACAAATGCAAGGTCATTACTGAAGTATTATACCAATACCAAATAGTTATTATACCATACAAAGAAATCAATATTATACATGAGAGATAAGAATTGAACAATCACAAGTAATGTGTCTTTAATCCTAGATTACACACGAGAAATTAATAAACAATAGTAGTGTACATTAATCCTAGATTTTTATTCGTATGCCATTATTAATCGGGATTTCAACTTGGGTTTTAAGCGAATTTACATTCACAATATTTTTTATATTAACATTTAAATCATTCCATGATTAACTTCGTGTATGCTCGAACGGTGTTTGAGGGACGGCAGCCGGCTGAGATCGAGTGGCGTTACTGAGAGCGAAATGTGATGTGAAGTTGCGAGAAGAGGGCAAATAAGGGCGATCTGGAGTGGACTGGCACTTTTATAAGCTCGGTAACGCTACTATACAGTCTCAGGAGACGTTTAAATTTTGGCGGCATTTCGAGAAGCGAAAAAAATAGAAATAAACGTTCCTTTGTGGGCTGTTTCCTGCCCACGTGTGGAATTTCCCGTTACGCCCCTTCAAGTGAGGAAGGCGAGAAAAAGGATTTTCCATCGAGTTCATATATATATATATATATATGAACCTGGTAAACATGGCAAAAGTTCCGTCCGTTAGTCTATCTCCACATAAAAGTCAAGATAGTGGCCCCACATCCAGGCCTGGTCGGATTGAGGAACGAGTTGCTTTCTTGCGCTCTCCATCGCACATAGCCAAGCACACCCAACTCATCTGATACCGTCCTGAGCCAGCCATCTAGTCTTCGTTTGAAGATTTCAACTTTAACCCCTGTGATGTTTCTGAGGTTCTTTGGAAACTGGTTAAAAAGTCTTGGGCCCCCTGATAACCAAGCAATTTTCCTTTAATGTTGAGGGTGTCCCTTGTCGGGCCTATTCCTATTTTCCAGTGTTGTTTGGATGTTAATTGGGTTTAGGTTGAAGTTAGACACCAGTTTTTCGATCATTTTCCATATGTAAATTATAGTGTATCTCTCTCTTCTTTCCAGCGAGTACAAATTTAATTTATGTAGTCTTTCCCAGTAGTTGAGTTCTTTGCGGCCATCCATCTTAGCTGTGAAGTTTCTTTGGATTTCTTCTAGTTTATTAATTTCTTCTTTCATATATGAGGACATCAACACTAAACAGTATTCAAATTTTGGCATGACTAGTGTTTTCAGCAGGGGAATCATTACTTTCTCATTCCTTCTTTTGAAGGTTCTCAGTAGCTGTCCCGTAACTCTTTTTGCTTTGTTTGTTGCTATCTGATTCTGTGTTTAAAATTTCGCATTATTGAGCATTATTTATTACCCCTAAATCTTTTGTTTTCGTGCTTCTCTGAATTTCCTGTCTATCCCGGGCATCGTATGCTAAGTTCTTCATCTCTTCTATATCTCAAGAGCTGAATTTCTCGGTGTTAAAATTCATATTATTGTCTTCTGACAATTTGTATATTCTGTTTGTGTCCCTCTGTGGGGCTTCCATCTCTTCTGCATTGTCGATTTTTCTGCTGATTTTTGTGTCGTCAGCAAAGGATGTTACTATACTGTTGTCGTCTTCTTCATTGTCTATGTCTGTCAGCATGATAATAAATAGGAGTGGAGCTAATATTTTTCCTTGTGGAACTGAGCTGCGTACTTCCGAGTCTGATGATGATATACTTTGGATTTTTATGGCTTACTCTTGTTCCCTGAGGAAATTGTAGATCCATTTGTCTTTTATTCTCATGCGTTTCATTTTTTTATGCAGGAAGGAGGAGCCAAGGGCGAATGCCGCAAAAACGCCCACCGCCCCATAAAAGAAGAAGAGAGCCAAATCAAAGTCCAGGGTTTTGGAGATGCCTAGACACTCTGCGTTTGAAAGATTGGAGGTCATAGAATAGACAGTGGGTAAAGATGGATTGAGGAAGATTGTTCCAGATTTGATCGGTTGAGTAGATGAAAGATTGAAAATACCGATTATCCCTTGCGTTAGAGAGGTGGACGGAAAAGAAATGAGAACTTGTCGAAAGTCTAGGTCTCAAGCAAAGAACTATATAGACCGGTGTCACCGACATCACATCTCACCAAAATATTTTAAAGAATAGTCAAAGAGAAACTATGATTTTTTGGAGACGCAGGAAAGATTCAGTGAGAACTAACACGAATTCGGAGAACTAACACGAATTCGGATCTTATGTGGTACTATGTCATAATCACACTTATCGAATGCTTTAGCAAAATCAGTGTATATTATTACATTGTAGTTATCATTGCTCTCAAGTGCATCTGTTAGAAAATCTAGAAGAGGAAGAACCATTGTTGTCCCAAGGCGATATGATGACTAAGCTGATTGATGCAGCATTGCTTGTATATATTAAGTTAAGGTGTATATATATCCATCTCATAATTGTAAGGTTAGTGAAAAATTCACTTAATAAGAGCTAGCATTTTTGGGCTCTTGTGGCATCAGTGTTTGGGACGCTGGTGGCATCATTTTGGGCGCTGCGCGTCTTTTCTACTCGTTTGTGGGATGTCGTACGTACAGGGTGTGGTCTTGTAGAGAGCTCTCTTGCAATTCAGTTTGGTTGTTTAGATACAAGATTGTTGCACCGTGCAATAGTCCAGGTTGCGTTGTTGTTGCAAGGTTGAGAAAGAAGACCATAAATAGTACCCTTTTTGTTTACATTAAATTCATGTAACTAAGGTCTAAGGTAGGCCCGCATCGAGTCAGCAACCCTGAGGTTACCCTGAGGTAGGACCTAATAGGATCTCAAATCCGTAAAGTTTAATTTAGCTTAACTTGGGCTTCAGATAGAACTGGCCCTTTAGAATTTGGCCGTTCACGGCTCAGCTGGGATTTTGAACCCAACAAATAAATAAAATAACATGGTCCTTCAGAACCGGATTCTACCCCAAGACTGAGTCAGTGACTATTTTTCGGCAAAGTTCTAATTGTGCAAATTGTAGCCCAAGTTAGGCCTAGACGGGTTGAGTATTATTGAATTAAGGTCCCAGGGTAGAAAGTTTGGTAGCCCAATTGCGAAACTTGGCCAGTCGTCTGTCGTTGTTTTGGCCTACATTTTACCGGTTTGGTTAATTTTGGGTTATTATTGAATTAAGGTCCCAGGGTAAAAAGTTTGGTCGCCCAATTGCGAAACTTGGCCAGTCGTCTGTCGTTGTTTTGGCCTACATTTTACCGGTTTGGTTAATTTTGGGTTATTATTGAATTAAGGTCCCAGGGTAAAAAGTTTGGTCGCCCAATTGCGAAACTTGGCCAGTCGTCTGTCGTCGTTTTGGCCTACATTTTACCGGTTTGGTTAATTTTGGGTTATTATTGAATTAAGGTCCCAGGGTAAAAAGTTTGGTCACCCAATTGCGAAACTTGGCCAGTCGTCTGTCGTTGTTTTGGCCTACATTTTACCGGTTTGGTTAATTTTGGGTTATTATTGAATTAAGGTCCCAGGGTAGAAAGTTTGGTTGCCCAATTGCGAAACTTGGCCAGTCGTCTGTCGTTGTTTTGGCCTACATTTTACCGGTTTGGTTAATTTTGGGTTATTATTGAATTAAGGTCCCAGGGTAGAAAGTTTGGTTGCCCAATTGCGAAACTTGGCCACTTGTCTGTCGTTGTTTTTGGCCTACATTTACCAGTTTGGTTAATTTGGTTTATTATTCGTAGGCGAAGGTTGCAGACCAGTGCGCCAGTTACTTGGTGGAAAAATTGGTATTCCATACTGGTGTTGGTTAGTACCCCACCTAGCAATTCAGTTTATTTGAAAGTAAAATTTACGTTTGATCAGTTCGGTTAAGTATTTCTGCCAATTCAACTCATTTGGCATTGAGCCCAATTGTTGTTTGCATTGAAGATGAGTGCATCTGAATTGAACAAATTTATAAAAAGGAGAAGCGCCTACAAAGGTCTAATTACAAAGGTCATTGCCATTATAGATTCTGCCATAGAGCAAGAGATTTACGCTTAGTGACTGCGCAGCTTTCCATATTAGAAACTAAAAAGGTTGCTCTAAGTGAGGTAAATGTTAAAATTGAGGCTCTTATAGAAGAGGATGAAATAGAAAATAACATAATTTACTTTGAAGAGATTATTGATGATATAATTAACGTAGGCCTCCGAGCAAAAGAGTTTAGTAGCTCAGTACAGTTAGAGACCAGGTCTGATAATGAAACACAACACTCAACAAATGATGTTTGTGAAGTTAAGTTTAACAGATCTGTAGTTCAATTGCCGAGGCTTGTACTCAAAACATTTTCTGGGAGTATTCAGGAATGGCAAGGATGGGCAGACAGTTTTCAATCAGCAGTTCATTCTAGTCAAGTGTTAAGTGCCGTAGAGAAGTTTAATTATTTGCGGTCCCTCTTGGAAGGGGAGGCAGCAAAGACTATAGCAGGATTAGCATTAACAGAGGCTAATTATAATGTGGCTTGGGATATATTAAAGAAACGGTTTGGTAAGCCAGAGATCTTAATTAAAAGCCACCTCCGTGCACTTTTAGCTATACCTCCTGTTAATAATCCTAATAGTGTCAAGGAGTTACGGCAGTTATATGATGAATTTGAAATTAGAACTAGGTCCCTGGACAACTTGGGTGTAGGAATGGAAAAGTATGGTATAATGTTGGTTCCTACACTGGAGTCTAAATTGCCTAGCTCAATTTTGCTTGAATTAAGTAGGGGACACTCTGCAGAACATGTGTACATCCCCCTTCAGCAGATGTTAAGTCTTTTAGGCACAGAATTAGCAAGACGAGAGGGAGTTGAGTTTGCACAGTGGGATGGTAAACAAGGGGACAAAGGCAGGCACAGCACCAAAGTTTCCACAAAAAGGAATAGCCCAGGTACAGTGTCAGCTCTACATGCCTCCTCTGAGAATAAATTAAAGGGAATCAAGGAATGCATATTTTGCGAAGGCAACCACAAGTCATATAAATGTGAGGTGGCTGAGGCCTTACCCCTTGAGGAGAGAAAGGACAGGGTAACTAAGTCCACAGCATGTTTTAAATGTTTTTTGAAAGGTCATAGAGCAAGGTTTTGTAAGTTTAAAATTTTGTGCAAAAAATGTCATGGTAGGCATCAGCCATTATTGTGTGAAAACACTCCTAGTAGGCCTACCCCAGAAGTAGAGATATCAGTGGCACATGCCACTGCTATGCAAGGGAGTAAAAGTAAAGGGGGATTATTGCAAACAACTGCAGCCTTATTAATTGGGAATGAGGGAGAAGCTACTGTAAGAGTGTTGTTTGATAGTGGTAGCCAGTGTAGTTTTATTAAGACCAGAATTTCCAGAAAATTGAAGTTTAAAGAACTTAAGAGGGAAAATTTAAGAATTTCTGGGTTTGGGGGTTCCGTTCAAAACCGAACAAAATTTAAGAAGGTAGAAGTTCTGGTTAAAGGGTTGTTACCGCAAAGTCCCACTATCAAGGTCCAAGCTGTAGAGATTGAGGAACTTTGTGCTCCAGTCACTACTTGTTTAGATATGGCATGTGTCCAAGAATTGCAAGTTAAAGGAATTAATTTGGGCAATAATAAGTTTGAGGGAACAGAAGATATTAGTGTTTTGATTAGCTGACTATTATTGGGACTTCATCACTGGTAATATTGTCCGTACATCTCAAGGCCCGGTAGCTATTGAAAGTAAGCTAGGCTGGATGCTACATGGTAGTTATTGCAATGAAATGGAAGTTAAGGCTCTTTTTGTTAAGATTGAGGAGAACAGCCATGGCCTGGAAAGGCATTTGAAAGCGTTTTGGGAACTTGAATCTATTGGCATAAAGGACAACCAGGCAAGTACAGTGAACAATGATGTTTTAGAGCAATTTGAAAAAGGGATTGGGTTTAGAGATGGTTGCTATGAAGTTGGCCTACCATGGAAGGATTCTTGCAAACCCGGTTCAAACCTTCAGCTAGCTAATCGGAGGTTGGAGACTTCATTGTACAGGCTAAGAAAAAATGAGGAGTTATTAATTGAATACGATGAGGCCATCCTAAGTTATGTAAGGGAGGGCTATGCTGAAAGGGTGCAAGGTGAGCTGGTGAGCCAGGAGGCACATTATCTGCCACACCATGCAGTGGTACGGCGAGACAAAACTACCACCAAACTGAGGGTAGTTTTTGATGGCTCAGCCAAGGACAAATGTGGTGTGTCCTTGAATGACTGTTTGGATGCTGGGCCAAATTTAAATGCAGATTTATTTTCCTTGTTACTGAGATTCAGGTTTGGTAGAGTAGCATTGACTGCAGATGTGAAGCAAGCCTTTTTGCGGATAAAGTTAAAACCAGAGGACAGAGATGCAGTAAGGTATCTGTGGGTGGATACGAAAGACTTGTTGGAAAATGAACCTCAGGTTCAAGCATATAGAATGAAGTCAGTGTTGTTTGGCCTCAGCTCTAGTCCATTTCTGTTGGCAGCTACTATGCAGTACCATTTTAAGAAATATTCTGAAGTCTATCCTAACACTATTGAACACATAAGGAAAAATTTTTATGTTGATGATTTGCTATGTTCCGTGGATAATACAGAAATGGCTAAACAGATATTCATGGAGGCTAGAGCTATAATGAGGGAGGCTGGCATGGAGCTTAGAAAATGGCAGACCAATCATTCGCAATTACAAGAGTTTATGAGTCATTCCTGTGTAGTACCTGATGCAGCAGAAAGTATTGAGGATTCTGGTATTAAGGAGTTGTGGGCAATAGACGCAAAGGTGCTAGGCATTGTTTGGCAGCAAGATGATGATTTGTTTACCTTCAATGGGAAATCTTTAGTAGAGCTGGCTGAGAATGAGAGACAAGGTGGACAAAACGTACAGCTCTTAGTTTGGCTTCAAAGGTCTTTGATCCTCTTGGATTCCTGGCTCCATTTGTGATAAAGTCAAAAATTTGGTTTCAGAGCCTCTGGGAAATTGGACTTGGTTGGGACCAAGAGTTATCTGATCATATGGTGGTAAGATGGAAATATTGGTTCAAAGAATTGGCACATCTTGGAGACATTGAAATCCCAAGATGGTACTTTGGAGAGTTGAACAATAGTCCAGACAATTTGGAGCTGCACATCTTTTGTGATGCAAGTGAGGAAGCCTATGCAACTTGTATTTATATAAGAGGCGCATTGCAAGAGGAAGTAAGTTGCAGGTTGGTTGCTGCAAAGAGCAGAGTAGCACCTTTGAAAAGGCTTTCTGTTCCAAGGTTGGAATTGATGGGTGCAGTTATTGCTAGTCGGCTTGCAGTTATAGTGCAAAAGTCTTTGGCCCTCTCTGAAATTCCAAGCTATTATTGGACAGACTCCACTATAGTTTGGCACTGGTTAAGAAGCCAGGCAAGGAAATGGAAACCATTTGTTGCCAATAGGGTGGAGGAAATTCAAGCGCACACAGATCCCAAGCAATGGAAGCATTGTCCAGGCACCCAAAACCCGGCTGATTTACCAACACGAGGAATTTCAGTGAAAGATCTTGCACAGTCAAGTTTGTGGTGGAATGGGCCGGAGTGGCTAAAACTTGGAAGTGAAAACTGGCCTTCTAAGCAGCCTATTGTAGGAGAATGCCAGGCTGAAGAAGCATGGGTGAGTGAGGTGAGAAAATGCGCTGTGAACAGTTGTCAAGTTATGCAGCAGGACCCCATATTGAGGCTTGAGGACATTAGCAGTCTGAAAAGATTGTTAAGAGTGACAGCATGGGTATATAGATTTACCAACAACATTAAGGGAGAAACAAGAAGGGAAGGAATTCTGAACAGTAATGAGATTCAGCAAGCCAGGAAATACTGGGTGGTATATATGCAGAAGGAAAAATTTGGTGAAGAGAGAGAATTGCTCACCAGCCATCCATTACAGGTTCTACCAACACATTCTGCGCTCAAGGGTTTGGATGTGTTTTTGGATCAGGATTTATTGAGAGTAGGAGGTAGACTACAGTTTTCTGGGCTTCCAGAGGAGAAAAGACATCCAATTTTGCTACCTTCTGGGGGGCACTTTGTGGACCTTTTGATCCTGGATACTCATCATAAGCTGTTACATGCTGGAGTTAGAGAAGTGATAATAGAGATCAGACAACAGTTTTGGATTCCCAAAATTAGACAAGTAGTAAAAAAGGTCGTGCATAAATGTGTGGTTTGCAAGCGTTGGAGTGCAAAGCCTTATTATGAAAAGGTGGCTCCACTTCCAAGAGAACGGTGTGTCTATACTGCCCCATTTGATGTAGTGGGAGTAGACTTTGCAGGTCCAGTCTATGTGTATGAGCAAGGGGAGTCTAACAAAGGTTATATATGTCTTTTCACATGTGCTACCACCAGAGCAATCCATTTGGAGTTGGTAAGCAATTTAAGTAGTGATGTATTTCTTTTGGCCTTTAAAAGGTTTGTGAACAGAAGGGGTTTCCCAAATAAAATCATATCGGATAATGCAAAAACCTTCAAAAAGGCTGCAAAGGAACTCCAAGAAGTTTGGTCCTTGCTAAAAGAGGAAGGATTCCAATCCTACTTTTCACACCAAGGGGTACAGTGGGAGTTTATTGTTGAGAGAGCACCATGGTGGGGTGGATTTTGGGAAAGGCTAGTGAGAAGTGTAAAGTGTCCATTAAAGAAACTTTTAGCTAATGCTCATTTGAGCAAAGAAGAATTCTCTACTGTTTTATGTGAAGTAGAAGCAATGGTGAACAGTAGGCCTATCACTTTTGTTTAAAACAGTATGCAGGATGCAGAGCCATTGACACCAAATCATTTTCTTTGTGGTAAACGATTAACATCAAAACCCAGTGTGCCAGAAGACTTGCAGCCTATCCAGAGCACTCAAGGAGAGTTAACCAGACGGTTCAGGTACCTTGAAGAGCTACAAGATCAGTTATGGAAGAGGTGGCAGATGGAATACTTGCCAGAACTCAATTATTACCCATCAGGCAAGGTAAAGGGCTCCAATGCAAATTGTATCAAGTGGGAGAAGTGGTAATGATTGGGGATGAAAGACCAAGACAATGCTGGAAGCTTGGCATAATTGAAGAGTTGTTTGTTGGCAAAGACAATTTAGTTAGGTCTGCACTGGTAAAGACTTCAGGAGGAAAGTTAAAGAGACCTATACAAAAACTCTATGCTTTAGAAATCAGCAAAAACACAGATAGTCAAGATGAAACATTTGAGTTACAGCCTCATGGAGAAGGCTTGGCTAACCTTGCAGAAGGTAACGACAACAATGCCTCTTCGGTGGGGAGTGTTAGAAAATCTAGAAGAGGAAGAACCATTGTTGTCCCAAGGCGATATGATGACTAAGCTGATTGATGCAGCATTGCTTGTATATATTAAGTTAAGGTGTATATATATCCATCTCATAATTGTAAGGTTAGTGAAAAATTCACTTAATTTAGAGCTAGTATTTTTGGGCTCTTGTGGCATCAGTGTTTGGGAGTCTGGTGGCATCATTTTGGGGCGCTGCGCGTCCTTTCTACTCGTTTGTGGGATGTCGTACGTACAGGGTGTGGTCTGATAGAGAGCTCTCTTGCAATTCAGTTTGGTTGTTTAGATACAAGATTGTTGCATCGTGCAATAGTCCAGGTTGCGTTGTTGTTGCAAGGTTGAGAAAGAAGACCATAAATAGTACCCCTTTTGTTTTTATATTAAATTCATGTAACTAAGGTCTAAGGTAGGCCCGCATCGAGTCAGCAACCCTGAGGTAGGACCTAATAGGATCTCAAATCCGTAAGTTTTAATTTAGCTTAACTTGGGCTTTAGGTAGAACTGGCCCTTTAGAATTTGGCCGTTCACGGCTCAGCTGGGATTTTGAACCCGACAAATAAATAAAATAACAGCATCTATGATATTGTTATAGTGCTCTATTAGTTGTGATAGGCATGATCTCCCTGGTCGGAATCCATGCTAGTTCTCATTGAATCTTTCCTGTGTCTCCAAAATGTCATATATTTTCTCCTTGACTATTCTTTCAAATATTTTGGTGAGATGTGATGTCAATGACGCCGGTCTATAGTTCTTTGCTTGAGACCTATCGCCCCATTTATATATATAGGAACAATGTTCACTCTTTTCAGTATGCTCTGTATTTCACCCGTGTCCAGAAATCTTCTTCATATCCAATAAAGGGGTGTAGTTATTTCGTTCTTACAGTTTTTAATCAACAAGGCATTCCATTTGTCCATGGCCTGCAGCCGAATGCAATTTCAGTTGCCCTATAGCTTTCGCTGTAGAGTATTGTGTCTTCTACAACAAATTTAAAATCAGTTATACATTCTCCATTTAATCCCTCTTCAAAAAAGATATTTTTGTAAGCTCTTGTTTTGTCTTTATTTGGGGTACTGAAAGATTACACCGGTCTGCATGAAAATCGATTTCTTTATTTTGAGTTGTGATTCTGAAGCAGTTCGCTGCGCTGAATTCAAAAATGCTACCAGTTTTTTCTATCACCCACAGTTTTAAAGTTATTAGCAAAACAATTTTGGGGCGTTTTGTAATGTTTTACCTTTTTTTATCTTTAATTAATTTCGTTTTTTCACCTTTTTCAGATAGATAATTCTAACATTACGTCTTTAAAATTTTAATAATGGCTTCTAGAGGATGTACCCATAGTCCAGACATATTTTATTATATTTGTGGTCGGTATGTTGTTGTAAAACAAACGACAAATGTAACGATCTTCATTAAAAGAGCTTATCATGCTTATTTTGGAATTAAATTAGGAGATCAAGACAAAAGTTGGGCTCCACACAAGGTTTGTCTTACGTGTGTTGCGGCACTAAGGAATTGGAGCAAAGGTAAAAAGAAAAGTTTGCCATTTGGGATCCCTATGGTATGGCGCGAGCTTAGAAACCATACCGACGACTGCTACTTCTGTTCTTGCAATGTTAAAGGTTATAATGCAAAGAATAAAGAGAGCCTTCAATACCCAAGTCTTCCATCTGCAATAAGGCCGGTGCCCCATGGTCCAGAAGTTCCTATATACCGCCCACCCGAGAGTCTGGATCAATACAATTCAGATTCTGATTCAGCTCCAAATCCAGACAATGATGATGTTTATGAACAGCCAACAGCTGACCGAGATCCTCTTAAACCATTAACCCAAGCCAAGTCAGGGATTTGAATCTGCCTAAGGACTCTGCAGAACTTTTGGGGTCTAGATTGCAGGAGAACAATTTATTGGCATCCGACACATACTTCGCTTGGTACAGAAATCGTGAGAAAGACTTAGTGCCTTTTTTCGAAGAAGATGGTCCCTTGGTATTTTGCAAGGACATCACAGGATTAGTGTGCAAGCTAGGCATCGAATACCAAACCAGTGACTGGAGGTTGTTTATAGATTCCTCTAAAACCAGTCTAAAAGGAGTGTTACTGCACCACGGTAACAAATATGCATCAATCCCAGTGGCCCATTCTACTCATTTAAAAGAGACCTATGATAACATGAAACTGCTTCTCGAAAAAATTCAGTATCAAAATCACAGATGGATATTGTGTGGGGATCTCAAAGTCCTTTGCATGTTACTTGGGCAGCAATCAGGATACACTAAGATGCCATGTTTCATCTGCGAATGGGATAGTCGAGCACGTGACCAGCACTGGAAGAGGAAAACTTGGCCTCCAAGAGAGAATCTTACCCCAGGATCAAAGAACATTTTACATGAACATCTAGTTGAACCAAATAAAATCCTCCTACCACCCTTGCACATTAAGTTAGGCTTGATGAAGCAGTATGTCAAAGCATTGAATAGAGAAGGTGAGTGTTTCAAGTACATTTGTTCAAAATATCCAAAGATTAGCACGAGAAAATAAAGGAAGGTGTTTTTATAGGTCCTCAGATTAGAAAGTTATTGACAGACGATCATTTCCTGAACACAATGACCAATAAAGAAAAAGAAGCATGGCTTGGTTTCAAAGATGTTGTTGAAAACTTCTTGGGAAACTACAAAAGCCAAAATTATGAAAGACTGGTGGAAAATATGCTTAAAAAGTTTTGTGCCTTAGGCTGCAACATGAGCCTGAAAGTTCACTTCTTATTTTCGCATCTTGACCGTTTTCCCGAAAATCTCGGAGATGTCAGTGAGGAGCAAGGGGAACGATTTCACCAGGACATCAAAACCATGGAAAGAACATATCAAGGAAGATGGCATACAAATATGATGGCGGATTACTGCTGGTGTCTGCAACGAGATCAGCCTAACGCACAGCATAAGAAAACATCAAAGAAGCACCGGTTTAGTCGTCATTAGTCAGATCTACCTTCGTAGTCTTAAGTCTTTAGAATAAGTCCTGAAATGTTTACAAGTAAAGAAGGTAAATATATTTTGTTTCTTTCAGTTATTTTTTTATTCTTTCATAAACAAGCAATATGCTTGTCCAAGAGCTAGGAGCTATTTAATTCTGCTTTAATTAGGTTTTACTCTATCACCTAAAGATTTCGTGCTACAAGAGGTGTTGTAATACCTCATCTGTCCCCAAATGTTAACCACCCATTGATGCATTGATGGGAGGGGAGAGAGTATTTTGCTGGGAACGGGACTGGTTGTTATATATATTTACCCTACATTATTATGTAAGCGTTACTGTAGTCTATAACAACAAAATTTATGGTTTAGCATGTGCAATCCAATGTTGGTCTCGATAAGATGGTTCACATTTGGGGATAAATGGGGGATTTATGACACACCCTGTAGTAAGAAAACCATACGTGATAGGGAAAAACTAACTATATTTTTGAGATCAGCGCACTCAAATTATATAGAATCACCAACTAGTTTGTAAAAATCGATCAACAAGTTTTCAAATGTGTACTGGTGTTATTCATATTGAGCTCAATATTTCAGATATTTCTTTCAGATCATTGGTTAGCTCATTATTTTCTTTGCTTAAGGGTGTGATAGTAGTCCGCGTTTTTGCTTTTCTTTTCGCGAAACTAAAGAAAGATTTGGAGGTTATCTTTTATTGTTTTCACCGCATCTTCCCTGTCTCTTTCTGAATGACTCTTAATTAGGAGTTATATTTCCCTGTCTATACTTTCCAATTTTACTTGTATCACGTTTGTAGTGTTGTTGTCTGCTCAATTAATTAACTTCGTGGCTACTCTCCTTCTCTTGCGGAAAAGTGTTCGGTTTTGCCTCTCGAAATAGTTCCTCTTTCCCCTTTGACTATATTTTCGAAACATTTTTCTAAGATTTCCAGCGTCTTTTTTTTTCCCTAAGCATATCTTCAGTTGTTTTATCCTCTATGTCTGTTTTCCACTCTATTTGTGCTATATAGAATCTGATATCTTCCCAATTTATCGGCTTAGGGTTTAAATTAAAAATCTCAAAATTGCTTCTTTCTTCAGTATGAGTATTTTCTTATTTTATAAATGACAAATTAAAATCCCGCAGAGTATTATATTCATGAATGGGGTGTTTAAGGACTTCATTAGGTTTCTGATGTCGGGAATGGCTTCAGAGAGTTTCGCAGTTGAAGTGTTCGGAGATGTATCACGTTGTTTTCCAATTTTTACTGAGAAGAACTGTTTGATTTACTTGTTATTGTCATATGGATCTCACGTATTTACAAAACACAGCCACTTTTTCGTCTTCCTGTTCTGTCAGTTCGTAGACCGTAGTATATAATATATATATATATATATATATATATACACACACACACTGTATATTAAGTAAGATTGTGAAACTAGTGAGTTCATGAAATCCCTGAAATTTTCAGTAAATTCGCGTAATTTATACCATCATACAAAACTGACAAAAAGTAGATTAGGTTTGGTTAGGTCATTTTCCACTTTTTGTCAATTTTGTATAATGGTATAAATAACCGAATTAACTGAAAATTTCAGGGATTTCATGAAATCACTAATTTCACAATCCCATTGACACACACACACACACACACACACATATATATATATATATATATATATATATAGGGTGAACCAAATGTAGGTGGACAGTAAATGATAACGTTTATTTTGAGAATACATATTTAATTTTTTTGTATACTATAATACAAAATAAAATTTAAATAAATTTAGTTATAATATTTAATATAATATAACACAAACACCATAGTTATAATGAACACCATAGTTATAATATAATATAACACAAACCGTATTCAACCTACTGTCCACCTACTTTTGGTTCACCGTGTATATATATATATATATACACAGTACCGCTCGTACCAAAACCCCTTCTAGCATATATATATATATATATATATATGTGGAACCTCGGTTGTCGAGCACCTCGGAACTCGAGTTTTTCGGCATTCGAGTGTTTTCCAGAGCGAAAAATGCCATCGGAACTCGAGCATCCGCTCGGGTCACGAGCGAACGAACGAGCGAACGAACGAACCCAGACAAAGGGTTCTCGAGTCAGTTAGCGTCAGTTAGCGTGTGTATCTCGAGCTGTGAGTATCTCTGCCGAACTTTCATCATTATCATTTTAGTCATTTTTGTGCTTTTTATTAGTGTTGCCGTGAAATAAGCCATCATGGGGCCTAAGAAGGATAGCAAGAGTAAGAGTAGCCCAAAGAAAAGGGTTATCACCAGAACCACAGTGGAATTTAAGAAGGAAGTTATTGCAAAACATGAAAATGGTGTTCGTGTGGCCGATCTTGCCAGAATGTACGGGAAGTCAACATCAACAATATGTACGATATTGAGCAAAAGCAAGGAAATTAAAGCTGCTGATGTAGCTAAAGGAGTGAAAGTTTTGAGTAAACAAAGAACTCAAGCAATTGAAGAGATGGAAAAGTTATTGATAATATGGATAAACGATAAGCAGTTAAAGGGAGATAGCGTGTCTGAGGGAATTATTTCCGAAAAAGCGAGGCAGTTACATGACGATATTGTTAAAAAAATGCCTGGAACGAGTGATTCAGTTGAATTTAAGGCTAGTAGAGGCTGGTTTGAGAAATTTAGGAAGAGAAGTGGCGTTCATAGTGTGGTGAGGCATGGTGAGGGTGCGAGTTCGGACAAAAATGCGGCTGAGGAATTCGTTCAGGAATTCAGGGAATTCGTGGAGGCTGAAGGATTCGTCCCCCAACAAGTGTTTAACTGCGATGAGACAGGCCTCTTTTGGAAGAAAATGCCAAAGAGGACCTACATCACCCAGGAGGAGAAGTCTAGGCCCGGACACAAGCCCATGAAGGATAGGCTAACCCTCTTGTTGTGGAAGAAATTGTGGCCAGAATGCTACCTAGTAAAAGACTTTGAGGCTGAGCCAGTGCCTGTGGTTGAGACCATTGTGTCTCTTGGGAAGTCCTTGGGGTTGGATGTGTCTGATGGTGATGTCGAGGAGTTGGTGGAGGACCATAGGGAAGAACTCACCACTGAGGAACTCCAAGTCCTTCAGGAGGAGCAGCAACAGGTGGTAGCAGAAGAGATTGCTTCAGGGGAGGAGGAGGAGAGAGGGGAGGATGTTCCTTCTTCAACCATTAAAGAAATGTGTGCAAAATGGGAAGAGGTACAGAGCTTTATAGAGAGACATCACCCTGACAAAGCTGTAGGCCGAGTGATAAACATGTTCAATGACAATGCTATCGCTCATTTTAGAAAGATCTTAAAACGCAGGCAAAAACAAACCTCTCTGGATAGGTTTTTGATAAGAAAAACATCCAATGAGTCTAGTGGAACTTTAAGTGCCTCTAAAAGGAGGAGAAGGGAACAAACCCCAGAGGAAGACTTGCTTCCTGAAGTCTTCATGGAGGGGCAGGGCCGGATTAATACCTTTAGAGGCCCTAAGCACTTAAAAGATTTTGGTGCCCCATATATATGTAATTCAAAATATAAACAAAAATAAACCATAAAATAAAATTTTATTTTTTGAAATGAAACAAAACTTACAGTAAGATGGAAAATAATGTTTATTTTTGTATACTTCCACTTCATTTATATTTGAAAAGTTTTCTCCTACTTTTTTTAATTGCAAAGTCTTTGATCAGATCCTCAAAACTAATCTTACGTAACACATCTGCTTCTATACTTAGTAGAGATAAGGCATCCAGCCTGCCTTGTTGCATAGTTGTTCTGTTGGTATTTTTAATATACTTCAACTGAGAAAATGAACGCTCAGCTGAGCAATTTGTGACCATTAATGTTAAAAATATACGAAAGGCAATTTCTACATTTGGGAAGGCACACTCAATATTGTCTTCTACAATTATTTTATAAAGTTCAGCATGACTGAATCTTGTTTTTACATTTACTATAGCACACGAAAATATTTAATCTATATGTATTTTTAATATGGCGCTCAAAGATTTGATATAAACAAAATAATAACGCAAAGCGTAAAGTGTGTGATTACAACGAAATATATTTATTCTCTCAAAAGGGTTGTTGTTCACTACAAATTCAAACAATGAAAAAAAATAAATACTATATATGAATATATATAATTCAGTTTTCAACAGCTTATAGGCTATAAGCCGCGATTATAATAGTATAATAAATCCATGGTAAATCCGACAATGGAAAATTTCTGTGGTGCCCCCCTTCCCTTGATGCCCTAAGCACGGGCTTATTTTGCTTAATGATTAATCCGGCCCTGTGGAGGGGGACTCCCCTTCCAAAAAGTAACACCTCTCATTCTCCCTCCCCCTCACCGTCTTTCATACGCCAACAAAAGTCCTCTACAAAGGTAATGTGAAGTTAAATGCTCATTTATTCTATTTATTTGTCTTATATATTGAATGTTAATTTATTTTTATGTGTAAAACCATTAATATGACCAGAAATATGAATTTTTAAAAATATTTTTTGACGTCAGGAACGGATTAATTGCTTTTACATTATTTCTTATGGGAAAATTCGTCTCGGAACTCGAGCTTTTCACAACTCGAGCACTTTTCTGGAACGGATTATGCTCGTGATCTGAGGTACCACTGTATATATATATTAGTGATGTAGGTCACATCCGCACATTTTCTCGCATCCGCGTCCGCGTCCGCATCCGCACTTTGGACTGCGGATGTCGTGCGGATGTGGACCGTTGAGATAAAACGTCATTAATAAGCGGAAATTATCAAATTCTACTATATTAATAGAACTAGTTCATTGTGCGCAAAAGTGATGCAAGCGACAAGACGAGAGGCTGTTCTTGTATGAAGTTACTCTCTTGCAACCTACTTAGATCCACGTTACAAAGCTAAGTTATTTTCACCTAGTACATTAGAACGAGTTAAATCATCACTTGGCAAAGCAGTTGAAGAGCTTCAATCTCTTGAATCTGTCGCTTCGCCACCCACCAAAAGAATAAAAGTTTCAGTGACAGAACCAACACCTTCAACAAGCAAATCTATCACAGAATCTGTCTCTCAGTTTCTTGAGTCAAGCAGCAATGACGAGACCTACGCGATGTCAAAAGATGTAGTAAAAATGATCGAGAGCTATCACCAAGAAAAACGCCTGGCTGCATGTGACAATCCTATTAGTTGGTGGAAAAATACGCAGAATATCTATCCATACTTGAGTAAACTTGCAAGGAAACATTTAGCCTGTCCTCCAACAAACGTACCAAGCGAGAGATTATTTAGCAGTGCTGGATTAATATATGATGAAAAGAGAAACAGACTGGCAGCAGAAAAGTTAATGTTCCTTAAGCATAACCTTCCTATAATTAAGTTTGAACATTAAACGATGAACATCTTAGTTTACTTTATTTTAATTACTCATTTATAAATATGCCTAATAAAACTTTAAACTTAATATAAATAGTTATCAAGCTAATTAAAGATCTCTTTCTATAAGGGTGGAGGTTGGGGAAAGAGGTCGGTGGGGTGCATTTGAGTTGGGTTCACGTCCCGCATCCTGGTAACATAATTATGGTTTCTAATTGTGGCTGAAACTCAACAAAATACAGTATAACGAATTTATTTGCAGACGAATTCACTAATTGATTTCTATATTAGTTAGATGCTTGATATTATTTTATATGTTCAGAGAAAAGTACAGCAATTATTGTACAATTAATCAATTATACTACATTATAGCTACAGCTCTCTCTATATAATAACTTATTATATACGTTAAACACAACAAATCTCGAATATATCCTAAAAGATAACGAAAATGTAGACATCCGCATCCGCGGATGTTGAAATCAAACATCCGCATCCGCATCCACGGATGTGAAAAAATGACATCCGCTACATCACTATATATATATATATATATATATATATATATATATATATATATATAATATCCAGATTTACTCATTCAAGTATTATATCGGAGAAGCTGAACGATAATTTCCTGATGATACTCAAATAAATAAACGGCAGCACAGGTTTTGACTTGAGTCTTGAACAGTTTTCGACGCTGCCAGACGCATTTCGATTTCATACAAATCTCAAAAAATCCAAACAAAGTAACCTTGAAGGTTGATATGTGAGTGTGTGTCTAAACGTGGCTCTTCAAACCCGTGAATAAAGAGTATGGTCATTTATTTATTTGGAGTAAAATTTTCATAGGATATGTGTAAATCATATATATATATATATAATAAAAATAATTTTCAAGTTCCAATGTATTGGTTTACATTCAATTTAATTTTTTAAGAAAATTCATTTAGGCCTAGGGATAAGGGTAAGTAGTGAGCTCGCAGAACTAGGATGAAAATTAGTGACCTGTAGGCCTAAGGCGAAGTGCTTAACGTCTATTGCCCACTGGAAGTCATCCTACGCATTACAGAAGTTTTAATAAAAGTTCTCTTAATTTTTTGCGTAGTTTCTTAAAGCTGATAACATTATTTAATGAAGATATAATTTTGTTTTCAGGCATAAATTTACCCTAAATGCTGGGTTTCTAAACACAAGCTAGGTTAATTGTAGATTTTAAATTTATAAGTAGAATAGGCCCTGTAGTTTTTTATAACTAAAAGGTTTTAGGAATAATTGCGTTGTTTAGTCAGGGAATATTGCAAATTTAATGTCATGGATTGTATTTATATGAAAGGTAGCTTGTCTAATTTAGGCCTATTAATACTTTAATAGTTCAGCCAACTCGTGGCCTATTCACTTAAGTGTTTGTTGACCCGTTTATGTAATAAATACTGGTTTTGTTACCGACGGAATCAAGAATGTTCGCAGTGAACCTCTTACATAAGCAGTTTCCTAAATTATATTTTGGGTAATATTTGTCTCCAATGATACCCAATGACTGCCCGAAAATTTAACTCTGTAAAGACTGGAGTTTGCATATAGGGGCTTAATAGGCCCTGCTGACTATAAATATTTTTATCGAACTATGTTAGTTAGAGATCATAAAGATAAAATATTTTTACTAAGGGAGTGATAAGGCGTTCTGTTTTTGATAGTGCGTATTAGGCTCCAAAGTGAATGAAAGGTCAGAGTTAGTCATTGATAGCCTAGGCTCTCCTCGTATTTTATTGTTTTTAAGAATATATAAAAATCTAGTCTGAATGTTGATTTTACACGTGTAGAAGAATTTTCCCATACTGTATTCGGATAAGGTGCTATTACAAAGCCTATTTACATCTAGTCAGAGTCTGACTGTCAGACCACGAGTGAGGAAAATTCCAGATGCCAGACGCAGTTTTGAGACCCCGAATTCATAACAGCTTGGTAATATATTAAAGTAGATTCAGTTAGGTTAAGGTTGGTTAGGATAGTAATTAGGGTGTATGGGCTCTCTCTGAACTGCGTCTGGCATCTTGAATTTTACCACAGCAGTAAAAATCTTGAGCTTCGCATCCGAAGTCATAATATGATATGTGAAGTTTCATTTAAAATCTAAATGACTCGTCAGTTTCAAGAAATGTACCCTCGCTAATTAAAAATTTTCTGATCAAAATCTTTTGTATGAAATTGTTTGTTATAATGCGAGCGTGGACAGACTAGATATTAGTAGGCTTTGGTATTGCGTCGTAGGCCTTTAAAAAACTCTTCAAATTAAGTTTTCATTACCGTCATCTGGGGCTACTTGGGCTTTTACTATAAAGATGTGTATAAATTGTATGTACACCTATTAAAATAATTAGATTTAAACTTAGTTTCATTGAATAGAAGAATATGTGAAAATGAACATTTTAGCTTGCTTCCTTTGTTAGGAAAGAATTTAAAAAACGGCCCAAATAGCCCCAGATGACGGTACCGTACTGTATAGAATTTGGTATTTTACTCGAAAAGAATAGGCCCTTCTACTGATTGCACAACTAGCTCATGGAAAATTAAATTTCATTGCATACGAGATATACTGTGTATATATATATATATATATATATATATATAGGATGAGTATATATACACACAAACTTTAAACAAATCCTATTGCAGCCATAATTTTACTGGGCAAATGTTCTTTTCAATGGGCTTACGCTGTTGTTGTAAATTTTCTTTTTATATGGGATCTTTTAAACTATATAGGCAATATAGGACACTCCGTACAGGGCAGCAGAGTCCTAACCAGGCTTCTATCACAATTCAGCCCACAATAAAACTGAGTAAAGCATACTGTGGCCCAGGTTTGAGCTCGCCACAGCGACGTTGTTAAGCCAATATAGGCCCAGAATAGCAGATTGGAGGTCAATTCTTTACGTAAGGCTTATAAATGCGTAAATTTAATCTAGCCATAGCCTTCTAATATCACTGAAATATATTTTTTTACATATTGGCCTAAATAATGCAGTGAATTATTGAAATATATGATTCTGCAAATGACAAATTGTTTAAAAAAGTAACTTTTTCTCAAGGCACCTTCGGAGTTGCTGGCTTCGGCAAAACTTGTCAAGTCTAATTGGATCTTAAGTTTTGGACGAAAAGAACGCGGAAGACTTGAGTTGACTTGACTTCATTTCATTTGAACGGAAAAATAACCCTGCTATAATTAGAAAAATCACGAGAATTTATTGATTGAAATGGGATCCTAACTCTAACTGTATAAGCAGTGTAATTTTTTTTCTACAAGAAAGGTAGAAATTTTTTTTTTCAGACGACAGATGTTTTATAAATTTAAGACATTTGCCAAGTAAAAATAGGACTGCATAATTTGATTCCTTTTGGATTTTAGTTTTGTTTGCATACATGTAAGTAGGAAGGTAGTTCCACGCTCATATATATATATAATATATATATATATATATATATATATGTGTATGTGTGTGTGTGTACGGTGACAGGACAATTGCGTCCGGTTTTATTTCGTCCCGGACAATTGCGCACTTCCCCAACTACTATATGAAGTTTATTTATTAGAGAAGTGAATAGAAAGTTCATTGTGACTTCACCTACGCAATTGTCCAGGGACGCCAATGACGAGGGACGAGTATGTTATTGTAATTTTGTATGGGATATAATGCCCGGTTAGATTAATTGAATGCCCAGTTAGGTCAACTGTATGCCCTTGACGATTGGTTAGGTTAAGTTGTGATATTTTTGTTAAAACTAACGAAACTAACTTTGTTAAGTGGACGTAACCCATAAAATTTGACAATGATGTTGCTGATGGATAAAGTTTTAGAGAACAGTTTCGAACAGAACTTATGAACATATAACAAGTTTAATAGGTTAAAATGAAAAGTATATTTGAAATTCCGATACTAACTTTGTATTCACTTCTCTAATAAATAAACTTCATATAGTAGTTGAAGTGCACAATTGTCCGGGACGCACTTGACCAGGACACAATTGCCCTAGTACCTGTGTGTACACACGAATATCGCGTATCCTCTGGTACCTCATGCTAAGTAGGGGTAATTTGGTTTAATTGGCAGGCCTATGTGTATGTTAAACTTTGGGAGTGTGGGTCAAAACTCTAACATATTCGTGATCTATTACTCGTACAGAGTGAGCTAATTATGGGTTTAGGCAGTTATATTTAATCTCAGCTACGTCATGGTCACATAGCAACACCGCTTTCCGTTAGATCAGCGATGTCAAACGACGTTGGATCTGTTTAGGAGTCAGATGGGTGATTATCATCCGCAGTCAGATAATGTAAAGTTGTTGGATCCCTCCGTCACATGACCTTTGCCCTTACGAGGGAAGTTAAAATGGCTCAGACATTGTTATTGTTACCTGTATCTGACCTTTTCAGAGAATGTTAACTGTAATAGATTAGATTAGGTTTTAACTGTTTTAAAGTTAGGTCTTTTGCTCCTTATTATCAGTTTCCTAAAAGTTATTGGAATTTTTTTTATTAAATTAATTTTATATTCATTGGCCTACCCTTTTTTTAACATAGGCCTAATCACTGAAATCATAATCGTTCATGTTATGTATATATTTTTTTCTTTATTATTTGCAGGATGGGTGCACTAGTTCCATTCTATGAGCCCGACGCTATAACCAGTAAAACCTAAGGTCGCATGAAAAGCAAAAAATACGTACTTAAAATCTGTGAAATCTCCATTGAACTCATGAAACACTTTCCATTAACTTTCCAAGAAAAATGTGAAGGCAGTATATATTTTTATTAATTTATTGCCGAGAGGTACTCGTTAGATCAGAATGCGCCAAATTCCTGAAGATTGGGGCCTGGAAAGCGCAGACCCCTCACAAAGTAGTAGCGGTAACAGTAGTTTTAAACGTGTCGTAAACAAAGTTAACTCGAACGCTAGATGTCGCTGTTGTTTGTGGTTGGTGGCGCTGTTTTGTGGTGCCAACGTGGTTTTCATGCTTATAGGTTACGATCTCGTCGTAGAGAAAGTCGCTGTAGGGCAAATGGTCTTACAGGAAGGGAGTGGCCCCAAATATGAAACGTGGAAACAAGCGCCAATGCCCGTCTATTATAAAGTGACTGTGTTCAATTTAACCAATCCTTTTTCCTTTATGAAAGGGGACAGACCAAGATTAAAAGAATGCGGTCCTTACACGTATCGCATGTTAGAAAAGAAAATAGATGTGAAGTTTCATGACAATGATACTGTAACTTACAGGACTCAACCAATGTATCTGTTCGAAAAAGATCTATCGAGTGGTAGTGAAGATGATGTTATTTGGACAGTGAATATACCATTAGTAAATGCTGCAGACGCTGTTAAAAGTAATAGATTCTTAAAAACAGTTATTCAAATAGCTCAAAAGATTCATGGATTTGACACTTTACGTCAACTTTCCGTGAAAGAGTTACTTTGGGGTTATCAGTCGCAGGTTATGGACTGGGCAAGGAGCTTACAAGATGTTCCTTATCCACATCCACAGTTTGGACTCCTTGTGGGTTTTAATAACACTCCTCAGGAACCTTACACAATGTATACAGGAGCTTCGGACCCCAGTGTCATGAACACCATTTATTCATGGAATGGAATGACAAAATTAAATTTTTGGTCGGGAGATCCCTGCAATGAGATTAAGGGAACAGATGCTAGTGGCTTCCATCCAAAAATTAAACCGACCGATAAATTGTACATTTTTAATGGTCAGCTTTGTCGGTCATTACCTCTCGTGTACGAACGGACTGTGGTACATTCAGGCGTCGAAACCTACCGTTTTGTACCTCCTCCCGATACATTTTCTTACGGGCCTGATTATCCTCAAAACTCGTGTTTCTGTAGTGCTACAGGATGCCCACTCGAAGGTCTGCTGGACATGAAACCTTGTTATTATGGTGCAGCTGTTGCGTTCTCATTTCCTCACTTCTACCAGTCTGATCCGATTTTGAGACACATTGTACGCGGTTTAAGGTAAGATTCCCGTTTGATTTACATTCTAAATTTTGAAAAGTTAATTGTAAACCACGCATTTATTTATTTAAACGTTTTTAATCATGGTATGCTTGAAGGATGAATTCATAGTATCTCACGTATGCTATAACTTTGTGTTAGAACTTAGAATGTTGGCTATTTAAACTTTCATATGATTAAAACAAAAAACACGAAAATTCTTATTAATAAGTAATAATAATAATTAAGGTGTTTTGGTGTTTATATCATTTACAAAATGAAGGAATAATTATGCAAAGTAAAAATATAAAACGTAATAAAATGGAAAGTAAGCCTATCAGGATTTGGGAAGTAGTGAATACTGACCACTATGACTGTGACAGTAACCTGTTGACCCTTTCTTGCTCTGAAGGATTTAAAATTAATCTCGCAAGGTCTTTAAGACGTAGTGTGATCTGATAGGCAGATGTGTGTACTGTTGAGGGGCATGGATCAGCCTATCGGGAGATTGGCCTAAAATGAAAAATGAATTAAAAAGCATTGTATATATATATATATATATATATGAATAGAAACGACATAAGTGTTAAGGAACGTTTCTGCACACGAGGAGGAGAGATAACGAATAATGAAAAATGAGGCGAACCGCCCGGGAATCGAACCCAGGGCCTTCCAATTGCCGGTTGGACCGCTACGGACCTCACTCAATCACAAATCGAAATTCTCCCACATAGGGCAGAAACCAATGCCCTGAGAGGGCACCCTCGCAAATCGTGAATATGCGCATATAACTGCAATGACCGCGCAGTATATAAATGAATAGAAACGACATAAGTGTTAAGGAACGTTTCTGCACACGAGGAGGAGAGATAACGAATAATGAAAAATGAGGCGAACCGCCCGGGAATCGAACCCAGGGCCTTCCAATTGCCGGTTGGACGCTCTACCATTATGCTACGGACCTCACTCAATCACAAATCGAAATTCTCCCACATAGGGCAGAAACCAATGCCCTGAGAGGGCACCCTCGCAAATCGTGAATATGCGCATATAACTGCAATGACCGCGCAGTATATAAATGAATAGAAACGACATAAGTGTTAAGGAACGTTTCTGCACACGAGGAGGAGAGATAATGAAAAATGAGGCGAACCGCCCGGGAATCGAACCCAGGGCCTTCCAATTGCCGGTTGGACGCTCTACCATTATGCTACGGACCTCACTCAATCACAAATCGAAATTCTCCCACATAGGGCAGAAACCAATGCCCTGAGAGGGCACCCTCGCAAATCGTGAATATGCGCATATAACTGCAATGACCGCGCAGTATATAAATGAATAGAAACGACATAAGTGTTAAGGAACGTTTCTGCACACGAGGAGGAGAGATAATGAAAATTGAGTGAGGACCGTAGCATAATGGTAGAGCGTCCAACCGGCAATTGGAAGGCCCTGGGTTCGATTCCCGGCGGTTCGCCTCATTTTTCATTATTCGTTATCTCTCCTCCTCGTGTGCAGAAACGTTCCTTAACACTTATGTCGTTTCTATTCATTTATATACTGCGCGGTCATTGCAGTTATATGCGCATATTCACGATTTGCGAGGGTGCCCTCTCAGGGAATTGGTTTCTGCCCTATGTGGGAGAATTTCGATTTGTGATTGAGTGAGGTCCGTAGCATAATGGTAGAGCGTCCAACCGGCAATTGGAAGGCCCTGGGTTCGATTCCCGGGCGGTTCGCCTCATTTTTCATTATTCGTTATCTCTCCTCCTCGTGTGCAGAAACGTTCCTTAACACTTATGTCGTTTCTATTCATTTATATACTGCGCGGTCATTGCAGTTATATATATATATATATATATATATATAAGCAAACAACCACAAGGAAAAGGAAACACAAAGTCCGAGCGCTTTCGTTATTTTGTGATTTTAGTGCATATATATATATATATATATATATATATATATATATATATACACACAGGGTGGGCCGTAAGTTTCCATACATAGGAAAAATAAACATTTTTTTATGGACAACCATTTTTATTTATATAATATGCTCTACATGGTTGCCATTGTTTTGAAAACACATTTCAATACGTGTTCCCCACTGTTGATGAACACGCATTAGCACAGTTGACGTTATGCTTGTAATGGCGTTGGTGATACGTTCCTTTAGATGATTTATGTCTCGTATCTTTTCCTGATACACCATGGCCTTCAAGTGCCCCCAAAGATAGAAATCAAGGGGGGTGAGATCTGGGGATCTGGGAGGCCACTCCACAGGACCACGCCGACCAATCCAAGCATCCGGAAACTGCTGCTGATCCAAATACCGACGCACGTGAAGACCATAATGAGGTGGAGCTCCATCTTGCTGGAAGTAAACTGGGAAGTTACCTTCCTCGTTTAGCAGGGATGGGAAAATCTCTTCTTGCAACATGTTAAGATACCTTTCGGCATTAAGATTTCCACTGACAAAAAAAATTGGTCCAATAATTCTGTCACCCCATATCCCGGCCCACACCATCACTTTACCGGCACCTTGCATCTTCGTCGGACTCAGCCAGTTAGGGTTAGCATTACTCCAATAACGTATGTTTTGCCGATTAACCTCTCCATTGACGTAAAAATTTGCTTCATCAGTAAACAAGATCTTACAAACGCATATTCTTAGGGTATCTGAAACATAAAAACAAACGTTTAAATTTTCCTATGTATGGAAACTTACGGCCCACCCTGTATATTCAATTAAGTATTGTTTCGAAACCAAAATCTCTGCAAACCTATTTTCTAAAAAAAAAAAAAAAACCCGGACCCACTATTTTTTCAACTCTGGTGTTCTTTTGCCAATCCAGAATATACGCTAGAAGTGAAACTCGACCAACCAACGAACCAATAAGGCGCCATATACAGGGTGATTCAAAAGTCCTGTCTCAGAAAAATACCTATACAATAAATACTTTTGAGGCACGACTTACGAATAGGTCATAATGACGTCCGGTGTTATTTGAGATGGGTTTGAGAACGAACAATTTCAGTCTGAAAAAGTGTACGATCAAAAACAAAGTTGTGTGGCTCATTAACCAAAACCTTAATTTATAATTCAGTAAGATTTAAAATTTCTAAAGAGTGGAAAGGTGTGAAAATCGTACCTCAAAATGAGGTTACTCGCCCAGGTTGGCTTTCGAAGTGGTAAATATTTTGTGTATAGGAGAGCATTAAAGTACAGTATTAGGAATTGTATTTCACAAGGAAAAGATATACAAGAGTAAAGAAAATCTAGCATAAATTTAGCTTTTATAATTATAGTGACACGTTCATCAAAATCAACCATCTAGTACGAAGGTCAGTCTTCAAATTGACTCTGTTGTGGTATTTTTAATGTTTCGATTGTTGTAAGGACATTATTATAGCTATAAATTATAGTGTAATTGTAACAGATAAGCGTGCTGTGGGTTGCATTAGGGTTTTTGCGGTGATCCAAGTAGTTTGGGAGAAAAGGTGCAAGTCATCGCAATTTTGAGTATTTGACCGTCCCGACCTTAAGTCGAAACACGATACTTCAACCCCAAATTCCGGACAATCCCTCAAGATGAGGGAACTGTTGGCAACCATGTATGGTATAGGTATGCTTCGTATACCGTAGTTTTATACATATACTTGGTAGGCCTTTAAGGAAGTCTGATATTTTTTTTTTAATATTGTGCTGAATAATTTTATAGGCCTATATGGTAAATTTAAAACGCGAAGCATTTCAGTTTTCGGTTTAGACACATTAAGTTGCACATTACAGACAATACTGTACAAGTAAATGTGTGTAGCCAACATAAGGCTTATAGTACATTGTTTACTTGTATTTTTATAAACTTTGATAATCTTGGTAAATACTTATGAATGAAAATGCACGTAAAACGGTTATTGCCCAAATAGCCGAAACTGCTTATTTGTGAGAGTTCTTTTTCCACTTATTCATAATGCACAAAGTTTGGCTTCTAAAACTTTTAAGAAATTTGGTAGTTTGGGAAACCTGCTGCAAAACGTCGTGTACGAATATCATGTCGAATGATAATTCAATTAAGTTATGCCGGCAACCTTTAACACCGATAGGCAGGAACAATTTGCTCTCCATATATAAAACAAAAGTAGTCTTTCATTAAAGTCTTGTCCCCGGGCGGGCCTTTGAGTAATTTGCGGGAGCTTAGCCATTATCCTCTTTAAAGCCAATAAGGCTCGATAAGTAGTTTTAATGATATTAGTGGAAGAATTTTAGGATAAATATATTCAATCGACCTATCAAATTAGCAGGAAGTCGAAACTTGGTACACTTGTAAACTGAACCCTACTGATGAATATATTAAAAGTCCCAACAAATCCAAGTTGTGCTCCAGCCGCCATCTTGGAAAATGGCGGCCGAATTTCGGTTTTTTGGAAATAACTTCAGACCCGTAAAAGATACGAAAATTTACCAAGAGAGCAAAATCATTCTATATAAAAAGGCAAACATTTTCTGTTCCCAACTTTGTTTTGTACGATGAAAAATAAAAAAGTTACGCAAAATACAAAATTCCTTTATTCTATGAATCAGTGCAGACATGACGTTCAAACTTGGTTAATGGGTAGAAATTCGAATATTTTGTTGCAATTTATTATTTCAGAACCATGACAGTTTGTTTTTTATAGGTAGTTTGGTAAAAAAGTAAAGCACAACAGAAAGAGCTAGAGAAAAATACTGTAATGTAATTTTTTTGATGACGGGTAGGAGCTGTTATCGGTTTGGAGTAACATTATTTAAAACAGTTATTTTATTCCTTCATTAGACATTTAAGTATTGAAAATGGAAATAATTATGAATGCTATTCTCAATACATACATTACTAATATATTTTATGTAAAATATAACATGCATTTTTCCTTATCTTGTATACTGAAGAAAAATGTAACATAGGAAGAATTTTCATGTATTGATGATGACCATGATGTTCAGACAGGTTTTATGGATTGAACATAAAATAACATCTTATTGAATGGTCACAGTAATCCTTAGACACTTGGGAACATCACTATAATCACTAACTATAATCGTCTGTTGTTACCTAAAATGAAAATGTAGTAATCTAAGTCTTGGAGTGCAACGCAGTAATACAGTATATAGCTTTAACACTAAGGCACTGTGTGACATCTCTAATGTTGAATAAAGTCATCTAACATGAGCTAGGAAATAAAATGTAATTGTCTCCGTTTTAAGTATAATTTTCTAATTACTACGCAAAAATAAGCTAGATTGTACATTTATTGCATTATGTGTAGGTAGTGTCATATTGCAACACTCGGTTATCAGTTGTCTAGTAGCGTTTCAACATAAGAGTTCTCGCAGGTAGTTCCTTCACATCCTCCACACATCGCTGAGCACAGCAAACCAAACTGTATGCACCTGATGTGGGAGGTTTTTTGTAAGGGATAATGGGTATTTGATTTGAAGTAGTGTCACATTTTTCACCAATATTACGTGCTAAAGGAGGGCATTTCGAGACAGAGTTTCCTGGAGTAACACACTTTATTCCTCCAAGTGCATGAAAGGTACCCAAACCATCCAGGGTTCTTGTGTTCACATCAGCATTATCAAAGACAAACTGTATAAATGCATCTGGTTGTACTGTTGACCGTGGGCTATTAACAGCACAATTTAGGAAGTTTGCGGCTTCTTTGTATGAAGAGCATGCACCCACAGCATGCAAAATGTCTATTAGATGTCTTGATCCATAACTGCGATATAGGTGTACAGAAAGTCCCAAATGCAGTGGAGATAGGAATGAACGTGGCCTCATAGCAGAAATTATCGAATGGTTGATAAAAGTTCTCTTGCGATCTATACTTTCAGGTGTAGGTTGAGTTTTAGTTGAAATAAGAATCTCAGTGAAAGCTGTAAGTGTCGGGGGAACTAAAGTCTGACCCTCAGCCTTCATGTCATCAATGTCTGGGTACATGCTACAATCATACACTGTTTTGCAAATGTCTTCTTTGATGATTTTTGCAGCTGTTTCAACAATACGTAATCGTTCACTAGTCTCATCTGTCTTCTTGTTTCATACCATTGTTCTGTTAAAATCCTCCGTCCTGTGTGAGTGAAGCTAAATATGTTATGTCGGGAATGCAGATCTGTACAGATTATGCTGACTTGTAGTGTGAAAGGAACTTACACTTAAGCCAGTGGTCACTGTAAAGGTCTTCTTTTTGTGCACCAGAAACTTCCATCATAATATCTTTCAGCTCACTCAAACTGTACTGACACTCATCATTACTTTCAATGTATTCCAAAAGTTTTTTGAAAGCAGACGAAGCTACTGATTCTTCTGGACGTCCTGCTGAATCTCTTTGTGCAATGCGCTTGAATGTGCTGTAACATACAAAGTGATAACGACCTTCTTCTGCTACTAAATCAATGGAATTTGCAATACGTGAATATACTTCCTGCCCCCAACTATCACTGCGCTGTTCACAAATTGAAATAATTTTTTCTCGAAATTCAAGAGTAGCCACATTATATACAGTGAGGCGTCTATTTTTTGAATGTTTTGTGTCAGGTAAACTTGCTTTCTCTCCACAAAATATAGTGTCACTTAGAAAGTTAAATGTCTTTATTTCTGAACGAAGAACTCTGTTGGCTTGTGAAGTTGATTGTTCTGAAGGTTCCTTATTGACAGCAGCTATACTGTGCTTTCTTGTGTAGTTTCTCCGACAGATTTTGTGTACTGGTACACTTCAGTTCCTGAAATGTCTTGTATTTATCATCTCTATCTTTGCTTGCTTGAATCAGAGTCTTGATCTCTCTTTCCACAAATACCCCGCTTCCCACATCGATCTCTTCTGCACATATCAAGCACTTCATCTTGACTCATCAATAGCGTCCATTACCTGAAAAGAAAAGAAAAATATTAGTTCGTCTGTCATTCACTTTGAACTATTACTTCGGTATATTAACTCATAACCTCCGATTGAGTGAATAAATGTTACAGATGAATCCGTAGATATAATCATAATTAAGAGTATTTATTAGAAGTAGAATATAGGAAATTAGGGACAGAGTTGCCCATATCTGCTAGAAACAAGAAAATGTATTGGTATAAATATTTAGAAAACCAGGTACTGTCACAATTTATATTTCTACTAGCTCGTTCCTGTGAAATATTTTTTCACAAAATCACCCATACAAAGTAAGAGGTTTCTGAAAATAGGCAGTCATAACAAAACATTCGCTTTTTTTACCTACAAACCCAGTTTGAACGTCGTGTCCGCATTGATTCATAGAATGAAAAATCTTTGGTTTTGCATAACTTTTTTATTTTTCATCGTACAAAACAAAGTTGGGAACAGAAAATGTTTGTTTTTATGTAGAATGATATTGCTCTCTTGGTAAATTTTCGTATCTTTTACGGTTCTAAAGTTATTTCCAAAAAACCGAAATTCGGCCGCCATTTTCCAAGATGGCGGCTGGAGCACAACTTGGATTTGTTGGGACTTTTAATATATTCATCAGTAGGGTTCAGTTTACAAGTGTACCAAGTTTCGACTTCCTGCTAATTTGTTAGGTCGATTTTCCTAAAATTCCTCTACTATATGTATTCTATAGGAAGACCGCAAAATTTTCAGCATATATTCTCTCTAGCTTTTCTGACCTCCTGCCTTCGATTGATTTACCGCACACTAGGGGCTAGAGACTTAGAGAGGAATATAATTTTAATTTGGAAAACATGAATCCACTCGGGCCTATCGAGGTTTATCCGTGTCGGACAAATGATCTAAAGCTATATTTTATGAATAGATTTTGCTAACTATTAATTTCAAGTTTAGTAATTATCCTGAAAGTATTTACAAGGCTACCGAAGTAGCCTATATTACTCAAGATAAAGTGTACATTTACCCAGTTTACAAATTAACTGATTCGTTCAAAAAAAGTGTAGAGTTTTTTCTTAAAGAAAAACTTATTCATTTTCCAAACTGTTTGATAAATTTTAAACACGATTTCAATTAAAATATTAGCCTAAAAAGAGCTTTTTTAAGTTTTAGGAATTTATGCAGATAAACGAAATTACCTTTCTCGTGCTTGGCCCTAATTTAAATTCATAATTTTCAATTTTTTTTTTTAATTTTTTATATATATATATATATATATATATATATATATATATATATATATATTCAGCATCACGGTCAATGAGCTTAACCTGGTTTAGCAAAGTAAGTAGTCTTTCCACATTGTGGAAATTACTCCAGTCAACGTAACTAAATGTTTTAATAAGCATCCTGCTATTATTTCAAAGTATCGGTAAGGAGGGTCAGAAACTGGCACAACGCTCGCTACAGATTAATGCGGCCCATTGCACCAACTCCTGGTCTATTATTACCAGCACCACCTGGAGTCGAACCCCCGACCTCGGTGATTTTGCTTCGCTTAAAGGGAATTTGTTTCCCACTAAGCGGTTACTACCCATTCGGTGTCATTCTCATTCCTACTCAGCAAATGGAAATACACAAAGAGGGAAAAATCCATATTTGAGAAAAGTTTCTTGATCTGAGAAACTGTGTGACCCCATTCGCGATAAAGGCGCCAAGTGGCAATGGCTATTGTTTCTTAACCAAGCTCAATTTAACCTAAGCTAATCTAACTTGGATCAAAGTGAGAGAGCCGTGAATGCGAATGGCATGAATTGAGAATAGACTGATTTGAAAGTGCCTCCTTTGAAACTCGCTCTCGACTTTCCCACTTAGGGCGTGGAATGAAGTGGGAATGACATTGAGTGGGATGAGACCCACTGAGCCACCACGGACGTTGCCTTGCCTATTTCGAAAAGATGGAAAGAAAAATGTTAGTTTTTGTTTATTTTACGCTTTTAGTTAACTGTTCATTGATGCATACGCGCATCTTCGAAATGCAGATTACAGTCGCGCGTTGACTATTATATTTGAGCGCTTTATATTCTTCGACATAGTTCGCTCGATAGGACGTTTTGTCCCATCGTAGGTTCCAATTTCGATTCGACTATTATTAATTGCGATGTAGATTCTTTCCTAACTTTTGTCGGTCATCCACGCGGAAAAATTTCCGAGGAGCTTCATTCTCGACTCTAATGAAGATTAAAGCAGACAATGAACTATTATTGTTGACAGCACCTTTATTAGTTTCCTCTCTATCGACTGCGTTCTCTTTCTTCAACGAGAGAGAGAGAGGGAGGAGAGAATGAATGTTTTGTGTTGCAGATTTTGGGAGAGATTACGAGAGAAAAAAAAGTTGGAGATCAAAAAGGGGTTATTTAAAAGTTCACGAAGAATAATTTTTAAGTATTTGGAGATCACAGGCGAAACTCTTCCCCTGGTCAATAGTTTTTGAAACTTGGGAAGTTTAGTAGATAAAATAAAAAAGGCGTTACAGTAGGTCAAAATCTACAAGAGCCTGTTAAAAAAAAAAAAAAAAAAAGGTACACACACAGTACTGGCCCCACTCCTATTCATTATCATGCTAACATAGACAGTGAAATAAACAGTATAGTAACATCCTTTGTAGATGATTCAAAGCTCAGCAGAAAAATCGACGATGCAAAGGAGGTGGAGGTCTTGCAGAGTGACACGAACAAAATATACAAATGGTCAGAAGACAACATGACATTTAACAGAAATTTCAGCTTTTGAGATATGATGGAAATAAGAAACTGAGACAGCATATTATTCTCCAGATAGACAGACGGAAAATTCAGAGAAGCGCAAAAGCGATCGATTTGGGGGTTATAATGGCCGATGATAAGAAATTCGAGACGCAAAATCAGATCGCGATAAACAAAGCAAAAAGAGTCTCGGGACAGGTACTAAGAACGTTCAAGAGAAGGAGGCAAGAAACGAAGAAACTAGAGACATTTCACAGCTAAACTTGATGGCTGCAAAGAACTCGTCCACTGGGAAAGAGTACGTAAACTAAATTTGTACTCTCTGGAAAGAAGAAGAGAGAGGTACACCATAATCTATATATGGAAAATGATCGAAAAACTGATAGCAAACCTCAAACTAAACGAAATTACCATCCAAACAACGCTGGAGAATAGGAAAGGCAGAATGTGTAGTGTTCTCAAATTAAAAGCCCGACAAGGGACCTCTTCAACACTGAAGGAAAATAGTTTGGTTGTCAGGGGGGGAGGGGCCGAAGACTTTTTAACCAGCTTCTGAAGAACCTCAGAAACGTTGCAGGGGTCAAAGTTGAAGTCTTCAAGAGGAGACTAGATGCCTGGCTCAGGACGGTACAAGATGAGCCGAGTGTACCTGGCTATGTGCGGTGGAGAGCCCAAGAGAGCAACTCGCTCCTCCTCCAAGCCAGGCCTAGAGGCGGGGCCACCAGCTTCACCTTCTTGTGAAGAAAGACCAACGCACAGAACTGCAGCGAGGGTAACGAGGTATACAGGGTGTTTCAGGAGGAAAGGTCAATACTTCGGGAGGCGATAGTATCGGTCATTGTGAGAAAAAAAGTTCATATGAACGTGTCTAATTCTGAATGGTTACGGAGCTCTTCCTTCCCCCGCGGTGGTCCCATTCAATGGCCACCAAGGTCTCCAGATCTCTCCGTTAGATTATTGTTTGTGGGGTGGTTGAAAAGTCCAAGTTTACAAAAGAAACGGATACACGAGACGAATTGCTCGCGCGCATTTTAGATGATGCTGCCCGCATAAAGGAACGTCAAGATCAACTCAGACGAACAACACGCGATCTTCGCAAAAGAGTTGCAAAGTGCATTGAGGTTGACGGTGGGATTTTCGAAAACGTATTTGTAAACTGTAACAAATTTGTCATTTCTGTATCTGATACCATTCGAAATGCCAATGTTTAAACATTAAATGTTAGAAACAGTAATTGGTTTCTCTTTCTTGATTACCATTAACAATGCTTTTGTATTTGTAGATTCAAACAGCTCTATCTCCGTAACCATTCAGAATTAGACACATGCTCATATGAAGTTTTTTCTCACAATGACCGATACTATCACCTCCCGAAGTATTGACCTTTCCTCCTGAAACACCCTGTAATATATATATATATATATATATATATATATATATATATATATATTATATATATATATATATATATATATATATAGGTGCATTCATAGTTAAGTGGAATTATGAAGTTGAACTAAATTCATTTTTTAACAAAGAAATGTTAATTATGCCTTCAAACAACGTATTATTTCCTTGCATGTTCCTGCTTCAGAAGAATATACAACACTATGTCAAAAATCATAGTCTATTTACTTTTGTCAACCCTGTGTATTCAACTTGTTTTTTCCATAGTTTTTTATTTGATGATGGCAGTCGTTAAATTGGATTTATTGAATGAATATATTTAAAAATCGTGTTGCTTTCCCCTTTCCATTATGTAAAGTTAATACACGTTCTGGCATTCCATTCATGAGCTTTGCCATTCGCTTTTCGAGACAATCATCATGCTGCCTATTCACTTTTGTCAATCCTTTGTGTATATATATATATATATATATATATATACACACACACACACACTTTTGCGATTTCCACATAACCACGACCAAATGACGTCACATCGCGAGCCACTCACATGACATTGTTATAGTGCCAACGAGCAAATAAATAAATATATAAATTTTTCTTGGTCTTTTGTATTATAACGTATAAACGTTAAACACGTGTTAAATCTTCATATTTTTTTCAAAATAGCTCTACAAACAAATCTTTCTCCTGGTCAGGAGATTCCAGTAGGACAGTGCCCATGAAAAGGGTATAAAATTTCCTTGGCAATCTTAAAGAATATGACTTTCTTTTTAACTACACTGTACGTAGAGCTTTTTGGTTCGTTATTGTTCGTGAAAATGTGTATCAACACTTTCCTCTGAATTTTATGAAATAAACAATACTTGTAGTCTTTCCACACTCTAAAAGTCTTCAAATTTTACGATCAATAAGGCAGTCTCCAATTTTAACCAGTTGACCGGTGAAATTTTATTTCAATCAGAATGACACGACGGAAAGCGTGTTTACTCTGCTTGTATGCCAACCGTTATAGGCTGAAGATGGTTGAAAAAAATATTTATATTTTTTTGTGCTTAATTTACCATTTGACTCGTAACTTACCGTTCGTTTGCCAAAGGTCAGAAGTAGAATAGCTAGCTGTTAATGACCACTTTTTGCGTGAGATTAATATTTACTTTTGATGTGTTGGGGTAGTTGTGATCGAAGATCTCTGGAAATAACGAGAGACCAATGCAACTTTTTTTCTTGTATCTAGGAAGGAGAGACCAAGGGCGAACGTTCGCAAAAAATGCCCCCCAAAATCAAGGTCCAATGTTTTCGAAATGTCCGTATTATTGGTAATGCAATTAAGACTCTCGGTCTTTAGATAAGGTTCATTTTAGCATGTCGGAAAAACTACTTGGCGAAAAAAAAATTGTGTGTAGTCAGAGATAGGCAAGAAGATTGCCAGGTGAGCGTCAGAAACCTTACATTTCTTGCCTTTCTAAGTGTTTGAATCTAACCTTTTATAGGAAGATTGTTAAATATTTCTCTACTCACAATCATCTTTCAGATCGTCAGTATGGGTTCGGCAAAGGATGCTGTACTGACGATCTTGCATATCTCTTAGACTCGGTCACCCTTCTTTCGGGATTTGGTGAAACCTTTGCTATTGCTCTAGACATATACTTGCTTTGATACTGTGAGGGTTTGAACAACAGTTCAGGATCGACCTGCGGTCCTGAAGGTCCTTATTTGGTGGAGGAAGAAATTGCTTTCCGATCTCCCTCCTCCTCTCGTAGTTAGGGACTGTGCACAGGAACCTGTCCAGTTGGTTCTTAAAATTATTCATGTTGGTGTGCTGGAAGTTCCTCGGTTCTTTCGGTAGGTCATCAAAAAGTTTTGAGTCGTATTCTGAGGGTATTTTCCATCCTCGTTTTCATGGCCCCTGTACCACATCAACTGGGACAGTACAAAATCTGCCTCTTCTCTCATTCCAGTGTGTTTCTATTTCGTTTCTAAGGTTAGGGACAAAACCCTCGATTATTTTTCATATGTATATTGTGTACTGTTCGTGTCATTTTTTTTTTTTTTTTTTCCAGAGTAGCAGAGTAGTTTCAGGGATTATAGTGGAAACTAGTTCTCTTACCTTTTTGTTTCCTCTATCTTAGACGTAAAAGTCCTTTGTATGGCTTCTATGTTCGCAATGTTCCGTTTTCTGTATGGACTTGACACTGAACAGTACTCCATTATTGGTAGGACTAGACTCTTCCATAATTTCGGCATGATGTTTGCTTTTCTCCCGTGGAAGCTCCTCCATATGATTCCCATTATTTTTCTAGCTGTTATAATTTTAATGTTATAGTGCTCTCTGAATTCTGCATCCGACGACATTATTACTCTAAGATTACTGGCTTGTGGGTTTGGTGTTATCCATTTCCCTTGCAGAGCCTTGTACTCGTTATTCTGTAGCAACTTATCAATCTTAGAAGTTGAAATTTTTCTTCGTTGAACTTCGTATTGTTTTCTGTTTCAATGTCATTTTTTAACACATTCACCACCAGCACTTTTTAAGAAGGTAACCAGCCACCGCCAGTGTTTTTTCAAGTTTTTACCCAACTACAAACAAGGTCTCCCCAAAAATGTAAACAAAAATTAAAACTAAAGATATCTCTGAACAAAATGTATCAATATGCAGTGTGACAGGAAGTGTGACTTAATAGATCATTGGTAAATAAAAGAAAAAGTGTGGATGACAGGAAAGACCCCTAAGGGACACTACTATTAATAGACTTAGGAGAAGAACAGTGGCCATCTACAACCGCAGCTGTAAATCGGCTAGGAAGGAAATTAGAGATGGGACAGAGAGAAGGATAGAAACAGACGGAGGGCAGTTTGGAAATTAAAGATTGTGCCAGACTCTATCTAAAGCTTTTGATATGTCTAACGTAATAGCAAAGGTTTCACCAAATCCCTTAAGGAGGGTGACCAAGAAAGAGTCGGAGAGATATGCAAGAAGATCGCCATTAGAGCGTCCCTTGCGGAACCCATACTGACGATGTGAAAGAAGATTGAGTTGAGAAGTGTTTAAGAATAGATTATAAAAGTTTAGAAAGGCAAGAAATCAATGCAGTTGGACGATAGTTGGAGGGTTGAGAGCGGTCACCCTTCTTTGGGACAGACCGAATGAAAGCGAACTTCCAACAGGAAGGAAAAGTTACCAATGATCAAAGACGAAAGAGTTTGCCTTGGCAGTATGTCAGCACAGAAGCACAGTTCTTGAGAACAACAAGAGGTACACCATCAGAACCGTACGCTTTCCTAGAGTTGAACCCAGATAAGACAGAAAGAACATCTTTGGAGGAGATTCTAATTTCTGACATAATTAAGTCAGAGGGAGAGAGGCGATGGAGGAACACCACCGGAGTCGTCCATGATTAAGTTGGATGCGGGAGTTTGAGCGAAGAGTTCAGCTTTATCGGGGAAAGAGACGGCAACTGACTTGAACTGAGCCGCCGAAATGGGAAAAGAGTGGTTCTCGGCAAGATGCCAGAAAGAGCGAGATTTAGAATTGTATAGGTTTTCACATTTTTTTTCTGATGAAGGAAATTTCTTTGAGTCGAAGAACACATTTTGCACGATTCCGGCAAAGATATAAGCTAAGTGAGAGTCAGAAGTTGGATTGCGAATTTGCGACGTACCTTCTTAAAGCCTCCTCTCTGTTGCGGGTAGCATTAGAACAAGTAAAGTTAAACCAAGGTGGTGGGTTTTATTTTTCTGCATTAGTAGTAGGAATAGAATATGGAATGGATGCCTCCATGCCCGAGAGAATAACCTCCATGATGCGCTCAGCACACTCGGAAAGGGCCCCGGATACGAAAGCAATCATTATTTCATGGGAAATCAGAAAAGTACTGCGTAAGGGTCTCCCAATTATCGGCACCAAAATGCTAAAGACTCTTGGGAGGATCCAAGGCTGAATTGAAGCGATAGGACAGGAAACGGATATAAGATTGTGGTTGGAGGAACCTAACGGAGAAAAAAGTTTCACAGGGTAAGAAGGAGGATGAGAGGTAAGAAATAAATCCAGAATGTTGGGCCTATCTCCAAGGCGATCGGGGATATCAGTACGGTACTGTACAATCTGTTTTAGGTCATTCAGGATAGAAAATTTGTAGCTAGGTCACAATATATATACATATTTGAATCATAAAATATTCACTACACTAGATTTGTTTCTCGCCAATCAGAAAGTAGCCTGCCTTTGACGTCACGTATAAACGAGAAGGGTTTGAACTTGGATAAAGTTTGCATAGTGGTCGTTGTTATACTGGAGACATTTAATTTTTTTTTTTTTTTTTTTTGGAGGGCTCTTCGCATATATAATATTTATTTGACAGAAATATACTATAAAAATAATACGAAGCATATACACATATACGCAGCAATGCAGCATATACACATGTACACATATTCATAAAACTAAAAAAATTGAAAGCTATATATTGAAAATTAATATTTTAACATTTATATTTAACCAAGTCACGAAGATTTTGAATGTAACTTCACTCATTTTGATCCAGTGACTGAGTGAGAAACTCAAACTTTTAATAGCAGTGTTCTGTGCCAATTTATTGACCCACCCTCTCGACTCAATTTCACAGAAGCGTATGAAGTTTTTCAGAAATGGGGATCGAGTGATTTATATATATATATATATATATATATATATATATATATGTGTGTGTGTGTGTGTGAAAATAACCACGAAGGAAAAAGGAAACAATAGGCGAAAGCGCTTGAGCACCATTCTGTTTCCTTTTTCCTCCGTGGTTATTTTCATCATAAATACTGGGTGATCCAGATAAATGGGACCCATAAAAAAAAGCCAAATATTCTTAATATTTAATTCCTTTCATAAAAACTATATATCATTCGAAAGAGTAGAGTTACAAGTTTATTATGAAATATTTTTTTTTAAAATGACTCCTTTCAAATGTGCTCCATTAGTTGCCAAGCATTCCAGTGTTCTCGCTTGTAAGTTCTGCATCACTTTTGCAAAAGTGTGCGGTGGTATGGCCTGTATCTCATTTGTGATGGCGGCCTTCAATTCTTGCAAGGTCGTTGGGTTATTTCTGTAGACCCTACTCTTTAAATATCCCCAGAGATAATAATAATCTAAGGGAGAAAAATCCGGAGACCTTGCGGGCCATTCAACGTCTACAAATCTTGATTAACTCGCCTGGAAACGTTTGACGCAAAACTGCCATGCAGTTCCTCGTGGTATGGCAGGTAGCTCCGTCTTGTTGGAACCAGTGGTTTTCTAGACAAAGATCTCTTAATTTAGGAATAAGGAAATCGGTCAACATTTTTTCGTAGCGATCACCATTTACAGTGACCGTGTTTCCGGTGGAATCCTCGAAAAAGTACGGCCCTATGATCTGAGATGCAGTAAGACCCACACCAAACAGTTACACGCTGACTATGCAACGGGACTTCGGTAATATTCAATGGATTTTCTGTTGCCCAGAAACGACAATTTTGTTTGTTTACAGTTCCATTCAAGTGAAAATGGGCTTCGTCTGACATAATCAAAGTTGCTAGAAAATTGGTGGTGTCATTTACCTTCTGTTGGATCCATTGACAGAATTGTAGTCTTCTTGCGAAATCTCCATCGTTTAGTTGTTGCACTGTTTGAATTTTATATGGAAAGAGCATTAAATTTTGCTTGAATATACGGTGTGTTGTTCCATATCCAACTCCTAACAGCTGAGAAGCACGTCTGATGCTTATGTTAGGATTATCCTGTACAATTTCATGAGTTCTGTTAATGATCTCGTCTATCCTTGCTGTGCGCACTCTTCCAGTTGGTTTTCTTTTTCCAATGCTGCCAGTTAGGGAAAAATTTCTGACACACCGACGGATTACTTTCTTAGAAGGTGATTTTGACATCTGAAAATTTGCCTTGAAAGATCTTTGAGCTGAAACTACACTTCTTCCATGCTCATAATATTGCTCAGTTATGAAACGCAGCTGTTCCAAGTCCATGCAGTCATCTTGAAGGGTTAGATTTAACTAACACTTATTTTGTTTTGTATCTTATCTCGTCTTGTATTGTCAAAACCTATACAATCCTGTACAAACTTGTAACTATCCTCTTTCGAATGATGCGTATGATTTTATAAAAGGACATACTTTAAGAGTTACAGGGGTTTCTTTTGAGTCCCATTTCTCTGGATCACCCTTTATTATTCACGTATTACTTTACTCCACCAAGGTGGACAAGCTTGACCTTTGTCAGAATGAACAATTCGGGTGGAAGCAAAATCAAGGTTGTATAGAATAAAAAATTTGTAGGTTATATATATATATATATATATATATATGAATAAAACCCCGAAGGAAAGGAAACACAGAGTAGTGCTCAAGCGCTTTCGTCTAAGGACATCCTGAGGAGCACTGAAGTAAATAAAGAGTTCAAGACTATAATTATATAGGTTACCAAAAAAAAAAATATATATATATATAATATAGAAATAAAATTGTGGGAGGAACATACAAATTTGTAAGGAAAACTACCAATTTTAGCACTTTGCCCTAATTCAACACAAGATCAAATGGATTGTTTACAACTCATTTTATAGATAATGCCTGAATGATATATAGGTCACAAAAAAAAAAAAAATAAATTGGAAAAATAAAAATTGTAAGAGGAGCATACAAATTTATAAGGGAAAGTTACCAAAGTTTTAGCACTCTGCCCTTCTTGTCTAAATCCATTCTGAACGAATTCAAAACAACGGGATCGAGTTGAAAAAGACCTTTGCTCATGTTAGTTATTTGTAAGTTGGATAATAGCAGACTCCTCAAGAATATTTCTATTAACAATGTTGCTAGAGTGAAACAAAACTGAAGCATTATTCCAATCAATACAATGAGATAACTCTGACAAATGAACAAAAAGGGCACTGGACGACTGTCCCGTTCTAACGGAATATTGATGCTGTTTTACACCCGTGTGCAAATCCTTCCCGTCTGACCAATGTAAAAGGAATCGCATTGTTTACAACCAATTTTATAGATAATGCCTGAATTATTGGTAGGGCTATTTTTTACTATATTTTTCACAATATTGTTATATGAAAATACTACATTAATATCCAAAAGTTTAAGTACATTAGCATTGCCTAAAAAGCCCGGGAAAAATGGAAGTACTAAGATATTCTTTGACAAAGTGCGAGTGCTACCCACCTGCGTTTATGGAATCTTGTCTTAACAAGGCAAAACGAACCTTCTATCGTGTTAACAATAACACTCGCACTTTGTCAAAGAATATTTTAGTACTTCCATTTTCCCGGGCTTTTTAGGCATTACTAATGTACTTAAACTTTTGGATATTAATGTAGTATTTTCATATAACGATATTGTGAAAAATATCAGTGAAAAATAGCCCTACCAATAATTCAGGCATTATCTATAAAATTGGTTGTAAACAATGTGATTCCTTTTACATTGGTCAGACGGGAAGGATTTGCACACGGGTGTAAAACAGCATCAATATTCCGTTAGAACGGGACAGTCGTCCAGTGCCCTTTTTGTTCATTTGTCAGAGTTATCTCATTGTATTGATTGGAATAATGCTTCAGTTTTGTTTCACTCTAGCAACATTGTTAATAGAAATATTCTTGAGGAGTCTGCTATTATGCAACTTACAAATAACTTTAACATGAGCAAAGGTCTTTTTCAACTCGATCCCGTTGTTCTGAATTCGTTCAGAATGGATTTAGACAAGAAGGGCAGAGTGCTAAAACTTTGGTAATTTTCCCTTTTAAATTTGTATGCTCCTCTTACAATTTTAATTTTTAATTTTTTTGTGACCTATATATCATTCAGGCATTATCTATAAAATTGGTTGTAAATAATCCATTTGATCTTGTGTTGAATTCGGGCAAAGTGCTAAAATTGGTAGTTTTCCTTACAAATTTGTATGCTCCTTCCACAATTTATATATATATATATATATTATATTTTCTTTTGTAACCTATATATAGTCTTGAACTCTTTATTTACTTCAGTGTTCCTGAGGATGTCATTAGACGAAAGCGCTTGAACACCACTGTTTCCTTTCCTTCGTGGTTTTATTCATCATAAACATTTTTCGTGTTACTTTCGTGAAATAATATATATATATATTTATTGAGGGGGGGGGGGGATAATTCAAACTATAATTTAAGAGGAAGACGGACGAAAGGTTTCATATCACACACGACTTCATTCTACTTGTATGCTCAATTGCTCATTCAAGGTACGAACATCTCGCAGCCTCATTTCCCAGTAAATAGAGGGTCAGCTTACTAACGCGGCTTCTGTACGTGAAACACCACCATTGAAAGCAACCCTGTTCCGTTATCTCGGTTCAAAGAATATGCAAATTGGTGTCCACTTCAATGCAATTTCCGTTAGTTTGTATTGTAGACACCCCTAGTTATTATCACTTCAGGTGCATGATTCTTTTGGAGCAAGATGTACCACGAGTCTCTCTTCCTGAAGGCAGCATAAATCCACCTGTATCAATCACAGGTACATTCGTACTAATACAAGCGTGTTCTACATAGACCAAACCAAAGACCACGAGTATTTGCAATATCAACCCTTCCCTTTATACAGATTTTTTTTTTTTATAATGATTAAAAAAAAAATATATAAATAAAATAAGATAGCAGTAAACAGAGCAAAAAGAATAACTGGGCAGATACTGAAACTTGTAAACGAAGGGATAGGACTATAATGATTACTGAAAACACTGATTATACCCAAATTGGAATACTGCTCGGTCCTAACATACCCATATAAAAAAGAAGACTTTAGACAGCTAGAAGGGATTCAGAGAAGCTTCACAGCCAAGATCAATGAGTGCAATGAACTAAATTACTGGGAAAGGTTACGCGAATTAAACCTATATTCACTGGAAAGGAGAAGAGAGAGACCCCATTATTTACACTTGGAAAATGACTGAGAAACCAGTCCCTAATCTTACTCTGAACCCTGTAATTCCCCAAACAACGTTGGAAAGTAGAAAAGGAAGACTGTGTCGTGTTCCCAAATTAACCCTTTAAGGCCCTGAATTTTTTGTAGGGTTAAGTTATGAATGCGTGTATTTGAAACGTTACCAATTGGCATCTTCAGTCCTTAAAGGGTTAAAGGCTACACAGGGAACATCCTTAACCCTGAAAGAAAATAGTTTTGTTGTGACACGACCAAAACTGTTTAATCAGCTGCCCAAAGACCTAAGGAACACGAGTGGTGTTGCGATGGACATCTTCAAAAAGAAGATTTAGACGCCTTGCTCAAAACAATCCCCGATGAGCCGGGCGTACCTAGCTATGTGAGGTGGAGAGTACAAGAAACTAACTCTCGACTTCATCAGGCCAACTCGAGAGGAGGGGCGACAAGCTTGATCTTCGTGAAATGAGGAATCAGCGCACATATTATTTGAAAGGCATATATATATATATATATATATATTATATATTATATATATATATATATGCTGCAAACCCACAAGGAAAAAGAAAAAACGATTCCAAGGCCTTTCGTGTATTCAAAGCTACACCTCGTCAGGGAATGAAGATAAACGGCGAGATACCCATAAATATATACAATGTACAGGAAAAACAAACAATTAGCACATACTTAACAAGGGTTAATGAGAGGCAAAAGAAATTTTAACATGATATCGTCAATTTTATACGTCCCCGCACTGTTATTGAAATTGCTTTTAAAATGAATAAATGCACATTCTAGAATATTTCGTTCTATTATATCTGTAGTTCTAAAGCGCTTGTTAAAAACAGATATATAATAGAACGAAATATTCTAGAATGTGCATTTATTCATTTTAAAAGCAATTTCAATAACAGTGCGGGGACGTATAAAATTGACGATATCATGTTAAAATTTCTTTTGCCTCTCATTAACCCTTGTTAAGTATGTGCTAATTGTTTTGTTTTTCCTGTACATTGTATATATTTATGGGTATCTCGCCGTTTATCTTCATTCCCTGACGAGGTGTAGCTTTGAATACACGAAAGGCCTTGGAATCGTTTTTCTTTTTCCTTGTGGGTTTGCAGCATTTATTCATTTCACGTGTTTTATTGTGAAATTCATCATATATATTATATATTATATATATATATATATATATATATATATATATATATATATATATATATTAGTGGTGGACCGGATGTCAGTTTTTCAACATATGAGGATGCGGATTTTTTATTTCAATATCCGCGGATGCGGATATTTAGTTAATCTATCAATATAATATAGAATTATGATATATGACATAATTTTTTCAAATTTCGTGATATTACTATTATGGCAGGCAATGCATTAGAATTAAAATTAATATTAATGTTTTCATTATGATAAAAATAATAATTTTCTCAAGAGTTTCAGCCACAGAAAATTCAATGAAACAAGTTTCATTCAATTTTCTGTTACCACGTATTTATATTTTCAGGTTTATATATTTGTTTGTTTATTAATAATTGATACTTTACATGAAATGTGCATGACTGGGCCTTATAAACTAATTTAATTGTAAATTGCAATTGCATAATTTATTAGAGGTAATATCCGCATAAAGCAAGGAAATATGGCATTTTTCTCATAACTTTAGGTTATCTGCAACGGAGAAAAAAATCTTAATTTGTTTCTAAATTTTATGGCCACTCCGTATATGAAACAGACTTGCATGCATCTTGCACTTAATGAGTCATGCACCCGAACCTACAAAGCCAGGACTGTCTGCAGTACAAACTAATGATAGAAGCACGGAAATAATGAATTTGACCACTCACCGGACTCAATAGTTGTTTCTTGGATCTAGTGGTGATGAACCACTTACAGAAACTTTCCTATACGTTGACACTCTATGTACTTGACTCTGATGCCGCGAGCTGCTCGTACCTTGAATAGGTATATGGGCGGAACGGTGCTTTGAAAGCAATGAAACCTCCCTTCTACCTTATTTGCATGCGTGTTATGTACGTTGAATAAATATATATATATATATATATATATATATATTATATATATATATATATATATACACACACACAATATATTTTGTCCCACCTTTTTTTTTTCCTTCCCAAGTTTCCTTGTAAGTTCCAGAAATTTTGTACACAAGTAGTTACATTCCTTTTTTACAACTTTTTATTTTTCCACAGTCTCCATCCTTTTCTACGGCTTTCCTCCACCTCGAAACAGGGGCCTTCATTTCTTGCTGGTAAAAGTCCGCTGGGTTCCGCTGGAGCCACCTCTTAACCTCCTCACCAACCTCATCGTTACTCTGAAACTTTCTTTCACGAATATCCTCCTTCATTGGCCCAAACAAATGGAAGTCTGAAGGTGCCAGATCCGGGCTGTATGGAGGGTGGGGTAACACAGTGAAGCGCATTTTTGTAATGGCCTCTCTTGTTTGCAAACTGTTGTGTGGTCTTGCGTTATCGTGCAAAAAAAGGACGTCTTCCAGTTTTCTCTCCGGTCGAACTCGCTTATACGCCTCTGAGTCTCTGTAGGGTAGCAATATATGCCTCAGAGTTGATTGTTTGTCCTTTCTTCATAATGTCCACCAGAATCACCCGTTTCATTACCCAGAAGATGGTGGCCACAACTTTTTCTTGCGTGGGGAGTCTGCGTGATGCCACTCCATAGATTGGGGTTTTGTTTCAGGTTCAAAGTGGTGTACCCGAGTCTCATCCCCAGTAACATTTCGTGAAAGGAAGTCATCCCCTTCTGTCTCGTATCGAACCAACGACTCGGAAGCAATTTCTTTTCTTTGGGCTTTGTGATCTTCAGTCAGTTCGCGAGGAACAAACCGTGAACACACGTGGCACTTTTGAATATCCCAGTTACAGAATTATCGTATTCACACTTCCTCACTAATTCCTTGCTCCAGTGATAGCTCCTCGTATGTGACGCGCCAATTTGATCAAATGATACTGTTAGCACGTTGCACAGTGTGAGATGTCACAGCCGATGCCGGGCGACCGCTGCGTGGCTCATCATCGAGGCTGGCTCTCCCTCTCCGATGATCTCTCGCGTTTAGACAAGCGTCCAACTGTGCTTCGATCAACAGCAGCATCTCCGTAAACATTTTGTAGACGTTTGTGAATATTTCCAACTGTTTCCTTCTCTGCGGTTAAGAATTCGATAACAGCTCTGTTTACGACGCACATCACTGTCAGACGCCATTTTCGAAACTGTGTTAACCATCGGTTTTATATAAGGGCGTTTAAAAGCGGTTTTATACAAGGAGGGGAGGTTCAAACTGGAAAAATCCGGTTGTGAAGCGCAGAAAGTTCAAACTTTCGGCCCAAAAGACATTTCAGCTCCATGGCCTACTATTTAGCTAAGAAAAAAGGGTGGGGCAAAATATATTGAGTGCCCCAGTGTGTGTGTGCACAAGCAGCCCTCGTTTATCGCAAGTTCGCTTATCGCAATTTCGATTTGACGCAAATCAGTTTTTGACAAAAAATTTGAATATCGTAACATGCAGTGATGGGCATCGATACATGAAAATCGCTAAAGCGATACCGATACATCGATACATGAAGAACGTCTTAGGCGATACCGATACGCCAATACTTTCTAGATGTCTTAAGCGATACCGATACCGATACATGTATCGCCGGTACATTTTTAATTATTCATTTAATATGTAGGTATTAGATATTATTGTTTATACTAGTAATTTGTACGCACTGTAAGTAAAATCAACGACATTTTAATGGGTTTTATAGATGTAAATAAAAACAATTGCTTTATTAATGAAAGTATGTTTTAATTTTGTAGGATACATGAATGACTGAAAATATTACACTAACAATTAAAAGTAATTACTATTACCCTTCAAAAATACCAGCTGGCTAAACATCTGGTCAGACAGTCTATTCCTTTTTGGAGCGTGAATGTGACCAGCCAAACTAAACAACCGTTCTACAGGAGCAGAGGATGGTAGTGGTGTGTTATACTTCAGGAAGACCCGTAGAATTCCTGGGTACTGCCTCAGAGATTGGAGAGAATGACTTCCGTCACCCAGATACTGTCAAACTTCCATCTCAGTGAAATCTTGGGTTGCAGAGACATTAGCGGAAGCAAACTCATAACAGAAGAAATCATCTGCACTTCCGTCAGATGCAGCATCACTTAGTTGTTGCTGGGGGGTCTGCTCGCTGAGGCTCTTAACAGCATTAACCAACATTTCTTGAACCCTCTTTTTGACAATGTTCGTATTAAATTTGCCTTTTATTGTCATCCACTTTAACTTGAACAGAGGATTTGAAGACGATGCCAGTATTGCTGCTTTACACTCATGCGACGCATCAAGGCACAGAAACTTTTCAAACCGCTTAGTGAACCCTACTGTGACTGCATTGAGAAGTGGCTGACAATGACGCAATGCCTCCGAATTCAAACGCTCTAACTTCTTCTCTACAGCTAACAATGTTTCTATATTATGGTTAATTAATCTCAATAACACAAGTACAAACGTGTTTAAACGTTGCGCCGTACTGTATGACGTGACCAGTAGAGTAGTACTGTCATTAAATAAATATTTAATATTATTATTTATGTATATTCATAAATATAACTCAGTAGTGTCATATAACATCTATTTAAATATTTAAAAATTCTTATTAATGTATCGATGTATCGATTTTTTTCGATACATTTAAGAAAATTGACCTTAGCGATACCGATAAATCGATACTTTTGTCAAGTAGCTAAAGCGATACCGATACAAAAGTATCGATCGATACGTATCGGCGATACATGTATCTAGATACTGCTCATCACTGGTAACATGTTTCGCGTTATCGCAAGTCAACGCAAGGCAAAATTCAAAATTCACCATCCTTAAGATTTTCATGACTATACATAGTTTTACTGATTAACTAATTGAACTCCCAGTAATTGGGGGACCTATATAACTGTCTGTCCCACCCTAAAACGCGGAAACGACTCCCCGAAAGAAAAAATTATTAGGTAAAAGTTGCTTAAAATTAATAGAAACCTACGAGAAAATTATTGAATGCCGGTTAGGTCAACTGTACGCCGTTGACGATTGGTTAGGTTAAGTCGTGATATTTTCGTTAAAACGCGGATGTTTCTTATTACATTTTACTATTTAAGAGTATGTAAATATTAATTTTGTGGATATACTTTTGTGGCACCAAAACTGATATGGAAATTACGAAATGAGGCCTTTTTTCCAACCTTATTTCAGTTGGCGAACATTTATATTATAATTTAATAATTTTTGGCTTTACAATTTTGGTCTGTGAGAATGACATGAATTTCAGCCAGTCCAGTGGGAAGGTTTTGTTTGCGAGAGCTTAATTTCGAATTATATATATATATACAGGGTGTCCCATAAGTCCGGCATCATAGGAGAAATTCATATTTTTCTATTTCTACAAACCATAATTCATATTTTTCTTATGCTCGGGATGCCAATTTCCCATCCACCATTCTGTTCAGTGACGAGGCTGTTTTTTATGGAAATGGTGAGGTAAATCGACAGAACACCCGCTACTAACAACCCTCACTGGTATACCTCTTCAAAGGAACAAGGTGCATCTCGGGTGATGGTATGGTGTGGCATTTGGAAGGATCGCATCATAGGCCCCCTCTTTCGATGAACATGTCACTGGAGGCACCTACCTACGTATGCTCAAGGAAGAAGCATTTCCCAGTGTGTTGAACGAAGAAGGAAATTTCCCAACATGGTTCCAGCAAGACGGCGCTCCTGCTCATTACAGCACCCAAGTAAGGGAATACCTGTACCAACAATTCCCTGGTCATTGGATAGGACGTCGAAGGCCTGTGGAATGGCCAGCTAGAAGCCCGGATCTCACGCCACTAGATTTTTATCTCTGGGGCCACTTGAAAGCGCTGGTATACGCAGAGAAAATTAGGAGTGTTGAAAGTTTGCGGCAGCGCATTATTGGGGCATGTAACACCATTACTCCTGACATCATTCACCGTGTGCTTGCTGACTGGGTATCACGTCTGAATTTGTGTACTGAAAACAATGGTGGACATATTGAGCACGTTCTGTAAATAAAAGCTTTTGTTTGCCTTTTTTATTTTTTTTCCTATGATGCCGGACTCATGGGACACCCTGTATATATATATTTATTTAATTATTTTTATTTTTTAAATTTATTTATTTTAGTGTTCCTATTTAATACGTCAAATCACTATTTCAAGGACACAAGGAAGGAATCTGTTGGTATCAAAATGTCCCACGGAAAGGGCACTCAACCCAAACTGTTATACAGGGTGTACATAAAGTCAGGATCTATTTTTGTGAAGCACTTGGAAATTATATGGAATTCAATCATAAAATGATAAAGTGGTAACATTTATTAAATAATTAAGAGTAGGATTCGACGTGACGCCCATCAGTATCCCTGCACAGCTCAAGTCGTTCCGCAGCATTTCTAAACACATTCTGGAGCATTTGTGGGGTTATGTTATCTGCAGCAGTTCGTATACGTGTACGTAAGTTTTCAAGACTCGTAATCTTCGTCTGATAGACGTGCGATTTGATAAAGCCCCATGCAAAGAAATCTAAAGGGGTTAAATCTGGTGATCTCGCTGGCCAAGGTCTGTTGCTTCCGCGTCCGATCCAGCGATTTGGAAAACGTCCATTTAGATAATCCTGAACAATTTTGGCATAGTGACAAGGAGCACCATCATGTTGATAGATGACGGTACTAACAATCCTATCCCCGTCGTCTATCAACATGATGGTGCTCCTTGTCACTATGCCAAAATTGTTCAGGATTATCTAAATGGACGTTTTCCAAATCGCTGGATCGGACGCGGAAGCAGCAACAGACCTTGGCCAGCGAGATCACCAGATTTAACCCCTTTAGATTTCTTTGCATGGGGCTTTATCAAATCGCACGTCTATCAGACGAAGATTACGAGTCTTGAAAACTTACGTACGTATACGAACTGCTGCAGATAACATAACCCCACAAATGCTCCAGAATGTGTTTAGAAATGCTGCGGAACGACTTGAGCTGTGCAGGGATACTGATGGGCGTCACGTCGAATCCTACTCTTAATTATTTAATAAATGTTACCACTTTATCATTTTATGATTGAATTCCATATAATTTCCAAGTGCTTCACAAAAATAGATCCTGACTTTATGTACACCCTGTACATTCTTCTTGTTAAAATAAAAGGGCATACTGTAATTTTTTACACGATTTGGTCACCCCCTTTTTAAAACGCGCATATATATATATATATATATGTGTGTGTGTGTGTGTAAACTATTTTAAATTTGTTTATCGAAGTTTTGGAATGCACTTATTCCATTATCTGGGCTAAAAAGATTAATATCTAGTTAAAAAGAAATAGATTCGATTACGATGACTAACATGAAATAATACACACACACACACACACACACACACACACACACACACACACACACACACAGTTTCCCAAAAGTGTCTCTTTGTAAATAAATGTTCTAAGCTAAAAAAAGGAATCTCGAGACAAAGACAAACGCAACAGGTACGTAAAACTGGAGTTTATTAATGTTAATTAAACAAAATGTTAAGTGTAATTGTAGTTTTTCTGACAATATTCAACCTTACACCTTGATTATATATATATCTCAGACTTTGGTCTTTAGGTCTTCAAGTGTCTTAGGCTTGGTAGAATAGATCCAGTCTTTTATGTAACCCCACAAAAAAAAAGTCACTAGCTCGTGAAGGGAGATTAGTCGCCTGGAAAAATGCTTCCTCAAAAAGTTGCGATGTTCACAAGCAGTGTGTGGACGTGCTGCATCCTGCTGAAATTACTGTGAATCGGGGGTACTACGGGTTATAGCCTAGTGGTAGCAGTATAGTCTCTTCCTAATTTCATAGAAATTAGAAGAAAACTATACTGCTGTAAGCATGAAATGGTGAAAGAACGGTTTTGATAAACAATATTTCTTAGGTAAGTAATGAAAGATTAGAAATGTATAGGTATATGCAGAATACCCCCCCCCCCCCCCCCCCTGATGTGTTAACGTTTCTGAAGAAGAAACCCCTAATAATAAAATATGCATCCATTATAAAATAACAGGCAAATGAAAATAGGGACAGTTTTTAGGACAATATGTATACATATAATATGTATGAATGAATATAAGAGACATGGTATATGCAGATAAATTATTGCGGGTGACTAATAATTAATTTACAAAGGCCAGTATTCCATATTCAATGTGACCTTCTCGAGCACGGATGATTACTTTATATTATCTCGAAGGTACGAAAACAACCTGAGCTCAACCTGTATTTAGCTTTTCCGTAAGAACTGGTTGACGTTTTGAATGGTCAATACGCTAGAAATCCTGTAGATGTATTTGTTTTCATGTATACTCAGTGGCGTTTATTTCGGGACTTTTTGGAGGAAAATTCACCACTTGGTCTCTCCCAATGTACTCCTGCCTCATCAAGTAAGTCTTGTTGAACACTAAGCGTATGTTTTTGGTCGTTGTTTTGCTGTAATTTGTCTCCACCTAATTAAAGCTCATCTCTGCAATGCATACTGAACCAAAATTCTGTGCTAGTGCGTCTTATTTCTATTCTCATCGATTTTTACGAGATCACCGTGCAATCCAGCTGAACTGAAGCAATCCCATAGCTACAGTGGTGCACAAACTTTTTTGATGTGAGGGCCAAACCAACCATCTGTTTTATATGTAGGGGCCAGATATATAGATATTCTATTTTTTATAATAACCCGGGGTAATATTTCAGATTTTTCTTTGGGTAGCTAACTTTTTCATTGAATTGAAAAGACCCGTGGGGGGGCCACATTTGGCCCGCGGGCCAGGGTTTGTGCATCACTGCCATAGCACAATAGAACACTCACCATATTTCAGTCTTACTGATATAATTTGATTGAAAATTTCAATGGCTGCCTCGTCGTAAACTAGTATATGCTTTTCATTTCCAAAAAGTTAAATTTCTGTCTCCAGAACACAACGTTCTTCATTTATCGCATCATTTTTAATGTCCCTTTGCAAGCTCTATCCTCTTCTCACATATTCACGTCACTTGTATACATCTCTGACAGCAACATTTTCTTGCAATCCACGTTCTTGAAACTTTTTCCCAGTGGCTGTGCTTCAGCGATTCCACGTCCTTTCCGAATGTTTGCGCACGTACATCTGGATTTGTTAAGGACTCGGTCACTAAATAATGCGATTCTGTTTGCAGTAGCTACCCCTTCTGGATATTTTTAGCTTCATTGCAGTTTTGTTTGGCTGTTGTCCTGTCGAAGAAAACGAGTATCTGGGCTCCCAATTCGCGCGTTAAATTCTGTTCACTTCTCGATGCAGAGGATGATCAAACATTTTTCCTAGAATATGTGGAAAAGACTAGGACTACAAATTATTGAAACTATCTAGGTTGTAACGAGAGGTTCTCTCTCAAAAGATTAGTATACTGTAGGTAGTGGTGCAATCTGAGATCTTCGACTGGTCCCGAATTCATATGCTATAGCTTTATTTTGCAGTTAAGTCACAATTTGCGCCCAAAAAATGTGCTGTTGGAGCATAATTCGGGTTACATTTTAAAGCAAACAAGTAGGCCTAGTTGACTGAAAAATAGCGGTCCTAACCAGCCCAATTGTATCATTAACTCTAAGGGGTAAACTGTTATATTAGGTTGGTTTATTCCATTTGCCTCGGCTGTATGCGCTTCGCTGCATGAGAAACTGGAATAAGACTTGTGGTCGGATAGAGATAGATAGATTGATAGTCAATTTCTGAATAATCTAGTTAATAATTAACAGAATTTAAAAAAAATCTCAAATTTTAAAATTGCTGACAATAGTTAATCAATTTATGAAATGAATCTGTGAATTCTTGTCAGCATTTTTAATTTTTTTTTCAATGATTGCTCTTAATAATAATTTAGATTTCGCAGAAATTTTCGTATGTGTATATATAAATATAATTATTATTTATATATATATATATATATATATATATACATTCAACTGCAAAGAACACGCAGTATAAATAACGTAAAGAACGACGCTTGTATAGGAGATATTCCGCGCAAGACGAGAAAGAGAAAACAACAAATGAAAAATGAAGTACCACCTGGGAATCGAACCCGGGATCTTCCGATTGCCGGTCAGACGCGATACCACTACACCATGGTCTTCACTCTTCCAAATGCCGTAATTCCTCTACATACTCGCAGAAACCAATGCCCAAGGGGGCACCTCCCGCATGCCGTAACATTATATACATTCAACTGCAAAGAACACGCAGTATAAATAACGTAAAGAACGACGCTTGTATAGGAGATATTCCGCGCAAGACGAGAAAGAGAAAACAACAAATGAAAAAATGAAGTACCACCTGGGAATCGAACCCGGGATCTTCCGATTGCCGGTCAGACGCGATACCACTACACCATGGTCTTCACTCTTCCAAATGCCGTAATTCCTCTACATACTCGCAGAAACCAATGCCCCAAGGGGCACCTCCCGCATGCCGTAACATTATATACATTCAACTGCAAAGAACACGCAGTATAAATAACGTAAAGAACGACGCTTGTATAGGAGATATTCCGCGCAAGACGAGAAAGAGAAAACAACAAATGAAAAAATGAAGTACACCTGGGAATCGAACCCGGATCTTCCGATTGCCGGTCAGACGCGATACCACTACACCATGGTCTTCACTCTTCCAAATGCCGTAATTCCTCTACATACTCGCAGAAACCAATGCCCCAAGGGGGCACCTCCCGCATGCCGTAACATTATATACATTCAACTGCAAAGAACACGCAGTATAAATAACGTAAAGAACGACGCTTGTATAGGAGATATTCCGCGCAAGACGAGAAAGAGAAAACAACAAATGAAAAAATGAAGTACCACCTGGGAATCGAACCCGGGATCTTCCGATTGCCGGTCAGACGCGATACCACTACACCATGGTCTTCACTCTTCCAAATGCCGTAATTCCTCTACATACTCGCAGAAACCAATGCCCCAAGGGGGCACCTCCCGCATGCCGTAACATTATATACATTCAACTGCAAAGAACACGCAGTATAAATAACGTAAAGAACGACGCTTGTATAGGAGATATTCCGCGCAAGACGAGAAAGAGAAAACAACAAATGAAAAAATGAAGTACCACCTGGGAATCGAACCCGGGATCTTCCGATTGCCGGTCAGACTTCATTTTTTCATTTGTTGTTTTCTCTTTCTCGTCTTGCGGGAATATCTCCTATACAAGCGTCGTTCTTTACGATATATATATATATATATATAATAATTTTTTTTTTTTTTTTTTGGCATGGTGGCCGAGGTAGGCTTATCCTCAAAATATAAGATTTGTTTAATAGGGGTTGTTTAACTTCTTCGCAGCATCTAAGGTCATAACGACATAAGGGACCAACAGCTTTACGTGGGATTCGAACCACGGATCACTACATAATCTAAAAGCAGAGGACTGGCCCCCACACAACAAATACCCAGACCCAATGCTGCTTAACTTTGCTTAACTTCGCTGATCGACGGGAAGCAGTCTTAACGACATTGGCCATGACGTAATCTTGGTTAACCTTGGTTTTTCATCCGCCCGAATTGTTTATTCTGACGAAGGTGAAGCTCGTCATTCCACTTTAGACCCACAGTTCAACGTGGAATCCAAACCGCGCCCCACCAGCAGCCCAGCGTCTTAACTACTAGGCTACTCATTTATCTACCAACAAGTTTTTATTGTGGAAGAATGAAGAGCTGGGTTTTGCCGCGCCTGCCGTCACCGGGTCTCGATCCCGGGGCCGATGGATTCGTAGTCAGCGACGCTAACCACTACATCGAGGCGCATAATGACGTAGCCCTAAAAATATAAGGTGTACCGTGTTAATTGGTCATTAATCCAAAAAGTTATAATTAGTTAAACTTATTATGTAGTTTGAAGTGGGTTTTTTTTTTAAAGTAGACACTCGATTACAAAAGGTTTTTTTTTTATTAACGAGGCGTGAACGTGTTCATAACTGAGTAATCGTTTGATGCATCATCCAGTTTATATTCAGATTTTTAGTTTCATTTCGTGTTTTTTTTTTTTTTTTTAACCAAGGTTTTGGTAAACTTCTGTTAATATTTTTTTTATTTTCTTGTTGTATTATGGTATGGCATTTTATTTCGTATTTAGGTAATAATAAATGAGGGTTGCTAAAATAATAAAGTAATATTTCTAAAATAAACTGGTTCACTTGCGTCTTTACATTTTCTTATACATTATAAAATAATAATATACGAATTGTTTCTTTACTGAATGGTTTTCTCTCGGTAGTTTCCATGGTAACGGCGTCGTTGAAGTTAAATTTTTTAAATTGGTTTCTCACTCTCACTCTCTCGCGCGCGCGCGCGCGACGTGGAAAGGAAGGTTTATGGAGTTAGTTGCAGTTGTTGCTGTTTATGACTGTGTGCAATATATAGAATGATTCATCATCATAGTTATATCTTATGACATAATGTTGTCTCGGACGTTAGCAAAATTTCATCGAAAATGTTGTCAGAAGACCGGAGAGAGAAATAGGTTGAATTTCCGTGGCAAATGGGATGGTTGGCTATATTTGAAAGTCCTTTCGGCGGAAAACACTTTTAATGGAAACTCCGATTTTGGGAAGTGCCTCAATTATAGAATGTTTTGGTCCTCAGCGGAACCTGGCAAGAGGTTTATCGACTATTATAGAAAGATTCTTCCTTCCTTGTTATTTCGGTATTAATCAGTTGTTTGTGATTTGGTATTATGACGAAGAGCAGGCATGAAATCTTGATTTAGCTCCTACCGTAAGGAATATATATATATATATATATATATGTATATACGACCGCAGGGTGAAGTAGCCCCATTGAGTTTTGGTAAAAAAAATAATAATGGGGTTACTTTATCTTAGGTCCCCCTGTATTTATTTATTTATTAGGCCTGCATAGTAATTAAAAATGGCACTTGCATATGCAGTATTAATGTACGCAGCATCGTATTTACTTACCGTGATGAATCCTCAAGAATAAAATAAATTAACTTTGAAACGGGGATCAGCTTATGAAAGGGAGCTGTGTATTAGCTGTAGCTCTTGAACAATGGCAATTTTAGATTTGAAGGATCTTTTTAATTGGAAGAAATAAATTTAAAAACGTCAGACTTTGCGGATGCAGTCACTTCTCTACGAGGATTTATACAGAAAAACTATTAGGATTTCCCAAGTCATATCTTAGGAAAATAGGTTGTGTGTGTGTGTGTTATATATCTGGCAAAATACCTTTATTTCCTTGTTGACTGGTTACTAGATGCTATTTTGAAGATAAGCTCATGATATATAGGACTGTTTATTGACGTTATATCGATTTTAAAAGTTGCTTGCCACACCCTTCGGAGATAGTATATTTCCTTCAATTAATTTCTCTCGATTATAAAGCATGGATATTGGCTAATCAGTTTTGTAAACAAGATGTTATTATTTTAGATAATTGACTTGATTATGGCGTGATGAAGTATTGTTGCATTTTGGACAACATTTGGTGCTGCTATAGCGTGCAGTCTACGAAAGAATTTGCGCTGAAGTGTCCTGACCCGACTTGAATTTGCGCTGACCTGACCCGACTTGAATTTATCTTTGGGGACGAATGTGAGGTGAAGGCGGACTATAAAAGGGGGAGTCATGAAGACAAATATTAGTTCAATTACATTAAAACAAAAAATTTAAAGGACAAATAAAACAAACAATTCATTCTATGGGATATAATGCCCGGTTAGGTCAACTGTATGCCCTTGACAATTCGTTAGGTTGTGATATTTTCGTTAGTTTTAACGAAAATATCGCAACTTAACCAATCGTCAAGGGCATACAGTTGACCTAACCGGGCATTATATCCAATAGAATGAAGTTTTTTTTATTTGTCCTTTAAATTTTTTGTTTTAATGTAATTTAATTTGTAAATATGTTGTAGACCGCACGCTATAGTAGCACCCAACATTTTCAAGGTCACTGTTACTTTTTTAAAATCTTGACATCTTACAATGACAGTTATAGAAATGGAATGGCGGGAAACTCTATCTTATCTTAAATTATATTCAGATAGTGCTTGCGAGAGTGGAATTACCATATGCAAAATAGAAATTCCAGCCCCCATAAAAGGTCTTAAAGAAACGATACACCATTTTTTTTTTTATGTAGTTTTATGATCCTCATTTTAATAGTCCAAATGATCATTTTTGTGGATTTGGAGAAAGAAATTGTTGTTGGACAAAATGGACGAACTTTGAGGTTAATGAAAACGGAAGATTTCTGCGGATATTTTTACACGTCTCTCGAAATTGATGGGCCTTATATACTCGTACTTGCCAACCCTACCGATGAAGGCTATTTTACCGCCTACCGATTTTACAGTATCAAACCTTTTATGCTCGGAATGCGCTGGAGTGCAGCATTTAAGGCTAGATTTTCAAAAATTTCCTGTATGGGAGGCATGCTCCCGGACTCCCTGGCATTAATTACAAATCCTACCGCTTTTGCTTTTCAAGATGTTGGCAAGTATGTATACTCTGTATGTAAGGTATTCTTACATACGTTTGGCTACCTTATAAAGCCGCGAGATTTTCATATTTTTAATTGTGAATGGTGACATTTAACAATCTAACTTAACTTAGCTTAACCTTCATTATATCCCCTTTTTCTAATATTTAATTTTCATTTAAATTTTCTGAATCTACGGCGACGCTGCTATAGTCGTGATACTCATGTCCGTTTCGCGATGGGTTGTGTGTGTGTATCCTAAGATTGTCGCGGTTCCGTAAAGTAACCAAGAACGCGCGCGCACCTTCCTGTTTTACTCGTTCATGATGCAGAAGCAAGCAACAGACACGATGGCCAGATGGTAAACGATACCTTTGTATTAATTAAACCTTATTTGTAAACAACCGAGTGAAGCTTTTTTTTTCTCCTCCAGACTTGGGCACCGTGATTTTAATAATTACCCCCCCCGAGTCATTTTCCACTTCGTTATCTATTAAAAAAAGAACGGGAAATTTAAGTTTCGTGACTTCATTCCTTGCAAACACACTACTCTTGTATAGTAATTTTTTTATTTTGACTTATTTACATTTTTGGGAAGAACTTATATTAGAGTTTACCTCAATGATCATAATTTCGTTGCCATAACATTATATCCAAGCTTTCTTTCATACTCTTAATACGTCTTGAAACTGATCGCGTATATAAGTACTGTATGATGATCTGACGGTGTCTTTAAAATGTTTTTTAAGTCATTTATTGTCCAAATATAAATGTATAAATTTTACGTAATTAAAATTATATAGTTTTGAGTTGGGACTATTTTGAGTGATCCCTTTTCATGATTTTATTTTTAAACTTTTGAGCAAATGTTATCACTCTTATTTGCGTACGATTTATACAGGGTGTCCCATAAGTCCTGTCTCGTAGGAAAATTTATTTTAAATTAAATTTACAAAGGTAATACATTTGAAGTAAAACAGATGTTCAGATTGACGTCTTATTTTGGGACTTGCACTGGCCCTCCGCCTTTTCCTCATGAGTGTAACTTTCTTTCATATTAGCTATTGCGTGCTATTCTACCTGCAACAAAAAAAAAAGGTCCCAAAACAAAATATCAATTTGAACATTTTACTTCTAATATATTAATTTCGTAAATTTAATTTAAAATAAATTTTCCTAATGAGAATGGACTTATGGGACACCCTGTACGTTAATCATAACGATCTATGAAGCGATGTTTTATCTTTAAAGGCCCAGTAAAGCGTAAGGACCAAAATGAATAGAATAAAATGGTCCAATTTCACAATTATTTTGTTAAAATTATCGTAACCGCAAAAATTACAATATTTTATGAATAATTCACAGGTCTGCGATGGTTTTGTTCGAAATATTTTATCACTTATATAGTAATTTTTGCACGCTGATTCCGAAAATAATATTAATTTTTCGCCATCACGTACAGATTTTTCACCAAATGTCATATTTCATATTAATATGTAAGTAATTTTCATTAAATTTTGATTAAAAACTACTGCCTATAAATGCTTGGTTTCACCAAGACATCAAAGAAATGGAGAAGAGATGTCGGGAAAGGTGGGACATCAGCATGATGGCTGATCACTGCTGGATGTTGAAATGGGATACTCCAAAATTATTACATAAAAGAAAAGGAACAGCGCGTACATTCGAGACTAAAAGGCATAGATCTCGCGAGAAAACTCGAGACAAATAAAGATGAATATGTAATTGACGTTAATAGTCACGGATACCTTATTCGAAATTAGCGTAGTTGAATTATATAAAAATCGGTTATTAGTAAGAAAACAACTCTTACAAAGTTCTCATTCGCAGTCCTGTGTCAATAATTATTCATTTATTCTTTCAGTTGACGATAAAAAGTTGCCGAAAACTATTTCATTCCATCAGTTTACCTTTGACAAAACAAGACTGTCAGACCTTGATAAAGGTCGTGGTTAAGAGCACAGGGAATAACTTTCTTAACTTGTCTTGCTGCAGTTTTTCCTCAAAGTTAAAATTGACTATAAAAAAATGTTGAAACATAAGGGGGAGCTTTGGGATTGTGTGTGTATATATATATATACATATATATATATATATATATATATATATATATATATATGAGAAAGAAAGAATATTAAATTAAAAAAAAAAAATTGTTTATGGTGAATAATATCAATAAAATATTCAATGTTTTGAATAATTGATTTTTAATGCAAAATGCTAATAATAGTTTTGTTTGTGTAACCTTTTTCTTTGTAGGTAGGAAAGCGGATACAGATCTTGTTTTCATTAGTTATTTCTCATGCATGGTTTGCTAATATCGTACTTGAATCATAAAATCCTTTAATAGGGTCTCTTTAGTGATTGAGAAAGGCCCTGTACCTACCTTCCTTAAATAGTACCAGTATTGATAGGCCCACCTAAACATTATTCATAAATATGACGTCATAGTGAAAAAAAAAAATATATATATATATGTTAACTAGTATATTTAATTTTCTTAATATGTTATCGCTAATTATTTAACCTTTTGTGTTAAATTTAAATATTTTTAGAGATCAAAATTCATTATTTTATCGCGTGATTCGTTCACTATAATCCTACGAGTTTGGCTTTAAGGTCTTCCATTGTCAGCCTTTTGCGCTTGACATACAGTATATACTCGTACAGTGTCTCTATAATGCCAGATTCTTAATTTGGTGAATGATCCGTTAAAATTGGTTTTTCATCGGTTAAGCCTTTGTAAATTAAAATGAGGGTTCAAACTGTTTCGTAATTTAGAGATTAAGTTGAGTTGGAAGTCGATTGAAAGTATACAGCTCATGTTATGTTTAGATTAGAATAAACTACACGTTCGGTTAACTAATAGATAAGGTCAGGTTAGGTGAACAGAGATATAACCGTGGTTTCGTAAAACGTGCGTGAATTTTTTTATGATTTTAATATTCTTGCTTTGAATAAGTTTTTAGTTTATCTTAAAAAAAAAATTATAATTTTTTGTATAATGGGGACACACACACACACACACACACACTTGGGCTGTAGGGAACTCGCAACTCCCTAGGTAGTTTTTTATTTTTGTTACCAGCAGGGATAACAGAAAGGAACTTGAGTTTTTTGCCTTGACCTTGTAGTTCGTATGTTTTTCGCGCCGTGGCTACGTCTTACGTAACCCCGCTTTCCGGTCGATCAGCGAGGTTAAATGACGTTTTAGTTTTAGTCGTTGGACACGTGGTGACCGTCTTCCACGTTTTAGGTGATGTAAGGGGTTCCAAAAAACCTTAACCCCCCTATTTGCAGCTTACATGTTTACTTACATCGAAATAGTTTTTAGTGATTATAAAAATATATAAAATTCTTTATTTATTGCAGGTATTAAAATTACTGTAGCTGATAGTGATAATATGCTGGCTTCTCATTTAATTGGTGATTCGGAGAGGCAACGTGTGATAGATCGCATACGAGCAATAACATTTCGGGAAGCTCGTGATGCTGGGAGCCACCTTTATAACACGTTCATGGGTTGCCAAAAAGTTGCGAAGAAGTGAGGACTTCGTCAAAAGAAATTGGAATAAAACTTTGGATGAATGTGAAATGGATACAACCAAATCTGGGCGCCCAAATTTGCCACTCTCTCAGGAAGCAAAGGACATCATTGAAAGCGGTACGCGTAAGCGGAAAAACAGCTGTGCCAAACTTTCTAGAGAGATCGAAGTGTTGAGAGGAAAGATCGTTAGTGGTGAGATCATTCGACTGTACCGTCATAGGCAAGGTTTAAAGCCTTGGCATGAACTTCCAAAGCCAAGAAAAACTCAACTTAACATCGATGACAGAATGTGGTTTGCCCATTATCTTGAAGATTGGGATGTGGATGATTTCATGCATTTAGCTGTCTCCGATTAATTTTTTGTTTACGTAACACGTCGGCCTAACTACCAAAATGATCGAGTGTGGGCCACAACACCAGATGAAATCGATGACAATGAACATTATCGCGAATTATTAAAAAGTCCAGACTGTGTTGGTGTGTTTTTGTTCACTGCAAAGAAGCTCATGTGGGTGCTGAAGCCAAATGGTCAGAGTTAGGATGGACAGTATTTTCGTGATATTATTCTATCCCAGCATGTCATTCCTTTTCTAAGAAACCCAAACAATGTTATGGATGTCGATCAGGTCACACTTCTGCACGATAATGCGCCCTGCTTTAAGGCATTAGCCACTCGACAGTTGTTGCGGAACCATGAGATCGATTTCTTTGGAAATGAAGAATGGCCAGGAAATTCTGACCTGAACGTCTGTGAACACATTGGATCAGTTTAAAGGACAAGGTTGAATGTGTCTTGTTTCAAGAACCTGCAGCAAATCGATTTTCGAAGGATACAATGACGCAACACATTGAAACTGTTTTAACAAATTTTTGTAACGATCAAGATCTATTCACGTCACTTTTGGCAAGCTACTCAAAGCGAATTCAGGCTGTCTTGGAAGCCAATGGCGGGAACACCAAGTTTTAATTGTTTCTCGTTAAATGCAGGATTAAATTCTCTTTTGTAAGGTATGTTTAGTTTTACTGTACCTCTAATGGTTTAGGCCATGGGCGGGGGGGGCTAAGGTTTATTGGAGCCCCGTACATACATTATTATTATTTATTATTATTATTATTATTATTATTTTATTCACGCCGTGGATTCCGTACTTTTATAGTATCCCTTCAATATCTTTAAAGATCGAATTGCTTTGTCTTTGCACGAGTATTTGCAGGCGAAATGAGAGAGAGTAGCACATTATGGTCATCCCAGGATCAAAATTGACCAAATTTGGATTGGTTCGAGGAAGAACATGCGTGTTCCGGAATCATGTTTTTAGTGGAAAATTAGTTCGCTAAGAAAACCGCAAGAACACCAAGGTTTGAATAATTCAAGGCTGCCTTTGAGAAACGAACGTGATTGTCCAATGACGTCTCGGTTCTAAATCCAACTTAGTAGTGACGATGGAGGGAAATAAACTAAAATAATTTTTTCGTTAAAGTCACGCTTCGTGGCCGCATCCCGTCTCGCGGTTTGGAATGTATTTGGCATTGACCACTTCAGTTTCCTTCGATGTCGTCTAAAAATATTAAAAAATCTGTTGTCGGGTAATGATTTAGTGTTTCCTTCGTCTTTCTTCTAAGGGAAAATTACTGAGTTGTAAGTCAACCCTTCTAGCATGGTTACGCTACAGTACTTGCAGAAAAAGATCAAACGGAGATTTATTGTTTTAATAATTATTGTATTCGATTTGGTAGATTTGAATTTACACATACAGGAGGCTACTGGACGCTTATGATAAGGCGAAGGTTCCACTGTATTTATAGTGTAGGTTCTTGAAACAAGTTTTCTCGTAAACTATTAATGGGAGAAGCTGTACCCTTTGCGGCAATTTAAATATAGGTTAATGTGTTTGTTGTAGTGTGACCTATATTAGCCTTTATTTAGAATGCTCGTTATAAAGTTTATTTTGGCATGCTTTCAGATTATGAAGTAGTTGCGGTGTCGTAATGAAGGCAATCCGATAAACACCTCCATTCCGATAATGAGGCACTGATAAGCAATCGGTAAGGTGGTTAGTGATGTTAAGTGAGATAGCTTTGCGCAGTCGTACCGTAGCATCTTACGGTGATCGTTGCGAGCTGCTAGAGTTTGCAGAATGAAGGATTCTCATAAAGTTTTGTATTACCCCGTATCCGACAGAAGCTCCGAAGAGAGCTTAGGCTCTCTGGACGAGTCTTCGAGAAACGACGACGAATCTCTGTTGGATGAAGTGCCATATCAAAAAACGTTCTTTCCACCTTGTAAGTGTAATTGTATTTGTAACAAGGAGTGCCATTGTGAAAACGGAGAGAAAAAGCCGCCCAGAAATAGAGAGACGAGTAAGAAAAAATCTTCCAAAGAGTGCAGCGTGTGTTCTTGTTGCAGGAAGCTAAATAAAACTTGCCTCTTAATTGGTTTGATCTTAAGCCTATTGGGGCTTTTTTTCTCTTATTATTTTATGGAATCTTGCATCGGAAATTTTGTCGAAGGACAGCTCGTTCTCAGAGAAGGAACGGACCGCTTTAATTCGTGGCGAAGGGGGGATCCCCCTCTACTGTACAGCGTCTGTTTTTTTAATCTGACCAACGAGAGAGCTTTTATGAAAGGAGCTCGACCTTTGGTGCGAGAAGTTGGTCCTTACGTGTATGAGGTAAGGGAGGCTAAGGACAAAATTTCTTTCGGAGAAAGAGATTCCATTACTTTTTATCCTCGCCCAGTTTTTAAATTCGTGCAGCATCTCTCCATTGGTTCTGAGGAGGACTTGATTATCACACTGAATGTGCCTCTCGTCAATGCCGGAGTTCAAGTTGAAGACAGTGTCCTACTTCAAAATGTCCTCAAGATCGCGTCTCGAGTTCACAGTTTTCGGTCATTAAGACGTCTGAGTGTGCATCAGCTTTTATGGGGACATCGTTCCGATGTGTTGGACTGGGCTCGGAAGTTCAAAGATGTCCCTTATCCCCATCAGCATTTTGGATGGATGACTGGTAAAAACGACACACCGCAATCTTCGTACACAGTAAATACAGGAGCTTCCGATATATCAAAAATCCTAGCAGTGAATTTGTACAAAGGAAAATCATCGTTGGGAGTTTGGGGTTCGGAACTTTGTGACATCGTTCACGGTACGTTGGTCACTGGTTTCCATCCCCGAATTCTTCCCTCCGAAATTTTAAATATTTTTAACGGGGAAATGTGCCGATCTCTCCCTCTCGTTTACCAGAAGACTCTCATCCACTCTGGTCTTACAGCATTCCGCTTTGTACCTCCCCCATATACATTCGCGTACGATAATAGCAATCCTTCGAACCAGTGTTTCTGCCGGGACAACAAATGCCCCCACGAGGCGTTTTGGATGTCAGATCGTGCTACTGGGGGGCCGCAATAGCCTTTTCATTTCCTCATTTCTACCAAGGAGATCCTACGCTTCGCCATATTGTCCGTGGCCTCAGGTAGGAACAGTTATTATTCATCGGACGTAATATAGTATTCATTTCGGTCTAAATTGTTTAGTAATGCGTGACGTACGTACATTTAACGGCCTTTTTTTGTTTTAAGAATAAAAAACGATCGTAAATTTTGTCTTCCTTCTCTGTGTCACTGCTTCAAAGTTTAATTATCTTTTCCATCTTCTAAAGTTACCTTTCCACACTTTTCACACACTTACAAAAAACTTTTTTTTCATTACGACCGAAAATGGTTTAAAAAGATATCTTTACCCCGAATAAAAAGAGTTTTCATAGAATTGCATACCTTTACTGAACGTATTAAATATAAGTACTGGATTTCTTTTGTACAAATTAAATTTGTTAAATAGCACTACAGATATTTGACATCCGGCTGGGAAGGTTCGGTTCGACTCCCACCTCCGTCGCCGATGGAGTTGGACCGACCACTTTTTTTTGTGACTGCCCGGGCTAAGGTGATTCTCCTGGAGTTCACCCTCAACATTCCTTAGTGTACATAAATGTGGGTTTTCAGATATTACCAGAATAATGTGCATATCAGAATTTTAATTATTAATAAATGGTATTAGGTGTATTTCTGAAATAGCGTGCATGGTTTTCTTTTAGTGGGGGTGATATTTATAATTAAAATTTTTAATATATCAGTTTTGTAGTTCAGGAAGAGTTAGGAATAGAATTCATATTTTATTTCTGTGAAACTTCTCAAGATTTCTAACGGTTACACACACACACACACACACACACACACACACACACACACACACAAATATTTGGTTATATTCGTCCGTATCTTTTAAAAGTACCATTCATAAGATAGTTAAGAAAAGTTTACCGTTCGTTTAGGAATATTTAAGAAAAAAAGTTAAACTCCAACATATAATGTAAAACATCAAAGAATTTGAGCAAAATAAAAAAAAAAGTTAAAATTCAAGAGTTTTCGTACATTCACTCGCAAAATTATATAATACTTTGCGTATCCACCTTTTGCTTGAATGACTTCGGTGATTTGTTTTGGGTAATTTTCTACAAAGTTTCGACATCTCTCGGTAGAAATTTGAAACTATTCTTCTAGCGAAAGTTGTTGCTATTAATTCATATTCGGAGGGCTTCTCTTGCAGACAGCTTTTTTCAAATCATGTTATAAATTCTGGATTAAAGTGATTTCTGGCTTTGTTGACTGGGTAGTCTAGCTGTACGTTCTGGAATTTTGCGAGGTCGTCTACACCTTGGTAGAGGTTTGATTGTTCCATTTCTTTATAACTGCAGCAGCCGTCGTAAAGAGAATTCGAAGTTCTTCTCATTTTCTTAAAAATTTCATACTCGTGCGCAACAATAAGATTTCTTAGCATTTGTAGACGGGTCTTCACTACGACCCATTGTTTACTAATGGCTTGTACAGCCATCCGTCTTCCATGAAGATTCGTAGAAAAGAAAAATTTAGAATTCAGAATTGCCAACAGTCTCTAATCAATAAACAGCCAACTACTGATAACAATTTTGTAAATAAATGTACGAAAAAGTTTGCATTTTTAACTTTTTTATTTTCTTCAAATTCTTTGATGTTTTAAGTTATATGTTGAGGTTGAACTAATATATTTTATTTGTTTAATTTTTTCAAATTAACGGTAAACTTTCCCCAGCTATGCATGGTACAAAAGATAAGGACGAATAACTGGAATAGTTCTCTGTACAAATATTTAGTCTCTCTCTCTCTCTCTCTCTCTCTCTCATACTTATATATATATATATATATATATATATATATATATTATATATATATATATATATATATATATAATGCGTAAACATGCACTATTTCATATATACGAGCTAACATTCGAGAAGCGCATTTCACCACAACGTGGTTGTAAGTTTGCCCCAGGGATCACCTGACCCAGAGCAGAAACTGAGTAGGTTGAGCGGCCAACTCGGTTCCACCCGATGCCAGCAAACCAGCGCCATGCCATTCGAAGTAGTCCGCCATTGTAACCACTGAGCTACTGGGCGCTTATATACATATATAAAAAATTGCAAGTATTTGGTTATTTTTGTTATAGTTGCATTTATCCATTCTCTCCGCACATTTAACAAAAAAGCATTTGCCTTTACTCGTAACAACGCATCACATTAATTATATATTTTAGTCATCGTATTGAACATATAATCTAACCGTTAACTTAATTCTTTGCTCGTGATTTTGTCAGTGAAAAGTGGACCGGAAGTATTAATAGAATTCGATGGTTTTAAAGGTAATTTATCGCGTTATATTAGAACTAACTATATATATATACACACACACACACACACACACACACACACACACACACACCTGTTGCCCGTTTTATAAAGTCGTTTAAAAATAGGACTGTGTTTGTACAGACACGATTCAATATTTAGCCCAATTTCGTAAAATAAACACTAACTGTTGCATAGCCACGTATGAAAATTCTTAAGTTCGAATTTTGACTGGCGATATCGCGTGCTTTTCTCCCCTTAATTGTATTGAACCTATTTAATTTAGAGACAGAAAGGGAACACTTAATTTCGATTGTTTTAAGATCAGTGATTACGAAGAACCAAATTGATTTATAAAGTGCTGCAGTTGTAGCTGTCATCAAAATTTTACTCGTCCGTCTCTCATAATTAATTGCGAAGCTTATCTCAAATTAACTTCCATTAACCTATCTTGAAATTAGTCAAGATGGTATCGCGTACGAATCATTGCTTTTAGGCACGGAATCAATCTAATTTTTATTTATTTTTTTAAAGTAAATTAAATGGGGTGAAAGATATACTCTTTAACCTTGTGGTTATATTGCAGTACCACTTCGCCTAAGATTACCGAAGTTAAGAGACAGTGGGTCTTGGTTAGTAGCGGCATGACCTATTTATACCCACTTAGACCTATTTATACCCACTTAATATCATTTCATTCTTCGCCCATGAATGAGAAATCCGCGACCGTGAATCTCAAAGGAGGTGATTCTCAAATAGATCTATTCCCATTGTGTTGTATTCTCCATTTTAAGCTATTTTATTTCATAGAAAATGGCTCTGCAACTGACAATTGCTTCGCCGGTCCTTTTAATCCAGGGGTTCTTAACCTTTTTAGGCTGCGATCCAAATTTTGGTCTCGGGGCTAGCTCGGCGACCAATGCCTTGAAACAGTTCACTCGTAATAGATAAGTAAATAATGGTAAAATGATTAGGGATAACAAATAAATGATAAATGACAATTTAATGACCCAAGTTTGGGTCGCGACCCAGAGGTTAAGAACCCCTGTAATTTAATCCTTTCTCAAATCGGGAAATTCCTTTTTTTTAAATTTGAAATTCCCATTTTGAGGAGTCCCATTTGGATATGAATGGGTATTACGCTAAGTGGCATACTTAGATGACCGTCCTCTGCTTGCAGATGATGTAGCGACCCGTAGTTTCCAATTCATCGTTTAGCTGCACACCTGTTTATGATTCCCCCCCCCCCCCCCCCCCCCCCCCCCCCCGGCAGATAGTATAGAAGCAGAAGAATATATATATATATATTATATATGAGCGAGTTAATTTTTTATTATTATTATTATTATTATTATATAATAATAATAATAATAAAAATTAAATTTTGACTCGTTGCTTTGTGCGAACTTTTTTTTATTAGAATCTGGGCGGCAGGGTTGCCAGGTGTGGCTAAAATTAGCCATTTGGGCTAATTTTAGATGTGGCTGGCTAAAAAAAATTATAAGGACTAGCCACTCGTTTTTTGGGCTATTTTTGGCTAATTTCAGTTTATTTACCATATAAATTTTTAGCTTATAAAAAATTAACTTTTTCTACAAAATTTTGAGTCTATTTGTCTACGCTTTTCAGAAAATAATGTATTCAATGTTTGCTTCAGTGTTGTCTTTTTAGTCTTTTTCAAACCAGATTTGGTTTAAAAAATTCAGGTCCTCGGGCCGCCTCTACCCTCTAGTCATCTCTAGTGGCAACTGGCAACTTAAGTTACCAAACAGTGGTGCCAGATTGGGCTACAAGTAGCGGATTACGTTACTTTTTAGGGCTGCACGCTACTAGTTTTAAGATTTGGGCTACCCCGCTACTTTTTGGGCTACTTGAATAATTTTGGGGGCTACAATACGCAACTTTTTTATTCGGAATTTTCTGTTCAAAATTCAGAATGCGTGCCAGGTCGGTTGCACACCCAATATTTTCCATTATGAACACTATATTTATATACACTATGATGCAATATACCTTTGAGAACGTAACTGAACGTTTTTCGACAAGCGCAATCTGTGTATGATGGTCAGTAGATTCTGCGCATGTTACGTAACTGAACTGTCTGAACATGTTTAAGACATGAGACATGTAGATTCTGCCGCCTGCCCAATCTCAAAAATGCATTTCAATCGTTATAGAACAGAATTGAACGTTGTATTGCCCAAGATGGAGAATATATTGATATATAAAGTGTTTGTCTAAGGTGTGGAAAAATGACAATGCCGGCCACCATTTTTGTTCCGTCTCAAACAGGTGAAAACTTGTTAATTTTAAAACTCTTCAAAGATATATGCAGGATGGCGCAAAAGTCGCGCATCATAGGAAATTTCAGCGTTGACTATATTATTTTTCTTAAATTAAAATTCTGTACCGATTCATCGATTTGTTGTACCTGGTATTCTATGCATTAAAACTAAGCTCACCCTCTCGTCTGTTGTTAATTTCACAGCCATCCCCTACCTAAAAGAAGAAAAAAAACGTAATCAATACTGAAAATTCCTATGATACGCGACTTTTGCGCTACCCTCTGTATATGTGCATGTATGTACGTGTTTTTTAATTTTACTTCCTTATTATAATGATAGCTTACATATTAACAGGGAAAAAACAGTGACCAGAGACTTAATACATGAATGATTGTGGGAAAACATTTTCAATTATTTTCAGATTAAATATTTTCCCCGTTTAACCGCCAAATTTAGGCCAGTAAAGGAATTAATGAAATTTCTATAATAATTTGGCCTTCTAACTCGCATTTCCTCATTATTATCTGGATTAAAAAGTAAAAACCATTAAAGAGCTGAACCCGGTAAATCGCGTGATGCAGAGATGTTAATACCAAAGATTAAGTACAGGATAACAGATTCAGTACAGCCCCGTGTTTCCTACCTTTACTATTCACACACACACACACACACACACACACACACGCGCGCGCGCGGTTTTGTAAGGTAGCCAAACTCTGTGTGTGTGTACCTTTCAACCTTTGAAATGTTCCGTGCCATGATTCCTCATTTCACGAAGGTCAAATAATCTAAATGCTCTAAAATAATCTGAAATAATCCAAGAGAAGAAAAAGGATTAACCTGAAAAGGTTGGATAGATAACGTTAATGGAGTGGTCATATCCACTGCCCTTATATATTCAGTATAATATAGTATACCATGATCACAAACCCTTTACTTAAACTAAGGTAATTCCGTGATTTTTAGAGTAACATTTGCTTAAATAAAATGTTGTCTTGCACGCACAGGACATTAGGCGGACTAAAACTGACCAGTTCATTTTCATGTTTCTTATAACGGTGATTCTGAACTAGGATGCCACGAGAATCTGAGATATCGCGTAGCGTAGCGATGAATGATACGCTTTTCAGGGCCAATGAGAACAAAAACTGAACAACAGATGACTAAATTGTTTCGTGGAAGGTTCATTCCGTGCAAGTTTGTTCCGACGCTGGATATTAATTCGTGCGCATTGTTTGTTTCTAGAAGACACGTTTATTGTGACGAGGGTACAGTAACAGTAACAGGATTTCTTGTGGAAAGTGATAATTTTGGTTGCTATCAGTGGCGTAGGCAGGATTACTGGAGATCTCACTGTAGTCAAAACTGAATTTCTGCGCACATATTTTATGTAAATAACTGGAGAAAGGTACATAGTTTTTCTACCGATCCGACCGTTATCTAGAATTAATTAATTAAGTGGCTTAGCTACTGAGGGAGCGTGGGAGAGCAACTGTCCCCAAATTCTAGCTTTTCTTCCCTACCTAGAAATATAAAAACTATGTTGGTTACATTTTTTACATTTACATTACTCGTACTACAAGGTCACTATTATTCCCCCGATGGTTTTCCTGCCCCCGAAATTTAGAAGTTGTAGCTACATCCCTGGTCGTTATATAATGACTTTGAGCCTGATGTTTTTTTCGTGATGATTTTACAGAGGAGTGCCGCGGGAAAATGTACAAGCCGGAGGTAATGCCGTATAGTAATGAAAAGCGCACTCAAACCTTTTGACATTGCTACCCTTTTTCTGATCACCTGTCTTTGTATAACCTCCCCTGACGAGCTAATAGAAAAAAAAGAATGGATTTATTAGAAGCACAAGTTTTCGGCCTATTCTAAGCTTTCATCAAGTAGAATAGGCAGAAAGCTTTTGCTGTAAAATGATTTCTATTGTGGCTTTATTCATTCTCATTTCCGTTGTTTGTAATACATTTCACGGTCACAGGTGTCCTAATATTGTACTAAAAGCCAATAGAATTTTTTTATTTCAACAGCGATTAGATCTCTGACCGCTATCTAATCTGAAGATGATGATGTAAACTTCTAGATGCCAGAGAGAGTTTGTAACAACTTGATAGGTTAGATTAGGCTATATTACGTTGGTTAGGCTTAGCTAGGTTAGGTTAATAATTAGGGTCCATGGACTCTTGCCTCTGAACTGCGTCTGGCATCTGGAATTTTACCAATGATTTAATTTGAAGTGGTTACTAACAATTTCAATGTTACTTTTTTTTCCTGAGCTTTTTATAACTCTTCGCGACCCCATTCGGATCTTTAAATCGCGACCTACCACAATTTGAGAACCACTGCTCTATAGCAGTCTAATTTTTGGTGGTCCACCCGGTGAACGGCGACAAAGTCGGATCAGGTTCATTCTTTTCGCTTCCCAACGATCTGCATTTACGTGCAGGCTAAGCGCATATAAGACGAGACAAACGGAGTTGTAATCGTGGCTAGGAAAAGCGAACGTAGGAGGCGCCTGCGTGAAAATTTCTCTTTAAAATTAAGTGTATTGTCTTGTTGTTGTACTTCGGTTCTTGACAATGAAAAACACTAAATGTTAGGGGAATATGACCATTTAATGCTACGACTACTGGAAGATGAAGATAGGTTTTAGGGACATCTCAGGATGAATCGCTCAATACCTAATGAAATATACTGAAATTCAGTGATATGCTGGAAAAGAGGAACTACTTCATCTACGTTCTTCACATCGAATTTACACTGGAACTGGGGAGTAGAATGACTTCTTCAATCTACTAGTTTGATTTTTATCTGTGTATGCGCACAGTCTATTGAAAAGAACGAGCAATGCTCTTCTTTGTCTCGTCTTTTTCTGTGTGCACGAGCCCTAAAGCTAGGAATTTAACCTTTCTCAGGCTTTAAGCTAATTTTAAACTTCGGACAGACGCGAGCCACAATAAGATTTTTCACCGTGAGGCGTGTATCATACCCATAAGCCATGTTACGCCATATTAAATGTAACGTTTTCGATATTACTCTCGAGAGAGACGTCAATCAATTTCGCAAGTCGCGTGTGACTAAAGTGAATTGACTATTTCAAAAAACTTTTCTAAGCCCCTGCTTCATAAGTTGACCTGTCATTCTCCAAATAGGCTTACAATTGTAACTGGGCAGTCAATGCTCTGTGAGTGTACCAGGCACTAAAATAATATAAGCAGCCCTATCCTATGGTGGCCATTTTAGAAATTGAGCTAATTTATAGTAATTGATTTTTTTTTTAATATCGTAGACATAAATTTATATAATTTTGTGGTATGCTTTTCCTTTGTTCAAATTAATGATAATGTTGGTTTTAAGTGCAATAACCGCACTTAATCTAAATTATAAAAAGGGAGTCCTGTGTCCGTCCGTCTGACACCATGTATTTACTATTAAGCGATTCTGAACATAGAAATAAATGCGCTTTGTTTTGTTTCAACTTTTTACTGTAGCGAGTTAAGATTTTTATTGCTTGATACCAGGGCCGTTTCTAGCCATTAGGGGGCCCTAAGCAGTATACCCATTTGAGGCCCCACCCCTCCATCCACCAACTCACGCCTTACTACATCACCTCAGCACACATACAAAAAATGGCTGTGTTAATAAAAAACAATTATGAAACAATTTTAATGAAACATTTATGTCCAAAACAACAAATATGTACTTTCAGAAGACAAACAAAAAATACTCTTCATGAAATTCCTGAAAATTAGCTTATACATTATTTAGAATAAATGACACAGAACTATATATAAAAAAATAATGCAATTATCAACTATCAAACAATTACTAACTCTATGATACAATCGTGTAATAGCTAACAGTTATACAGAACAGTTTGTATCTTCAAAATTTTTGCTTCCTAGATTTTTTTCTGGGCGAAATCATCAATAACATCATCATATGAAATCTCCCTGCCAACGTCCTGGTTGATGCTTATGATGCCACTGAGGCGATCCTGCCCCATTGATGATCTGAGGTAGTTCTTGATTAGCTTCATTTTAGAGAAGCTCCTCTCGGCTGACGCTACTGTCACAGGTAGAGTGCAGGCAATTCTTAGTGCAACCCAGAGATTCGGGTATAGTTCCTCCAGTTGCTTCTGATGAATGGAGGAGAGAAGCTCCAATGCAGTCATGTTGTGTGAAGGTAAAGTCGGCAAGTTCTTAATTTCGAGGGCCAGTTCTCTTCCATCAATGACAGAGTCAGCTCCAGAGCTCAGTATCTTAGAGAGTTTTTCACACTTGCAGGACAAGTCTTCCTTGTTCATTGTGGTGAAGTTTAGGAGAACCCCAAATATGTCCCTCACATCATCTAATGTTTTGAATCTCATTTATTGACCCGATGGCACAATCCACCACCACATTGAAAAATTTGACTTCCAGCCTCTTTAAGGCTTCTGTAAATGGTTCGTCAGGAGCTTCGTAAGCAAAGTGCTTTTTTGTAGATCTGAGCCTCTTCTCCTTCAGCACAGCCTCCACATTCATTTCCTCACATATGTCCCCTAGCTACGACTTGTGCTGCAACTAAGCCTGTGTTTCTGTAGCTGGTGAGCGAGTCTTTTGTTTTTGTGAGGAGGTTGACTGCCACATCAAACTGCATTGTAGAGACTGCAGAAGTTTGCTCACATGGTTAACTGCATGAAGAATGTCATACCATACTACTGTGCAAATCTGAAAGCGATAAGACCCTACCTCCTCAGCAAGTGCTTGTGCTTTAGTCCTGGCTATGGCATCTGTGGCATTGTTTCTGACTTCCAACAGGGCCTCTCTGATGTTGTGGCTCTGGTATCGCACAGCCTCAATGCTCTTAAGCCGGCTCTCCCACCTGGTTTCACTCCAAGACTTGAGTGTTATGTTCACGTGCTTCTTTAGGATTGTCCATCTCTGTGTAGCTGCTGCAAAAAGGTTGTACAATTTTTGTACGTTGCCAAAGAAGCTGATGGCATCTGTGGAAGCTTTAGCTGCATCAGCCACTACAAGATTCAGAGTGTGAGCACCACATGGAACATACTGTAGAGTGCACGACAGTTCTTCTCTAATAACCTTGCCTGAACACCTTTGTTCTTGCCCGTCATGTTCGCTCCGTTGTCATATGACTGTCCTCTGCAGTCATCAAAGTGAATATTCAGTTCATGTAGTCTCTTCAGAATCAGAACTGATAAACCCAGGCTTGTACTTTCTGAAGCCTCAAGAAAGCCCAAGAAGTATTCTTTTATTTCTGGTACTTCACCCATTTTAACAGTTCTGATAATAATTGACATCTATTCTTGGTGGCTTATGTCTGGAGTGCAGTCTAAAATGAGAGTAATATTTAGCTTGTTTTATTTCTGCAACAATGGCATCCAAGATCTTCCCACTAATGGACCCAATGAGCTCATTTTGAATGATGTTTCCTAGGTAACTTGAATGACTATATTGGCCACTTTCGACTCTGTGATGTGTTGTTTCATCACTGGATCAAACTTGGCAAGCAGCTCAACCTCCTTCAAGAAGTTGCCATTGTCTCGATTGTACAATGTAGAGGAAGACCCCCTGAAAGCAAGGTTTCTCTCTGCCAATGATTGAATTATACTTGCAAGACGTGTGAGAACATCTCGCCAGCGTCTTCGCTCTACCTCCATTAATGACATTTCACTTTGGTCAATGGTTCTCCCAGTTTTTAGCCGCAGTTCCAGATCCTTCCATGTTGCCATGTTATCTGCATGTTCTGAACTATTTTCATGGCCTTTCAGAAGCGAACCAACGTTTATCCAGTCAAAGTCCATCCTTAATTAATTTGTACGACTTCCTTGAAAACAACTTGCAGCAGAAGCAATAAAGAGCATCATTCCTTCTAGAGTACATCAGCCAGCTTCGCTTTATTTTTTCCCCATTAATTAATGGGGAAAAAGTATGCCTAGCTTGATAGTCTACCTAACCTAGTTGCCTGAACTGTAATCATAAAAATATACAGATGGCACATCTCACCTGTGCTACTAAAGCTTCTCCTCCTCTATTTTCTTCTTTTTCCGTTTTTCAGCTCATGATGGATGATAATATTTCATTTTCCAAGATGCACGAAGTCACATCTAGTTAACCACAACTAATCTGCTAAATAATAATAATGATGATGATAATAATTGTTATAATTGTAACGTTAATCAGATACATTAAAATAATCAGACCATTTAGGTTTTAACCAACAAAATTCACATTATCTGAAAAAGATGAGAAAAGAATTAATAAACTTGAAAACATAACGAAAATAACACTGCCCAACACCAGTTTTGCTGATTTAATTCCAACACCTGTTTTTAGGTAACTGGTGTGCTGATTTCAAAAATCACCTTAGTTTTTGCCTATCACGTCAGGTTTTCGAGCAATCAAATGCAGATATTTTGGAGATATCGCATTTTGGCAGGGTTATGCCCAATTTTTTTTCTTTTCAAAAAATAAGTTTTTACATACTCATAATCAGCATGGAAAAGTAAACAATTGTGCAGGGAGTGAACTTTAATATACACTGGTAATATTGACACATAAAGTGATTGAAAGTGTTTAAATAAGCAAAAAATGAATCCATATTAAAGCAAGCACGGGACCAGTTTTCTTAACATTGTCTTTTTCTTGTTTTACTTTTCAGTGCTGATAAATTTTCTCTTATAGGACTTCCTAGAATGAGAGATGTCAAGACAATCTCTCTGCATGCTCCAGCAGTAGTAGTCAGCCATCATATGGGTATCCCATCTTCCTTGGTATCGTCTTCCATCACTTTGATATCTTGGTGGACCTTTCACCTTGCTCTTCACTAACATCACCAAGATTTTCTGTAATTTCCAATGACTGTTGAGATAGTGAACTTTAATGCTCATGTTGCAAACCCAACTGCTGAAAGTTTACAATAACGTCACTAGCGGAACCGGCTGCTTTCACTCCGCCAATGGGAAATCTCTCTCAGATCATGACGTCACGCTCACACCTGGGGAAATCAAGATACCCAAGATTTTAATATGTTGTACATGACCTTTAGATTTAATGCACAGATTTGCGTATTCCAGATAAAATTTTAACAGCAAAACAGCTGTTAACAGGTCTCAAAAATCATCAATTTTGATAAGCGCCCTTCATGGATCACCTAAAATAGGCATATTGCATTGCACAAAAACCTGATGTGATGGACGAAATCTAAGGTGATTTTTAAAACCAGCACATCAATATTATCCAGAAACAGGTCTTAGAATTAAATCAGCAGCAAAAAAATTTTTTTTGTTGGGCAGTGTAATCCTGTTTTAAAGTGTTACAAAATCTCTTAATAATTAGTAAATTAGTGAAATAATGTTTTACAATAGAAAAATTAAGCATTTAGGAAAGTATAAACATATAGTAAGAATAAAGTTAAATAATATAGAAATAAGATCTCACAATAGTTATTTACACATAACGACCAAAACGTTTCGTTTGTCTCCGTTTTATCACATTTGTCTCGTACAAAAACTTTAATTAATACGACAATGATAATAATAATCTATTATAATATAATAAGAGAGGTGTCCGTCTGTCCGTCACACTTTCAGAAATTGAGAGAAAAAAAATCAGAAATTATTACGGGCGGCAATGTGAAAGCTCAAGATTTTCATGACTGTGTTCTTTTCTGTAGTTTAGCAATGGGGGAAGGGTGGGGGTGGGGTAATCGGGGATGGGTGGGGTAATGGGGGAGGGGGTTAGTCCCCAAGTTGTATGAATGGGGGTGAGGAGGTTTTGGGAGATACCAGATTCAGAAATGTTGACACAATGTGAAGCTCAAAATTTTCACGGCTGGGTTCTTTTTTTGTAGTTTAGCCTGTTTAACCGTCAGCGAAGCGGCGGGAACTGTACTAGTAATATTAATACTAACTTCAGCTATATTCCTATTCTTGCCCACTGAGCTATGACCTGGGAGCCTGTCTAGGGGCCCCCTAGTAGCAGCGGGGCCCTAAGTGGCCACTTAGTCTGCTTATGCCAGGAAACGGCCCTGCTTGATACAATGGGTTCGGATGTGAAGCTTAAGATTTTCATTGCTGCGTTCTCTTCTGTAGTTTTACTGACCGAATAATTGACCCCCCCCCCCCCCCCCCCAATTACTGAGGGTTCAATTTAGTGGTGCACCGATTAATCTGTATCGGCACCTGGCATGCCGATATTAGGAAAATACCTGGCATGGCCGATTAATCGGCATGCCAGGTGCCGATACCGATTAATCGGTGTACCACTAGTTCAATTATTCGATCAATAAAACTATAGAAAAGAACGCAGCAATGAAAATCTTAAGCTTCACATCCGAACCCATTGTATCAAGATTTGTGAAGCTTAAGATTTTCATGGCTGCGTTCTTTTATATAGTTTTATTGACCGAATAATTGACTCCCAAGTAATTGGGAGGCCGCAGGCCCCAGCACCGTAGGTCTAGCTAAATGGGCCCATATGGCCCACTTTTGTTAGCAAGCTTGAAAGTGAAAGGAGTGTGTGAAACTAGGAGCTAGTGGGACTTGAACTCAGTCGTGTGGATTCAAAGTCGGTGCTCCTACCGAGAACCGCAAAAGGGTTAGCTCAAGCGAGGTCAGTATTTACTTTAACTATTCTCCAATCATTCCATCGCCTTCATAGAGCATTCGTATAGGTGCATTTAAGTGCAGTAACCGCATTCAAATAAGGTCGAGACCGAAAAGACAAAGTTGAAAACGTGGAAGCAAGTAAGACTCCAATGAAGCGTGGTGAAACCGTTAAAATATTGGCTTCCCTTGGATGAACCTTTTTGGGGGTTTTGGCTAGCGTTGCCACCTCCAAAGCTTTCCGAGTCCGGAGATTTTGTATTAATCTTTTAGGAGCTGAAACGCTCCTCTGTAGTTTGTCATTGATTAATTGATTATGAAGAACGTAAGAACCGAGAACAAACAACATAAGAAGAGACACGTACAAAAAATACTGGCCCATAAACGCATGAATGCGCGTACCTCAAATTACACTGTTAATTTTTTTTTTTATTAAAATTGGTAATATGAGTATATAACTCATAACTACAAAACATACTGCTTTGATTAAAAACTTTAATTAAAAAAATTCGAATTTTATGGCTTGCCTTTTATTTACTGCCATTTAAAACCATACCCTTTGTTGCTTATTGCAGTCTTCACGAGAGGGTATCGGTTTTCATATTTTTTTTTTTTTAAATAGCGAAGTTATTAAAATACATAAAAAGCAAAAATAATTTTAAATAAAACTTCAAATTTGTATAAAGTTTTCAAAAATTGGCTTAAAATATATTTATTTAAATTATAAAATTGCTAGACTTAGAATTAGTTCCCATCTGGAGGTCTCCAGGGTGGGTCCCATGCGATGTGTCTCCCCCGTCGGTAATCTCGCCACGGCGCCCTGTCTGTCTCTGGCCAGATCTGTTCTCTGGCACCAGGTTAAACCCGGATTCTCTTTCTAACGTCTTGAGCCACGTCGTGTTTGGGCGTCCCCGGGGCCTCGATCCCACTATTCTTCCGTACATCAGCCTTCTCGGAAGTCAGTCTTCCCCTATCCTCTCCACATGGCCGTACCATCTCCTCCGCGCATCCACCACCCTGTCCACTATGGTGAATTTAACGTCGAAGTTGACTGCATCATAGGGTTTCAATGACGAAATAGGGCAGCCGGCTCGCCACTCCTCCGCTACCCGTACTCAATAATAAACTTCGTCTTAGGGTTGTACGTTATTATTGTAAATTTCTTTTCAAGGTTTATTATTATTATTCGTGCAAAAAAGATACGCCTTATTTCAGAATGTATTTTTCAGACTACTGAAAATTAGTTCTACTCTACAGTATGATTATTAGTTGAGCTAAAATATATTTTAGCTGCACAATTCAGTTATTTATGTCATGAAATGAAAATGACGTTCATGTTATTTTGTATCTTCTAAAAGTTTACTCTTCTTTCACGTACTTGACATGACGAATGTCGTTTGTATATTTACAATGCATTTGCCATTAATTATGTAGGTTTTAATCGATGAATTCACACTTCCAGAGAACATCCTCCGCTGCGATCCTTTCTTTATCCTTTCTTTATCCTTTCTTTACCGCTGAATTTACGGAGATTTCGGCCCAAATCCGGAGAGGTGACAACCCTTGTGTTCTGGATGTCGTGATTGGTAGGTAGAACGCTAACTCTGAAACCACGCGACGCGGGTTCGAGCCCAACTAGCTCCTAGTTTCCCACTTTATTTTCTTTTCGGTTTGACGGCCAGCGGGGAAAAAAAAAACACATTTAGTTAGTTTATTGCATTTCAGAATAATGCATTTTAGTTTAGAGAAATGAGAAATAGTATCAAGAAAATAATTAAAAATAACAAAAAAATAAGACCTTATTAGCAGAAGAAGCCCGTGGTAAAAATACCACGCTTAAATAATCAACAAGGGCAATTTTTTTAATTTATTATTTCCCGGAATGAGCACATACACAAACAAACATTATCTGATTTCAGCTTTATTTCAGCTACGGGACCGTCAAATTCGAGCCTAGACTCTACCAACTGGTTAGGTTAATTGAATCCCCTTGACGATTGGTTAGGTTAAGTCGTGATATTTTTGTTAGTTTATTGTCAAAAATATCACTACTTAACCTAACCAATCGTCAAGGGCGTACAGTTGATCTAACCAGGCATTCAATAATTTTTCCGTAAGTTGCCCCCTGTTGATTGTTTAAGCGTGATATTTTTACCACGGCTTCTGCTAGTCTTGTTTTTTGTTTTTTCCATTTTCAGCTCTTTTTTTTGATACTATTTTTCATTTCTCTAAACTAAAATGTAATAAACATTAACTTTTTTTTTTTTTTTTTACACCGGCCGTCAACCCGTAAAGATCTCTCACTTTGCTGATAATTTGTTGATGTACGGTTCATTTTAATAGCGAAATTAGGTAATTCAGTGTCGAGAGTGACATATTGGAACCAGTTTCTCACCCACCTTATTTATCAAATTAAAATGCTTTAAACAATACGTGAGAACGTTCCGAAGCGTTTCCTTACAGTCTGTCGGTTACTATTGATGTTTTGAATGTACGTGATGATATTCACACGACATTAACGCGACATTGACAGGTATTGGATCGTTTGTTTTGTGTTGGAACGCGCAATTATATCGTTATTTAGAAAATTATTTCGGTCAGAGAAATCAATCGCGTACCGAAAATGCATCCAATCTGGGTTGCATCATAGTCTCGGACCTCGTAACCAAGTTTGGTTGGGAGTCTGTATCTCGGTAAAAGAGACTTTATATCAATAGGTTATTGGGTTGTAGGTGTAACTTATCATTCGCGTATTTGATTAATTTTAATTAACACGTGGGTGAAATTTTGTTGATATAGTCTCGTAGAAATTTCTTTGTCTCATATCTCGATAACGTTCGCAAAACAAACTCGTCAAGACTCGTACAAACGACATTTTCTTTACTTTGTGATAGTTCAAATATTTGTAATTACCATTTGGGTATGAATTAACAAACTTTTCATCAGTATTTTCAAACAATGGTTTGGATCTTGAGTGTCTCTGAACTTTATAAAAAAGATGTTTTAACGTAAATGGATTTATTTAATGAATGACAAAAATATATTTTAATTATCCTAGATTTTATATTGCATTTAACAAATTTCAGACGAAGAGAGAATTCATTTTATTTTCTAAATTTTACTATGGATCTTAATCAGCGAGAGTACGTCGTTATTTCCGAATTTTCTATACCATATCCAGGACCATATATCCCAAATAAACCAACGTAGGGACTATCCTTTAAGGTCATAAATTGGCTTACAGGGGCTTACGGACTTGACTGAAGACTCGCTTTTCCACTATTTTAAGCCTAAACCACAAAAAATGTACCTGTTGAAAACACTCCCTTGTAGACGTAGAGAGAGAAATTTATGAGACATTTAGAATATTTGTAGTCTACAGGGCTTAATTAAAGTTGGAAATGTATTCATTGTAAAGGGGATGAAAATTTAATGATTCAAAGTAAAAAAAAACTGGTCACTTGAATTTATTTAGTGTTTTGAAATATATAATATATACACACCAAATATTTAAATACTCTCCAAAGTGTGTGTGTGTGTGTGTGTGACACCTATAATCTAAAATGTGACATTTCAATTTCCACCAAATGATGATGCAATATATTGCCACATTAAGAAATATATATATATGGATTAAATTCTGTACCGATTCATCGATTTGTAGTACCTGGTATTTCATGCATTAAAACCAAGCTCACCCTCTCGTCTATTGTTAATTTCGCGGCCATTCCCTACCTAAAAGAAAAAAAAATTATAAGCAACACTGAAAATTCCTATGATGCGTGACTTTTGCGCCACCGTGTGTGTGTGTGTGTGTGTATATATATATATATATATATACACACACACACACACACACACCACACACACACACACACACACACACACACACACACACACAGGGTGTCCGAGAATTATCTGTACAATTTTTGGCTGTTATTAAAAGTCAACCATGAAGTGTAGAAATTCCAGTGTTGTCCCATTTTACAGAGAATCTCTAAGTTTTTTCTGATACCACGTTTTGACAAGTTTTTTAGAAATGTACGCGGGTGACAGACATTGATGATTTAAAAGCAAGAATCACAGCTGCTATTGAGCGAATTGATGTGGATATGCTGCAGCGTACATGGCAACATTTGGAGTATCGATTGGATGTTTTGCGAATCACTAATGGTGCACATATCGAATGTTTGTAACAACGTTACTTTAATAAAAGAAACTTTTGAAAATACAGATTCTAAATAATCTTGTTTAAGAATTTTACGTGTGTTATCAAGAATTTTATTAAAAGATGAAATTGTACAGATAATGTTCGGACACACTGGAATTTCTAAAAAACTTGTCAAAACTTGAGATTCTCTGTAAAATGGGACAACACTGGAATTTCTACACTTCATGGTTGACTTTTAATAACAGCCAAAAATTGTACAGATAATTCTCGGACACCCTGTATATATATATATATATATATATATATACTTTTTGTTAGAAAACCAAGAATTTGCTGAGGATATCATATCATTATGGTAAAAATACAAGCAATTTGAAACTTTGTGTTTGTTTAAATTACAAAAATTCCCTTATAGGCACGTATTATTGTCAGACCTCAACATTCTCAGATATAAGCTTCGCTTTTGATATATAAATAATTTATTTTGTGGTCGCGGGCGCGTACGTCGGCAACTGGGCATAATTGAGGTCAAGTGTGCAATAATTCGCGGGTGAAGTGGGATAACTTTTTTGTGAGGTACCGGTAACGCTTTTGGTACCTAGAAATATTTTTTAAAAATTATATTAAAAAATATCTCAAACATTTTTGTTGTTGGAAAGATATTTTGGTCTTGTTAGGTTAGTTAAACTTAAATTAGGTTACGCTAGATTAGCGAGTACCTCAGTACTTAATGTTCTGACCGAAACCACCCTCAGTTGCGTCCAAAATACTTATCACGCCCTTATCAGTTAAATGCCAGTAAGGTCAGGTTACTAATTTTTTTAAGATGTATGTATTTAGAAAAGTCGGTACCTCACTTATACCGGTGTGTGTGTGTGTGTTACATATAAATATTATATTACCCTTCAAGGTCGTATATACTTCGCTTAGGTTTCGTTGCCCAGACGGCTTGTGTATTTGTATACATATTACGAAAGATATTTGAGAACGTCACATTTCAGGCCATGTTTTGCGCGTGATCTAAACAGCATTGAAATTTAATTTAATTTCATTAAATTTCATTAAATTTCATTCAATCACTGCCGGTTTTCAATTCATTTAAATAGGGATCTTTTGCAACTTTGTTCAACTAAAATTGCGTGTCCGGCATTCGTTTTGCGAAATTCTTGAACACGACAGTAATCACGTTTGGGGTTAACTTCCTTCGTCACTTCAAAGGTCATGTACATAACGAATTGGATCTTCTTCGGTTTCTTGGATACGAACTACGGGTCGCTACATCATCTGAACTACCGAACAGACCTAACTTCGCCTAACTTGGCTAATCTGACAGAAAGCGATGTTGCGACGTACCTCAGTGCCCACGACGTACCCCGCTGGACTCCGCATAGTTTATAGTAGAAATACGCACGATTGTCATGAATAATTTGTTAAAAGAGCCGTAAATTGTTCGTAGACACTCTCTCTCTCTCTCTGTAAATTGTTCGTAGGAAAACCGTAGTTTGTATTTCAGACATGAAAAATGGATATATACTTAGAAACGGGAGGAAGGAAATATACGATAAAATAAACCGAATGTGACGCACTTGCTGCTCGCTTTTTTAAATAATTATTAGAATTATCTGAAATAAGCGTTTATACATTTTTCTATCAGGAAATGGTGTAATATCTTTTACAGATATATACTCGTATATATATACACACCTCGGTGGTATAGTGGTTAGCGTCGGTGACTATGAATTCATCGGTCATGGGATCCCGACCCGGTGATGGCAGGTGGTGCTCAGCAAAACCCAGCTGTTCATCCTTCCACACAATAAAAAAAAATTGGTTGGTAGATAAATACTGTATATTAGGGTGTGTCAATTTTGGGGGTGAAATGACTAAATTGAAAATCATGTGATTTGGTAGCAATTTAATGTAATCATTTGCCATACAAAATAATATCCTTGCTTCAAAAACAATAAAAAATAACTCCTACCTACATCAATTTTAATTAAAAAAATTCCATTTTTCCATAAATTAATAACAAATGTGCGCAAACATCCTATCAACATTTAAAATGGCAATAAGATATCATTCAGTCTTTATTTGAAAGTAACCAATGCAGTCATGTCCTTTTTGCTGCGGTTCCTTGACATCAGCATTCGGCTTGCTACTTGTGCTTTGATATATCCTTCTCGCCTCTCGTGACTGTAAACTTGACTAGCTGCTTCTGTGACCATTTTCACACATCTCTCCACACTCTGAGTGTGAGAAGGCCACTTTGGCACTTGCATTGGGGCCTCTTTAAGTTGTGTTAAATCTTTGTTTGTCATACATGTTGTCAGTGGTGGCTCCAAAACTTCCGAACTCAAGTTAACTAATTCTGACAATTTCGTGGCATTGACGTTTATCGGAGGTACCTTCCTTGTCTGAACAGAGTAGTCTCCCAGCTGGTCATCATCTAGTGATGTTCCTCTAAGCTTTAGAATGATTTCCACAGCCTCAGTTCGCTCTTTGGTACATTGGCTGCAGAGTATTGCTTGCAAAACTGTCTCTGGCCTAGCATACCAAGCGGACCTTCTCACCACAGGTAACACGATGTCCACCACTACTTTCCTTTGGGTTCTCAGTAGCTGTAATTGAAACAAGATGTGGTTGGGCCCCTCCATCCACATTGGATTAAGTTTTACATTGAACCAGTGAGGAAGAAAAAACCCAATAATAAATTCAACAATCAACATCAAATTCTGTAGCAATTTGCCCTTCAGTGCATGTTTGGAAACCCAAATCCTGCGGAAACGAATCGCTGTAGTTAACCAACGACTGTGACTTAGGGTCCAATCTCCAAGAGAGCCAGATTTTGAGGCAACTCTCCTGATCTGATTGCTTGAACAATACTATAAGCGTAAGATTGATCCGTGCTGAGGTCTTTGATAACTTCTTCAGACAACACTGGAAGGGGAGGGCCTACTTCGACCTTTGGAAATTTTGTATTTATTTCTAATTCCGTTGCTTCATCTAGCATGTTGCCAAGGGGGCCTGACCACTTGTTGTTGCTCTTTGTAGAACCATCAAGTTCTTGGATGAGACGACGAAGAGGTAGTTCCCCTGTGTGCAAATCACATACAATCCAAACAAGCCTTCTTCCAAGTTTTTTCTCTAAATGCGTCATAACACCGGCCTGCCATCCAGTGCTCACCGCAGTTGAGTCTCCACCAACGGCCTGCAGTGAACTGTCAAGTCTTCTTTCTTGAAGCCGCCAACATTATTTGATCAGCAATTGCCTGTGCATGTTTCTTGCCTTCTACTTCTGCTTCAGGAACAAAGTGAAACAAATAGCGGCCACCAGGTTCGGAACACGCAGAGTAGTGTTCTTTTTTGATGAGACCGGGAAACTTTCTGTCCATTCCCTCTACCTCTAGGAGAACTTTTGTGTCATCTCTTCTTCCATCAAACAAAAGGCAAGAGAGACCTTCCTCCTTCAAATCTTTTTCATGCTGATCAGATATTTCCTTCATTATTTTTTCTTGTGCTCTTCTTATCTTATTATGATCTATCACTAAGGATGTATCCTCTCGGCTGATGAGGCCTGCATCTATCCAAGCGGCAGTGGCAATCTCTGCAGTCTCTCGTAGCCCCGTATGGTGGCGAATACTGGCAAGGGCAATGTTTGAGATGTCTTTAGTGTTGTATTTCATTCTCTTCGGCGAAGGTTCAGATGGCATTTTGGAGCTATCATCTGATGTTGCTTCTTTCTGTTCATCTGAAGAGCTTTCAAAGAAGTGAGAAACCTCTTGATAGAGCTCTTCATCTCTTTGGGTGGCTTCTTCACTCTTCTTTTTCTTCTTCTTCCCTCTCGGATTTTCTCTTTTTTTCTTAGCAATAACAATCTGTTTTTTGGTTTCTGAATAATCTGCCGAATCAATCTGCATGTATACTTCTTGGCCTCCTGCCTTTGTTCTCTGCGCCTTTATGAAAGCCAGCTCCAAAACAGGGATCTTCTCACGAGGACAGCGACAATCAATGTGAGGGTGAGGTTCTCTTCTGCATGAGGGAGAACAATTGGCTTCAGAACACAACTCTATGGAACACTGGCAGTTAAAAATGTCAAGAAGAGTATCAAGTGTGTGCAGAAATTTATTTTTCTTTGCTAGTTTTCCTTTACCAAGTGATGTCTCAACTGCTTTGTGCCACAGCTTTGTTAATTTTAGTTCAATAGTTCTATACTGATTGAGTACAGGTGGTTTGAATAACACATTAGCTTTTTTCCACATGCAGAAGAGGGGGAATCATGTCCCTTATGAGCTCTTTCTCTGTGTAGTTCCTTCTATCCTTTGTATTTTGTTCACGAAGGAGTAACCCTAGTCTCAGCATGTCTCGCACTGTTGGTAGTTCTGATACGAGAAGCTCCTTGCCTGTACCGACTAACAGGCTCAAGTGGCATGACGACTGACCTCTTGTCTTCAATTTTGGCATCTTAAGAATATCTGAAAAGAAAGAAAAACACTTAAGTATTTTATATCAATTACGATGTTTCAAAGTTTAGTCATTCGATGTTCTAAAATTCAATAAAAAATATTTCATGGGATTACAACATAATTAGACAGAAGAATATGATAATAAATAATTGTAATAATCAATAATCCATACTTACAGTTAAACTGTAGTATTCGTCTAGTAGAATAACTATGAAGTAGGTACAAGAGCAATAACAGCAAACCACCGTTTATGACATCTAAGAGGCAACTGAGAGTGAGGGACAATTCTATTCATGTTGTGACCTGTACATTGTACAACAACTATATGACCATGAAAACACTCCATATGCGATCAGTGGGATAATTCTGTGACAGATGAATAGTTAATCAATTTATGTCCTATTATTTAGTAAAAGAGTCAATTTCTGAAACTTTAAGGTAAAATTGATGTAGGTAAGGGTTATTTTATTTCATTTTGGTTGGCCAATTTCAAGTTTTGACATGAAAAGACTATATTTTCACTACCAAAATTGATTTGAAAAAAGGTGACAAAATTGACACACCCTACTGTATATATAAGGCAATATTTTTTAATTTATTTGCATTTTGCCCGTTATAAAATTCCGATATAAATATACTGTAACACTTTACACACAACATAAATTGAGTATATATATATATATATATATATTAGGGTGGTCCAAAAAGTTAAAGCATCGACTAAGTTCTCTCCACAAGGTTGGGTTTATGCCTCGTGGTGTGGACAGTATTTGTGCAAAGTTTCACGTTATTCGGTTAATATTTAGGGGTCGCCCCACTTGCCCCCTTTTTGAAAATTTGGGAAAATATATAGACAACTGAATAACTAAATTTTTTTTTGGTTCTCAAAGAATATGAAAGAAAACAGTAAGACAATAGGACATGATAATGGGTGTATCTTCATTATTTCTTCTGCATCAGAGTCGCCTTGGATGGTATTGGTATCTGTTTTCGGTGGGCGGCTACGAGTTGTAGGAGGTACTGCTTCTGGTCCTCGTTTCGTGTCAAAGTGTCATTGTAGCGTTGTGCGAGAGCAATACCTCGCTCGGCAGCATCATTGACGACTTTCATCTTTAAGGCGCGATCTCTAAGTTCCCTGTAGTTCTTGTCATTTGGCCATTCCCGTGGATCTTTTTGAAGTAACTGGCGCGCTTCCTCCTTACCTCCAACTTTCAAGGCATCAAAGAGGGTCAATGTCCTTTTCGTGACGAAGGATGCCACATCATTTTCAACACCAGCTTCCGCCATGTCGATTCGTCGGGGGCAGCCATTCTTTTGGGGATGTTGGAGGTGTTGAACCATCTCCTTTTGGTATCAGGATCGATCCTATTATCGAAGAAGGCCAGTCCAATCAGATGCTCCGACAAGTACCACAGGTGGCGTCTTAGAGCTGTCTTCGCCGCTTGTGCATCTCCTCCGTGTGGATATTTTTCCAGAAGATGCAGCATTTTGAGATCATTGAGAGGAGCTTGTGTCCCCATTGGCGCTTCATGCCAGTACTTGACGTAAATCAGACTGACAAATAAAGCCAGCTGAGTCACGTTTCGTTCTTCGCGTGCTGTGAGCTTGAATTGATAGTGAAAGAGGTAGATTTTGAGCGCATAAATCGCCTTCGCCATCCATCTCGCGTGGTGCGGTGCATGGGACCCGGAGCTCGGATAAAGAGTTGACCACCAGTCTTTCCCCCCAGGAAGAGCAAAGATAGTTCAAGGAACTCCTTGTAGTCGTCACGAGGTTGGCTTGCCTGAAGAGCGTTAGGTAAGTAAGTGAGCATCTCTTTTCTCATCTCTTGGAGTTGAGGGTTCTCGAACAAGCTGTCCGATGCTGAGACAAATGCTTCGTGGGAGAGAGATGGCCATTCCTTTTGAAATCGCTTAAAAAGACCTGTTTCAGGACTTCCCGTTGAGCCAAATATTGAGGCAAAGACATCAGCAAGTACGACTTCAAGTATATGATGTCGACAACCGATCCAAACTAGCTCGTGACCCAATGCTTCTTCAATCCTGACACAGGCTCCGCGATGTAAACCCGTGTTTGACGCAGTGGTATCGAAGACGAGACCTCTCACATGCTGTTCCACGTTCCATAATTTCATAGTTTGAAGGCATGCCTGGGCCTGTGCTTCTCCAGTTCCTTGTTTCATCTTTGGGACACCAAGCAGCTTCTCCTGTCCATTGAATGTTATAAGGATTGCTATCCGATGCACATTCGTCTTCTTCCCTTCAATGCCGGGGAGAAGCTTTCCGTCCCAATGGAGAAGGACAGGGTCTTCTAGAGAGAATGATTGTAGGTCTTCTCGAGCTGCCTGTTCTCGCCCACTTTCTCTGTAGCGATGAATAGAGCTCCGAGAGCACGTCATCCCAGACAGATCATGCCCCGCGGCCTGTAATACAGCTCCAGTTACGAAAACAGCATTCCGGTCAGAAAGATTGGTGCGATCCATTGCTCCAATGACTTCTGGAGATTGGAAAATGTTCGTAACCTTGTTCTTGGGACGCTTTGGTGCCGGAGCTTCAGACGAAGAAGGAATCGGAACCGATGGTCTATAGTCGTCGTCGTCTTGCGAAAAAAGGGAAGAAGAAGAAGAAGAGGAAAGATCAATTGATGACACTCCTGCTTCTTCCAAATCTTTCTGTGTTGCTTCATGCCTTGCCTTCCTCTTGGCTTCCTTCTCCATTCTGGATCGCTTTCTGTCCTCTTGTGTAGTCGTTTCCTTATCAATGCCAGCCATGCTGCAAGAATTGACGTCCTTGCGCTGCATGGACAGGAAATTTCGGTCCTCAACGTTGACGATTGTGCTCATGGCATCACTGGTTGCGATGTCAAACAGTTCCTGGATGTCCGCTTTGAAGATGTCTTCATTCATTCTATCGCTGGCACGTTGCCTGGTCCTGTGCTTCTTGAGTGTTTTGTAGCGGTCTAAAAGCTTTGAAAGCTTACGGACACAGGAGTCGATCCGTTGAGTTGGGATCCGCGCTCGGGTCCAGACTTCAATCACCCTCTGGCATGCCTGGTTCAGACTGTCGGAGGTGGTTTGCTTTTGATTGATGTGGTATTGCCCCAAGAGGAGGGCGTCAAGGCATGTAGGGAGCCTTGACGTGGATAAAGTTCCAGTTGCCATCCCTAGAAGCCAAACTTTTGGAATTGATCGAGTTTGAGCCATCGGACCTACGGAAGAAAAGTACATTATATAATATATATTCAGAGTGGGGCGACCTCTAAATATTCACCAATCACGCTGCAATTTTGCACAGACCATGTGGACACTAAATGGACAAAAACCACACTTATGGAGACTATCTAAGACAATTTTGAAATTTCCCCCTATGGATTTGGACCACCCTAATATATATATATATATATATATATTATATATATTATATATATACTTCCTATAATAATTAATTAGACTCAGGCAGTGGTTCCCAACCGGTTTTGGCTTATGGCCCCCCTTAGGAACCTTATTTTTTCCCGTGGCCCCCATAAGCATTATTTTCAGTAGGTAATATGCAGATTTAACTCTATTTTACAAAATAACATTTTCCTATGGCCCCCGTGTATGGGTTGGGAAACACTGATTATTTTAGAGGACCTTTTTATGGTGAGTCTTGCCTAAAATTCTTGGAAAAGTTTGATCAAGTTTGGCGCAACGCTGAAATTTTTAAATTGAATTTACTCCTTTGACAGATTTAATTGCTAACAATTTACCATCACAACCTAAAGTCAAATGACAAGTTTGGATTGTGCTGTTGAATTTCTAAAGAGCTAACTTTAGGTTATATATAACAGCTTAATAATAACCTCGTCTTATTACTTCTTATGTAATGGTGTTTGATTCAATGTAGGCTGCAGGTTATTTTGTATAGAAATTCTCTCTCTCTCTCTCTCTCTCTCTCTCTCTCTCTCTCTCTCTCTCTCTCTCTATATATATATATTCAAAGGCGGAGTTTGCATAATAATTGAAGTTAAGAGGTATGATAATCCTTCTCATTTTATGTGTGCGCGCAAGAGAGAAATCGTTTTAGAACTTTTAATTTTGGTTGCGGGTTTCGACTAAGAATGAACCGTGTTCTACTTTTTCTTTTCACCTGAATGTTCCTTGAATGCGGTAAAGTCCGAAAGGGAAACGACCTTTTCCAAATAACTTTGCGACATTCAGGCAGGTGTTCGAAAGCTGTCAATATTCGACATTTCGAATCTTAATGATTTACTTCCTCGTTGGCTATTTGAGGTATTTTCCGAGTCTCCCCGTAATCGTTCGTCATTTGTGGAAATTATTTCTCGGCTCGAGTTCCACGAGAGGCCTATTTAATTACTCTTAAAATCATGTTGGTATGTTTTTAATGCTTCATTACAAAATAGCCAGAAACTGGCGTGTTTATGCCACGAATACTAATAAGTTAATGTAACAAGAATTGCGATAAAATGATATAAGGTATTTTTGTGAAATACGCACAACGGTACACGTACTCTATGATATTCGGCCTAACGTACGCTTTGGAACTCTCTCTATCCTATTATTTATGCGTGTATTTTTGCCCTATAAACCGTTGATGGTATTTGGCAGCAATCCTCGAAGGTGTATTTGCCTAAACCGTATATATAGCGGTGTAAACCACTTTCCCCTTAAGCCTTTAACGCCGAATGTTTTTGTAGGATTAAGTCTAAATGCGTGTATTTGAAACGGTACGTATTCGACCCAGTCGGCGTTAGAGGGTTAAATTCGGAGTTAGATCCGTCTGCGAGGGAATACGTTACATTAAGTTTGCGGGAAAGCTTGGTTCGATTCCCAATAAAAGTTTAAACAGAGTATAAATTTTATCCAAAAAGAACTTCGCTATTCTCTCTAACGATGCGGACTGTAATTGATCGGAATCCAATAAAGCACGATTTTTTGTCAATCACGCCCGTCCAACCTAACGAATACTCTTGGAATTAAAATAGGTATAAAAAGTGGTCGTCCTTGCGCAGAGCGAAAATGGAAGACGCATTCGCAGCTATCCCTGATTCGTGTCCTAATTAGAAAGCAAAAATGTAAAAAGCATTCTCGGTGAGTAGTGCCTGACCTTTGGATAGAGTTTTTGTTTGTTTGTGTGTGTGTCTGTGTCTGGCTGTCTGGTTATTGAAACTGGTTCCGTCTGTTAACAAAAACTTGACTCCTCTCTTTCTCCCCCACCCCCTCGTTAGAGTGTGATTTTTTTTCCCCTCAGTCGTCTCCGTGATGATCATCGGCGGATAATAAAACCCATCTTTAAAGCGATTCATTTATTTACAAAAGAGGGGAAGATGTCATCATTCCTATCCGTCCATTCTCCCGCTCTGAGATTCGATCTCCCAGTTTATATAAATAGAACCTCATAATTTTTGCACATGCGTACAGACCTCCTCGCCGTGTTACGTATCGAAGAACGGCAGAAAAGAAGTTATACAATTATTGTAGATCTGAAATGCTTCGTATTTCGGTGTTAGGCTTCCTTTTTTTTTTTAATTTCCTACACGTTCATCTAGAATATTCGTCCATCACTTCTTCTTTAATTCATTTTTCCCCCTACCCCCATTTACTCTCTTTTGGTAGGAGCTATAGTTGGGGAGGGAAAGAAATGTGGGGGTTAACCCTCAATTTCTTTCTCTATTGGTTTTCAACAGGTTATTGTAGCGTGTAATGGCGAAATATTCGCGCATATACAGTACATACATTCAGAATGAGTTTATAGATAGGATCGAGATTGATGTTAAATCGTTATAAAACGAACTTTAAGATCGATTCTGTCAACTGCGCTTTGACATTAATTCGAAGCGTATTTTTGGACTACCGGAAGGAACCTCTCTTTTCATTAAGAATGTATGCCATAATTTTGCGAGAGTCTTCCCGCGAAATTATTGGCCAGTGAACGGCTTCTTCAGCTCCACTAATTAATGACACTGCTAATGAGTTTAGTAATTAATGGGAACATTTTAACATAATTAATTTCGAGGTAAATCTTGTTCAAAAACGGTTTTCTTTTCCGTTCTCAAAACCGGAAAACAATAATCGATTCTTTGCACCTTTCTCCCCATCTCTTTGTCCTTCCTTTTGGGGCTCTGGGATACCAGCATTGTCTAACTACATCAGGCTGGGACACACACACACACCACACACACCACACACACACACACACATTTTTATAATATATATATATATTGATGGGATTAACGTTGCTATTAATATGTAATATAATAAGCTATACACACACACACACACACACATTTTTATAATATATATATATATTGATGGGATTAACGTTGCTATTAATATGTAATATAATAAGCTATAATTCTTAATTTAATCTTGATTAAATTCACTAAGATAGTGGAATTTAATTTCGTCCTCTCGAGCCTCTCAAAGGCTTCGTTAAGGTTTCTGGAAGTATTTGGTGTCCTCCAAAACGAGGTACCGTTCTTCCTGATGGCGGAAGAGGGCGAGAAAAATAGAAAATTAATGCAAGTGCAAAAATAAGGTGAAATAAAAATAATGGCCGTCTCCCACAGACGACGACTTATAATATTTCGGTTTTATAAACTATTAAAAAGGGAAAATCTTCATGAAAAAAATTACTCGAAAGATTTTTTTTTTATTTATTTATTTTTTTTTGCTCGTCAAAACGCGAATGGAGACGAGCGTGTAAAAAGGATGATAATACAAATTTCCAACATTGAAATCCATAAACGGAAACTGTGGCATTCCAAATTCCCCCTCTCCCCCCTTCTCTCCTATTAATTCTCACCCCCCATTCTTAAATTTTCGGGATTTATTCACAGGGGGGTGGGGGAGAGAGAGAGAGAGAGACGAGGAGGGTTGATCCTGTTCATCAGGAGACACCTGAATACCCCTGAATAGTCTTTCTTTCCTCGCTTCCCTTTGGCTCTCAACCCCACCTCCCCATAACCGGGGGAGGGTCAGAGGATTTGGGGTACTTGGGAGCGTCAGGGTAAAAGGTTGAAACTACGGTTGAAAACACCTGGTGGCCTACGAGCGGAGGAACGGAGTTCAAAGTCACAGGAAACGGACCATCTCCACTCCTTTCAATGGCGTTCAGGCAACGTTTATTGAATAACTAATCCCTTCTCGGCGTTATTATTTCTCTACAGATTTCTTATCAGTTATTCTTTGTTCGTGATAAGCGTCATTAAGCGCACACGGGTTAAACAACTAACATTATTATTACTATTATCCGCGTGGGGTTTCTACTGGATGATTTAGAAATGTGGGGGCTTACATTTGCGCGTGAGAGTGGGCGATCCATACATATATGCAATATCATGCGTGAACACGCACGCTTTTGCGTAATACAAAAATCGCCCCAACCAGGGTTCAAACCTTACTACCTCTTGAATAGAAGGTGAGGGATTTATCCTGTAGTAGTGTAGTGTTGTGTAGCGCCCTCGCCTATTAAAGAGGTGGTAGGTTCGAACCCTGGTGGGGGCGATTTCTACACACACACACACACACACACACACACAGAGTATATGCCTTGGTAACCTTGGTTTTTATTTCCGTCCGAATTGTTCATTATGACGAAAGCCAAGATTGTTGCCCCATCTTATACAGTACCTATAGCCTAACGTGGAATCGACCCACGACCCACCACTGGTGTTCAGGAATTACAAAGTCCTTGCCCAGACTTGCTTGGCTCGAGGTTAATAGATCTTTTCAGATTACGTCAATTGATTGTCAATAATAAAGGTGATAAAAGGCTTAGTTAGGTTTTCATTTATTTAACAAAACAAAAGAAGAACGTTTTACAGTGCTTTATGAGATTTAAGTGTGACAGAAAACGTTACAGTTGCTTGAATGCAACTTTACAGAATGAATGAAAAACGCGAGTTGAGATGTTATAAATGTGCAATTGAAAAATGACTTGAATATTATAATAACGTGCCAGGGAATTAGTCTTTATATAAAGTGAGATGAATGCCACCAGTCCAATGCGACCTGTTAGGTTATTACGTGATCAGATCTAATGTGTGATGTTCGCAGCAAAGCGAGAAAGCTTCGAGCGAGTCTCGCGATGTGACTTCATCTTGGTCGCGGCTGTGTCGCTAGAACAATGGGCTTCTTGTGAAGGGATGAAGTCGCTGCAGAAATGGTTGAAAATCGAAAGCATTATATATATATATAGAAAATCTTAAGGATACTCGCCGCCGATTTCATCGCGACATTATTGGTGTCGTCATAGATACTTTTTATTGAAATTTGTTAAATATGAAAAGGGACATAATGAAGGTCTGGTTAAGTTAATTAGGTTAAATATTGCCTTTCACAATTGAAAATGTCGCGGTTTCGTTAGGTAACCAAACGTTTTGCGTGTGCGTGTAATAGGATGAGAGCATGATACTGTATGAAGAAACGTGGGCAACAGGTTGTTGTTATTTTAGTCGTGTCTCTCGTAAAAAGAATGAATGTGGAATTTGTATTCGCTTTAAAGCAGCAATCACGGATCAAAGTGAGCAAACAAATCGCCAAGCCTTTCTTCCAAATTGGATTACACGAAAAGAAACTGTTGCTGGAATTTCTTAGAGGCAGTAGGCTTCAGTGTTTTAATAAGGATAAGAGCAAGTGGAATTGCAGGACCCCCCCCCACACACACACACGAAAATGCCCGGCTTTAATAGATATTTGCTTTCAATTTCTTGCTTGCTTTTACAAATCTGAATCTGAATTTCACAAACTGTTATATAAGTATATTCGTGCATATAATGTAATTTTTTTTTTTTATTGCTTAAATAATTTGCCTTTATTTCTCCGTTGTGCGCCATGTGTAATTTTGGAAGCGAATTTTTAAACAAAATTTCTTCTTGTTTAACGCGAGAAAAGATTAAAATTCCTCTTTTGAACCAAATCCCTTTCCATCCAAAATTAATTAAATGAACACAGACAAAGAACAGAATATAAGTTAATATGAAGATTCTTATATATATTATATATATATATAATATATATATATATATATATATATATATATGATACACACAGACCGTGCATGGAACAAGGAACTCTTCTAGGAAGATTAAATCCACTATAGTCCGAATTAGTAATGGTAAATGACAAATACTATAGTTTTTCTTTTTCACGATGCTAGCCCGACGTGTATCATAAAAAAACCTCAGGGAACCATTCTGAGTTCATCCCCATCATGAAACGGACATGTTTGTGCCTTGAAAAGTGGACGCTCAATTCTGCCAGTTGAGGTTTAAGTTTTGGTGTTTGGCTAAAAATATAATAGTTACCCCTTTTTCTTTGATGTATTCAATCTGACGTGAAGGCAGCGAGTCTTTTGCTTATATTGAGGTTCTAAATGTAGCTGGGCTAGGCTGCCTTAAACCCTAGATCCTATCTGCTTTGCAGATAGCTGGTGAGAAGCTATATTTTTGGGACCTCTTTGCGAGTGACACGTTGCCCACGTCGGGCTAGCATCATGAAAAAGAAAAACTATAGTATTTGTTACTTACCATTACTTATTCGGACTCTAGTGGATTTAATCTTCCTAGAAGAGTTCCTTGTTCCATGCACGGTCTGTGTATATCATAAAAAAATCTCAGGGAATTTCTAGAAAATAATAGAACTCTGAGAAAGTGTGTCCGTTATATTAAGGTATTTTCTTTTACAAGAAATTGTATTTCATATATTCTACTAAATGCGTAAGTAATGTAGCTTTCATTTCATAAGAAGGCACATTAATGAAAATGGTCCTTTTTGGTCCTGTTACGTTTTTTGCTTTGCATTATAATAACACCGATTTTAACCCAGGTATTGGTGACAGACCATAGCCAAATTTTATTAATCCTCAAAATAGTGTATTTATACAGTAATTTTAACAACTGGTCCCAACGCCAGATCTCGGCAAAAATTAACGTTTCAAAAGGGGCCGTTCAAAGAACTATAAGCAGATATAAAGAATCTGGATCGTGCTCTTCAAAGACAAGATCTAGTAGACCTAAAAGTACCACTCCATACTAGTGACGATAACGCCACATTACCATCAAGATTGAAGCTTTGTAGTCAAGGATTCATTTTCCAGCAGGATAACGACCCAAAGCACACTTCTAACCAGGGGTGTGCTGGGACCGGTTCGGTCCGGTTCGCCCGAACCGGTTGTTAAATTTTGATTGGATCACCGAACCGTTTGTTATATGGAAACTTCTTGAATGAAACAGCATGATTGAGAAGGTAAATTTATATCTAAATTTTTTTTAATTTTTTCAGGATTTTATAGAAAAATATGGGTAGTATCACAAGCAGTGGTCGTTTCAATATTTATTTATTTTTTGATGAAAAATTAGTTTATTTTTAGGTAATAATGTCATTAGTGAGTATAAAGAATGTTAAATAATTTCTGCCAAAATGTTACAAAATGCTGTTTGGAAAAGCTAAAATGCGTTGGCTACCGCTCACCCCAGACCCCCTAGCTTAATGACTCGCGCCATTGGCACTCGCATTTACACCCCTATCTGTATCAGAACCGGTTGTTAAGAAATTGGCAGCACATCCCTGCTTCTAACCTTTGCATGAACTATCTCAACAAGAAAAAAGATGTTCTACAAATTATGAAGTTTCCTCCACAAAGTTCTGATCTCAATCCAATAGAACAGCTTTGGGACCATTTGAAGAGTCTGAAAGCGAAAAAGATTATAACTTCTCTTGATTCTCTCTGGGAGAATGTAGAGGAATGCTGGAACGGCATAGCACATTAGCACAAGGTGTTATCCGGAAACTTGTCGAATCTGTCATTCTATGCCTCGGAGTGGAAGCTGGCATTAACGCAAAAGGCCATATCGATTGTTAATAAGATTATGCCATTAAATTGTTAATTTCTTTATTAATTTATAATAATTACATTTAGAAGCAAATAATGTAACAATATAAAGTCAAATTTTGTAATTATCATACACTATATTTGTGTACAATTTACAATAAATTGGATGATTATAAGGTGGATGCAGACTTTTGAACGCCACTGTGTGTGTGTGTGTGTGTGTGTGTGTATATATTTATATATAGATTTATATATTTATTATACACGTGTGGATAGATGTATAGATTATTGCGACACGGACGTGCATGTAGCGACCTTATCGGTGTTACCATAGTTTCACGTTTTTGTATTGAAGAAAAATCGTTTAATATGTTGAAAAGTTGTATATGGCCTAATGAAAGTTAGGTTAAGTTACCTAGGTTGTGCAAAGGAGTTAAATATAGCTACATTTGAAAGTGTCAAATTGTCGTAGTCTCGTAAGATAGGCAAACATACGTCGTGTGTGTGTGTGTGTGCGCGCGCATTAAAAAAAAAGTTTCGCCTACTTTCTTCATCTGATTTTATTTTGAGATCACCAAAATAGACTCCTCCCTAAATGACCATGACTGATTTTTTTTTCTGAAGGTATTTTATCCTTTGTTCTTAAGCAGAACGTCAGGTAATTTTAACTCAAAAGACGAACCTTGAAGTCACTTGCTCCAGCCTGAGTCAGATTTGTTTGCTCCCTTTTTAATCAGTCAGCTTATAAGCTTAATGGCTAAAAACGTTTCTTTTCAATTATGTTATTAGTTATATCTACCTTTTTATTAGTTATATCTACCTTTTTATTAGTCATATCTACTTTTCCATTATCATATTTCTGAATTATTTCAACAGTGTTATTTGAAAAGCTTTTTCCTTCCCTCTTTTATGTTGCTCTGAAACTTCAGTAGTTTACTAAGAATAATTACGATGAGAGTTTAATTAATCATTATACTTTATTACCCACACAAAAAATGGTTTATGTCCAACACGGATAAAAAATCTAAAATGCTTTGCTAAAAGTTGAAGAAAAGTACATAAAGTACATAAAGTATGTGATGGGAGTTTGATATAGTCGACTCCTGATATGGGGGTCACTTTGGGACCTTCCCCGTCTGACCTTATTCAACTAACGTATATTATGTATTTTACATTGATGTACACCACTAATACCATATTTTAAAAAGGATTAATAAGAATATGGTAGGAATATAAGCTCAAAACGCTGGTGTATATACAGTCGAACAGGCAAATAAGCGACGCATTAAAAATGTAACTTTTTGTTACAGAAATTACAGTACAGTGCATTAATTACTTTATACAATAGATAGAAAAGAATAATTTATTGTGGTCTGTTTTGAATTAGAATTAACATAATTACTAAGCGAGGATTGCAATGCAGAAATATGTTTCATGATAGCTAAATTTCCAGTTGTCTTTCTGTACCTATCAAGTAAGTTTGATAAAGCATTAATTTCATGACGTGAAAAGGGTTTTTACTTCTCTACTGCTTTCATCGTCTTCATTGTTGCTTTCCTCAGACTTGGTGTCATCTTTCATCTTGATAGATGCAATAATTTCTTCATCAGTTGCTCCTGTCTCAATTGTCTCATCGGCATTGCAGATGTCTGTAGGTTCATAATTAGCGAGCAATCTCCACATACCATCAGCACTAAAGGTGATGGCTGCATTATATTTCTCGCCATGGCTGACTTTTTTAACAATATTGTGCCTTTGTTTCCGTCTGGACAGCCAACCATCACTACACTTCTAGTCACTGAAGCCAAAGTCTGCAGCATACTTTTCCGCTTTTGTCTTCAACAAGGACCCGAAATACTTGCTTTAACATTTCGAGCTGCTTGGAAATATTTCAGCAACGCTTGATCAATATCTTTATACTCAGATTTTCTGTTCCGCTTCCGTTTTGAAGAAACACTTTGAAGGAATGATTGCTTCATAAGTAAATCACTGTTTTTTATCATTCTTTGCAACACTGAAAGCGTGATATTCTTCTGTTGAGCAAATTTCCGCTTAGATATGCCCGTGGTGTTATTCCATTCTTTTAAAATTAAAACTTTTTGCTCAATAGTAAACGCGGTGTTACTTGCCATTTTAAATTGTACGCTAACTTTTTATAATATGCATTCAAATGATAGTAATCGTGAGATAAAATGACCAGAAAACTGTAGGACTGTACTGATAATGATTTGAACTACACATATAGTGCGTGCGCTTAATGATCATGGGGGTGGGGCTTGCGCAAATTAATGCACCACCAACCAATCACCGCTGCGCTTAATGGTCAGTCCATATCTCCCATAAATCTGTCCATTTAATTCGTTGAATGACCCGAGATTATCATGTTTTATGCAAAAATGTTAGGGTTAATACATGACCTGCTTAAGAGGGCTTAATACATGACCTGCTTTATAATAGGAGAGAGAGGAACTGATTTGCCTTTTTAAGGCATATGACCCGGTTATTAGGCGACCTTCTTAACTGGAGTAGATTGTATATAGTGTTGACGAAAGTAAATAGACATCACGATGATTGCCCTCAAGAACAAATGGCAAAAGCTAATGGCATAGGAACAGGGGGGCACAAAAGGGCGTTGGCCTACCCACTTATTTTAAAGTGGGTAGGCCAGTAATGGAAACTGGCCCACCCAGTTGTCAGCTCTAAAATGAAATTCGGTTCAATTTAAAATAATGAGTATTTAATTAATAATTATTGCACGACTCCTATTATGATGCATTATTTAAGACAAAGAGCCGATCTGAAAATATGTATAATATACATATTTTCAGATCGGCTCTTTGTCTTAAATAATGCATTTATATATTTCCCATAGCATTTATATCGTTGCTCAGGCATGAAATAACACACACGCAAAATTTTATGACTAGGCTAGGGTTTAAAAATACATTTTTGACTACTACAATATGATTTTCATCGCTCTGCCGGGGGCAGAAGATGATTACCTATTAAGCTAAGATTTTGCAGAGGCTATTTTCTCATGCATGCGCAAATTTTTGTCTCTATTAGAATATGGAAATCGAAAAAAATGTAAAATCGATCCACCCTAATGATGATAGCTACTGTAGTTAGAATAGAATAGATGGTTCAACATATATAAGGCTATTTAGCCCGATTTTCAAAAAATTTTGCTAAATTTCTACAGACAGTCGATCTGCATCACCCTGCGACATTGGTCATTAGTTATGGTTTATTTTTTACATTAAAAAAAAAATAATATATATATATATATATTAGGGTGGTCCAAAAAGTTAAAGCATCGACTAAGTTCTCTCCACAAGGTTGGTTTTATGCCTCTTGGTGTGGACATATTTGTGCAAAGTTTCACGTTATTCGGTTAATATTTAGGGTCGCCCCACTTGCCCCCTTTTTTGAAAATTTGGGAAAATATATGACAACTGAATAACTAAATTTTTTTTTGGTCTCAAGAATATGAAAGAAAAACAGTAAGACAATAGGACATGATAATGGGTGTATCTTCATTATTTCTTCTGCATCAGAGTCGCCTTGGATGGTATTGGTATCTGTTTTCGGTGGGTGGCTACGAGTTGTAGGAGGTACTGCTTCTGGTCCTCGTTTCGTGTCAAAGTGTCATTGTAGCGTTGTGCGAGAGCAATACTCGCTCGGCAGCATCATTGACGACTTTCATCTTTAAGGCGCGATCTCTAAGTTCCCTGTAGTTCTTGTCATTTGGCCATTCCCGTGGATCTTTTTGAAGTAACTGGCGCGCTTCCTCCTTACCTCCAACTTTCAAGGCATCAAAGAAGGTCAATGTCCTTTTCGTGACGAAGGATGCCACATCATTTTCAACACCAGCTTCCGCCATGTCGATTCGTCGGGGGCAGCCATTCTTTTGGGGATGTTGGAGGTGTTGAACCATTCTCCTTTTGGTATCAGGATCGATCCTATTATCGAAGAAGGCCAGTCCAATCAGATGCTCCGACAAGTACCACAGGTGGCGTCTTAGAGCTGTCTTCGCCGCTTGTGCAGCTCCTCCGTGTGGATATTTTTCCAGAAGATGCAGCATTTTGAGATCATTGAGAGGAGCTTGTGTCCCCATTGGCGCTTCATGCCCGTACTTGACGTAAATCAGACTGACAAATAAAGCCAGCTGAGTCACGTTTCGTCTTTCGCGTGCTGTGAGCTTGAATTGATAGTGAAAGAGGTAGATTTTGAGCGCATAAATCGCCTTCACCATCCATCTCGCATGGTGCATGGGACCCGGAGCTCGGTAAAGAGTTGACCACCAGTCTTTCCCCCCAGGAAGAGCAAAGATAGTTCAAGGAACTCCTTGTAGTCGTCACGAGGTTGGCTTGCCTGAAGAGCGTTAGGTAAGTAAGTGAGCATCTCTTTTCTCATCTCTTGGAGTTGAGGGTTCTCGAACAAGCTGTCGATGCTGAGACAAATGCTTCGTGGGAGAGAGATGCCATTCCTCTTGAAATCGCTTAAAAAGGCCTGTTCAGGACTTCCTGTTGAGCCAAATATTGAGGCAAAGACATCAGCAAGTACGACTTCAAGTATATGATGTCGACAACCGATCCAAACTAGCTCGTGACCCAATGCTTCTTCAATCCTGAACACAGGCTCCGCGATGTAAACCCGTGTTTGACGCAGTGGTATCGAAGACGAGACCTCTCACATGCTGTTCCACGTTCCATAATTTCATAGTTTGAAGGCATGCCTGGGCCTGTGCTTCTCCAGTTCCTTGTTTCATCTTGGGACACCAAGCAGCTTCTCCTGTCCATTGAATGTTATAAGGATTGCTATCCGATGCACATTCGTCTTCTTCCCTTCAATGCCAGGGAGAAGCTTTCCGTCCCAATGGAGAAGGACAGGGTCTTCTAGAGAGAATGATTTCTAGGTCTTCTCGAGCTGCCTGTTCTCGCCCACTTTCTCTGTAGCGATGAATAGAGCTCCGAGAGCACGTCATCCCAGACAGATCATGCCCCGCGGCCTGTAATACAGCTCCAGTTACGAAAACAGCATTCCGGTCAGAAAGATTGGTGCGATCCATTGCTCCAATGACTTCTGGAGATTGGAAAATGTTCGTAACCTTGTTCTTGGGACGCTTTGGTGCCGGAGCTTCAGACGAAGAAGGAATCGGAACCGATGGTATAGTCGTCGTCGTCTTGCGAAAAAAGGGAAGAAGAAGAAGAAGAGGAAGATCAATTGATGACACTCCTGCTTCTTCCAAATCTTCCTGTGTTGCTTCATGCCTTGCCTTCCTCTTGGCGTCCTTCTCCATTCTGGATCGCTTTCTGTCCTCTTGTGTAGTCGTTTCCTTATCAATGCCAGCCATGCTGCAAGAATTGACGTCCTTGCGCTGCATGGACAGGAAATTTCGGTCCTCAACGTTGACGATTGTGCTCATGGCATCACTGGTTGCGATGTCAAACAGTTCCTGGATGTCCGCTTTGAAGATGTCTTCATTCATTCTATCGCTGGCACGTTGCCTGGTCCTGTGCTTCTTGAATGTTTTGTAGCGTCTAAAAGCTTTGAAAGCTTACGGACACAGGAGTCGATCCGTTGAGTTGGGATCCGCGCTCGGGTCCAGACTTCAATCACCCTCTGGCATGCCTGGTTCAGACTGTCGGAGGTGGTTTGCTTTTGATTGATGTGGTGGTATTGCCCCAAGAGGAGGGCGTCAAGGCATGTAGGGAGCCTTGACGTGGATAAAGTTCCAGTTGCCATCCCTAGAAGCCAAACTTTTGGAATTGATCGAGTTTGAGACATCGGACCTACGGAAGAAAAAGTACATTATATAATATATATATTCAGAGTGGGGCGACCTCTAAATATTCACCAATCACGCTGCAATTTTGCACAGACCATGTGGACACTAAATGGACAAAAACCACACTTGTGGAGACTATCTAAGACAATTTTGAAATTTCCCCCTATGGGGGATGGGCAAAACTCATCAATGGAATATCAGAACGTGTCAGTTTTACGTAATGGAAAGGGAAAATCAAAATGATTCTAAGTAGAATTATTTATTCAGGAAATCTGTTATTGTTTATTGACTTTTGTCAAATCAAAAACTATGAAAGAACCGAAGGTGTTTAAGTTTGTCAACCCTCTCTATACTATGATTGTTACATATATTGTGTGTTGTATATTTTCCTGAAGCAGGAACATGTAAATAATACGTTGTTGGAAGGTATAATTAACAGATTTCTTTGTTAAAGAGGAAATTTAGTTTAATGGGTGGGAATCTTCGTGACCTTTGACCTTAATTTCAAATCTCACTTGGGCAGAGGTTGTGGTCTTTGTGTCGCAATTTTAAAGCGCTTTCAATTTTGATCGAGTTTACGCAGTATTATTATATTGGCTCTGGTTACCACTCGGATGACCTTTTGAACTTTTCAGTTTTATACACACAATTTTCTCGGCTTACTTGAAGCCCACTTTTAATTTTGAACTTTCAATGTTAATTTACCATCATCTTACGAGAGAGGCATATTGCGAGGTAGCATAGAAACAACACGCTCCCTCATATAAAGTTTATTTCACAAAATTGAAAAATTTCACTCAAATTAATTCAAAAGTAGTTTACAGATGTACAATTACAAATGTTTGTTAAAAAATAAAATTTAAATTCCCCCAAAATGTTTGTAATTATTTGGCATGTTTTAAAGGGTTTATACAGAGGCGTTTTATGTGATTCAAGAAATGGCACCTCAAACTCTTTAACATAAGAGTTTATTTAACAAAAATATGGAAAATTTGGTCTTAAATGTTCTGCGCAAATTCTGCAGATTTGTTCAGAAAAAAAATTCCGCCAAGTAAATTTCCACAAACTTTCCAGAAGTCCTGCGCGAATTCCGCAGGTTCCATCGGGAACCAAATTAAAAAGATATTTGCTCCACACAAAAATTATAAAATTATTCCTCAAGGAAACGCAAACTCGGCAAACTTGCAAGTTAAAATTTGGACACGTGCACAAAGTTGAATTCCAAAAGAAAATTGCCGGACCTTCGCAGGTGTTAATTTTATTAAGTTCTTTTCTTACCAACTACTATTAAACTCTTGAAACGAAGTATGAAACACTATAGAACAATGAAATTTAAATTAGTCGAAAAACGAAAGCACATTAAAGACAGCTTATAAAATCAATCGGTGCTAAAGTTTTCAAAACAGATTTAACCACACTTCAACGTTGGAAGACTAGGGTTACAACTAATTGTATACCTCTAAGTTGCATCTTAAGATTATAGAAACTCCATTTTAATATCTGAATGACCCCCCCCCCCCCCCCCCCCCAATTATTACACGACTCGTACAAACGCTACTAACTTTCTATTGGTCGTTACGACAAAGTGTATTCTCATTAGGAGAAGGAACACCAGCACAGTTGCATACATTTTGATTCATTTCAGACGTTTTCGGAACAGCGAGGTTTCATCTTCAGTTTCTAAATATTAAAAGATTCAAATTAAAATTATTCTCGCAATACACACGAAGAAAAGGCTAAAACAAAAAAGAAAGGGCAAACTTACTTAAACTAGGTCTCTCCTCGTAAACGTACAAAGACTCCATTTATGTTAAAGTCTGAGTTTGATCCACCATTACCCAGAACCGAGAAATTTGACTCCGACACCGAAAAAGGGTGGCAGTTGTGGTGTGAACGTTCCCGTTCTTTAGAATAATAATGTTTCAACTAAAGGATAATTTGTTCGTCCTGATCTGCCCAGATGTTCAGAAACGAGAGATTTGAAATGTCGCTTTGTTTTCCCGATGTAGGATCCCATACAGTGATCACACGTGAACGTATAAATTATCGAAGGTCTGAGCGAAGTCGATATTTTATTTTTATATGCAAGTTCTTAGCCAGTTAGAAGTAACGTAGTTAAAAAGAGGGGGGGGGGACATTTTTGAGAAAGGGGGGGGGGGGCATTTTTTAGAAAAAGGGGGCACATTTTCGAGAAAGGGGGGGGATATTTTCGACTGATTTAAATAATAAAAACACGTTATCTACACAGTAAAAAATACGGTTAAAATCCGGAGAACAATCAGATAACCAGTTCTGTTCGTGAAAATATAAAAATAAATTTGTCATAGTGGGTACTAAGGGGGGGACCATTGCCACCCCATCTCATTTTCTTTGTTTTTTTTTGTTATAGCTTACATTGGTAAATATAATTTGTCTTCCGTGTGTATTATGAAAATAATTTTAGTATTTTAAATTTTGTCACTGAAGATGGAACCCGATTGTTCCGAAACGTCTGAACTAAATCAATATTTGCAGCTGCGCTGGTGTACCTTCTAATTATATATAGCCTATAACTTTGGTTTTGCTTCCGACTGAATTGTTCATTTTGATGCGGGTCAAACTTGTTGCCCCCACCTTAAATAGATCAACAACAACGTTAAATCCGAATCACGACCCACCACGGTTGGTCGGAAATTACAAAGTCCTCGCTCCGGACTCTATCTTAGGACCTTCCGATCAGCAGTCTTTAACCACTAGCCAGCCAGGGTACCCATTTATTTACTAAACAATTTTTTTGTATGGAAAGATAAACATCTGGGTTAGCCGTACGCAGCCTGCCATTTTGGGGCATCGGTACCGGCATCGGCCAAATTTAGCCGATTCTCTTACCGATTCTTTGGCATTTTAAAATTTTCATTACAAAACAAAATCTATATTTATAGAAAATTGAACATACAAAAAACACTATGATAATTTATACTCATTTCAAAGTGTAATTATATATTTTACATTCACGAAAAAGGCAAAGCTTAATAACTTCAGTTGGCCATATTTTTACATTTTCTCTAACTAGCTAATCTCTAAATATTATAAACTATTGTAATCTACTCTATATTATTAACAATTCTATATTAATTTGTACTTTATAATTTATATATTAAACCATCATATTATGTTGACTTTAAGTATTTTAATAATTTTATAAACCCAAATTGTACATCCAATTTTTTTTTTTTTTTTTTTAAATTCAAATTTACCACGAGGGATTTGATATTGTAATGTGAAATTTCGTTTTGTTGATATTGTTAAAGAAAGAAAATGCCTTCAACATTGAGGAAAACCAATTACTTTAAATATCGCTATTCAATTTATGAAACTAAAATTATTTTATCATTTTACTGAGTAATAAAATTCTTTACCATCACTATATCTGTGGTATATGAATAACAAATTTGGTACTGTATATTGTGGAGTGAACTAGAGGAAAAGCATTTAAACAAATTTGAAATGTAAAAATATGAAAATTGAAAGTTTTCACATTAGATTAGTAAAATTTATGAAGGGAATTGATTTTTTTAAAATCTATGCAAAGAATCTGTATCGGTATGGGCTAAATTTTGGAATCGGTACATCGCTAATAAATAAATTAATATATAAACTGAATTCTCTGTTAGACGGAATAATTGATGCAGAACACTTCCGTCTAAGAGAAACATCCGGCTATCCGTGAGCGGAAAATACACCCCTTACCATCTTTCGAGTGACTAGCTGAACCACAATGTTCATATCGGAATTAATATTGTATAATAATATATATAATTAAATCCGAGATCGAAATTATTATATAATTAATATTATATAATTAATATTATATAATAATTATTATATAATTGAGATTGAAATTAATTTTCTGTTTATTGGAGATTTCGTCTCGGGGAGGTTCTGTCTAAGGGGAATCTACTGTGTGTGTATATATAATATATATATATAGGGTGAACCAAATGTAGGTGGACAGTAAATGATAACGTTTATTTTGAGAATACATATTTAATTTTTTTGTATACTATAATACAAAATAAAATTTAAATAAATTTAGTTATAATATTTAATATAATAAAACACAAACACCATAGTTATAATGAACACCATAGTTATAATATAATATAACACAAACCGTATTCAACCTACTGTCCACCTACTTTTGGTTCACCGTGTATATTAGAGTGTCCCAATTTTTTTTGTTCCTGAAGTTTGTCATGCACACACCCCTAATTTCTTCCACTCGTGAAAACATGCCAGCAAGACGAATTTCATTAGTGTTCTTTAATTTTAAGGGTCCCCTCAAACCATGTGTTACTATTGCTGAACGGCTACTCTCTACCTTATACTAATTGTAGCATATTTCTTTTCAGGTTATGGATACAAGAAAGCAGGAGACTGTGTGGTTGGTGGGGGTGTTGCGAAATGAACCCCTGGAAACGCTGTGTCAACTCCCGACAGTGGGAGATGTTCTTCGACGTCTGTTGTTCTTCACTCGGAAGAAAAAAACGTCCACGGCGGAAGCTGCCAATGTGGTAGCTGATGAGGTTATGGCGGTGTGGGCTCGGGCATCTATTCCGACCTCCCACAAGCCCAAGTGCGTCGAGAGGATCAAGGCCCTCTCCACGGACTACGAGAAGGTTGCCAGAAACCGAAACCGTGGGGGAGAGAAGCAACTGGAGTGGGAAAAGGGATTCCAAGCCAACCTGAATACACTGTTCGAAAGAGCTCATGCCAACGCCATGAAACTCATCAAAGTCCCCGAAGATCGAGACTTTCTGAATGACCAGCGAACCGTGCGGAAGATGTACATTGGAGGAGAGGACCTGGAGTTTGCTCGCAGGGCAGCGGAGCGGGAGAAACGCCGAGCAGCTGAAGAGAAGAGGAAGAAGAAAAGCCGCGAAGAGATGGACTCACTGCAAGCAAAAGGAACGGTGAAAAGTGGGTCTTCTTCTTCGGAGTCCATGGCCGAAGCATCCAATGATGTCCAATATTCCTCTCCTGGTCCTTCGCCTCCTCGATCCGCTCCCAAGGACGGCCAAGTGTCGGCAAGGAGGATCATCCAATATCCCAATTTTGCCGCAGCCCTGGATCGAACTGGAACCTCAGTACGCCAAGCGATGCACATTGTGGCTCCAGCACTCGCTGCCGCGGGAGTTGAGTTATCCTCGGTCACCTTGTCCAAATCAAGTCTTCACCGTTCACGGCAGAAGTCCAGGAAGAACTTGGCAGCCGGAATCAAGACCGAGTTCAATCCTGATACGCCGCTTGTCGTCCACTTTGATGGCAACTCCTCCCTGATTCGGATGGAGGGAAATCGGATCGCATACCAGTGCTGGTCAGCGGGAAGAATCTTGAGAAGTTGTTGGCGATCCCAAAAATCCCTGACAGCACGGGACAGCGGATGGCTGGAGCTGTTCTGAAGGTGCTGGACGATTGGCCGCAAGTTCAACCATGGATTGCCGGTCTCTGCTTCGACACAACAGCGGCGCTTGTACGATTATCCAGGACCAAATGGACCGCCGCGTTCTTTTCCTGGCTTGCAGACACCACATGATGGAATTGGTAATCACCTCAGTCTTTGACCTGTTATTCAGGTCTTCTGGCCCCGAAATTGCGCTGTTCGCTCGCTTCAAATCCCAATGGGAGTTCATCGACCAGAAGCAGGCTTCTCCGTTCAACGGCGATGGCCCAAGCGACATCCTTTCGGAATGGGTGGCGTTGAAAAAAGAGCAGATTGTCCACTTCATTGAAGACGAGCTTGAAGTTGGCCACCCAAGAGACGATTACCGGGAGTTCCTGATCCTCGCTCTGGTCTTCCTCGATGGTCATGGCAAACGATCTCCGGTACAATCGTCCTGGAGCATACCACCGGGCCAGGTGGATGGCCAAAGGCATTTACTGTCTTAAGATGTTCATCTTCCGAAGCCAATTCCACCTGACCGCTCACGAGGTCCGGTCACTACGCAGGATAAACGTCTTTGCCGTCACCATCTACCTCCAGAGGTGGTTCGAGGCTCCATTGACGGCGGACGCGCCCGTCAATGACCTGGAGCTGTTGGAGGACCTAGAGCGGTACAAGGCGGTGGATCATGATGTAGGTACCGCCGCATTGACGAAATTCCGGGGCCACCTCTGGTACCTAAGCGAAGATTTAGCCGGACTCGCTATGTTCTCCTCCAAAACCACCGATGCAGAGAAGACTGCCATGCTCCAAAACCTGCACAAGAAGACCGAAAACCCAAAAGATCTGCGTCGGCTGGAGGGAAAGAGTGTCTTGACCGTGAGACGGTCGGATTTGAGCACCTTGGTCACGAAAAGGACTCAAAACCTTTTTCATTGCCTGAAGCTGCCGGTTCCAAAAACCCCAAATCTCGAAGGATGTGCACCATCGTTGAAGTCTGTGAACGACGCGGCAGAACGGGCGGTGAAACTGGCGGAAGATTTCAACGAGGGCCTGACAAAAAACGAGGAGGAACGGCAGCTCGTGTACCAAGTCGTCGAATACCACCGCCAGCAGTTCCCCTCAGCAGACAAAAAGATCCTCTGTCCCCCGAAATGAAATGTTCCATTAGGAAGAATTTCCATTTCCTTTAATTTAGTCATTAGAAAGAATTTACATTTCATTCTTCCATTCTAGAATGATTAATGCTGAGCATTTACGTTTGTTCATATAGGGTCGAATAAACAAGGTCAATGAGGGGACCCTTTCCCTCCTAATAGGCCAATGAAATTTCGCCAATTTTTTCCTTTCTTCAAGTGTAATTAATTAAAGGGGTGTGCGATTTGACTCTTGCAAATTTTTATTTTCACATGTGAGGCTGGGACACCCTAATATATATATATATATATATCATGGCGTCTATTACTGGGTTTATATTACCATTACTATTACTGTTACTTTTGATTTCTTCTATTACTATTACTTTATTTTTCACCTATTACTATTACTTGGTCATCTACTACTATCCCTTTTACTTTTGTATGTGGGGTACTTCACTCATTTGAAAAGGATTTTTATGTTTATTTAAATGCAATTAGAAGCAGTGTATTGACAAATATTTGTTTCAACCATTATATACAATTTCAGAGGCTAGGTCCTCATAAATTTTACTTCATTGAAGGAAAAATTTGCCACAATATTAGTTATATTAGTTAACATGCATGTTTTTTTTTAGTTTAGACTAGATTTAGTTCATTTTTCAGTTCTTCGTTCACACAATATGTTCATTGGCACTGTAATAGAAAAGTAATAAATATATATATATATATATATATATATTATATATATATATATATATATAATATATATATATATATATATATATATATATATATATGAGGGGTCTCGCGTCTTACGGTACCTAAGCGCCAAAATTAAAATTCGCCAGAAATCGCCTCCAAAGTTCAGCAATATTCTGGCAATAGTATCTCTGTTATTAATTGAGCTGGAACGTTCATTTTTGGCTAAATTAGAGTTCTAAGTATGCTAATGAAGATGTTGATGAGTTTTTGGAATAGATTTTCATATTTTATATTTTATATATACACAGGGTGTCCGAGAATTATCTGTACAATTTTTGGCTGTTATTAAAAGTCAACCATGAAGTGTAGAAATTCCAGTGTTGTCCCATTTTACAGGGAATCTCATTTAAGTTTTTTCTGATACCACGTTTTGACAAGTTTTTTAGAAATGTACGCGGGTGACAGACATTGATGATGTAAAAGCAAGAATCACAGCTGCTATTGAGCGAATTGATGTGGATATGCTGCAGCGTACATGGCAACATTTAGAGTATCGATTGGATGTTTTGCGAATCACTAATGGTGCACATATCGAATGTTTGTAACAACGTTACTTTAATAAAAGAAACTTTTGAAAATACAGATTCTAAATAATTTGTTTAAGAATTTTACGTGTGTTATCAAGAATTTTATTAAAAGATGAAATTGTACAGATAATGTTCGGACACACTGGAATTTCTAAAAAACTTGTCAAAACTTGGTATCAGAAAAAACTTAATGAGATTCTCTGTAAAATGGGACAACACTGGAATTTCTACACTTCATGGTTGACTTTTAATAACAGCCAAAAATTGTACAGATAATTCTCGGACACCCTGTATATATATAATATATTATATATATATATATATAGGCTACGTCGTGGCCGATGTCTAACACCGCTTACCGGAGATCAGCGAAGTTAAGCGACATTGCGTCTGGGTAGTAGTTGGATGGGAGACCGTCCTCCGCGCACAGATTATGTAGCGACCCGTGGTTCGGATCCCACGTAAAGCTGTAGGTCCCCTCCGTCATATGACCTTAGATGTTGCGAAGGAGGTTAAACAAGCTCAATTAAAAAATACACACACACACACACACACGTTAGCTTCAATTTGTGATATTTTTTATATTCCTTTCCTCCTACACGGAAAATAGTTACTACTACGTTGTACAATATATGTTTTTTGGCGTTCAGTTTAGGTTAAGTTAGATTAATCTAAACTAAAATCCTAAGGTATCTTAAAATAGTAGTAATATTCTCTCTCTCTCTCTCTCTTATATATGTATAAAATATGTATAATTTGTGTAGGCCTACACATTTTGCCTCAACTAATTTACACTGATAATAAGAACGCAAAGGAAGTAAGTATTGATTGACCAACGTATCTTTTACTTTGAAGAACCTGTTGTAATTACTACTGGTAATTACTTTATTAGCCACCTGTTTTATTTCCATGTGGGTATAATGTTAGCGCGGCAAAGAAGTTTTTCGCTTTTTTATTTTTATTACATCATGTTTTTCGTGTTCTGGGGTTGTTTTTGCCGCGTGCATGCAAATAGTCGTTAACGCAGAAATAAGTAATTTTAAGTAATTTCAATAAATTTGTTTTAAAAACAAAAGAATATTCTGTATATATACAGGGTGTTTCAGGTCGACCCTAGAAATATGAAAATTGGCGGAATTTGTAGTTTGTATTTGGTATTTGAAGTTTGTCATAGTAATTCCGCCAATTTCCATATTTCTAGGGTCGACCTGAAACACGCTGTAGCTTAAATATATGAAATATTTTTTTTCTTGTTAAACGTAGACCAACAGGCTGTAGCGTAGGCTTAACTACTTTCAACGTTTTATATTTGAAATCAAATATATATATGCATAGATAAATATATTGCCAATAAAATATTTGATAATTGCAGTGGTGTAGTGCTAAATAAAGAAGTGAGGGAACGCATTTTGAAAGTGTTACTCAGATGCGGGGGGGATAATGGCGAGCGCGGCGAGCCCATACAGCTGGGGGTCCGGGGGCACTGTAAGCCCCCCGGGAAATCTTTTGAAATCTGACCAATTTCAGGGATATTTTGAGGTCATATGCACTGGATATTAGGATATATTCCAAGGTTGAAGATGCAGTATTTCCAGTGTCATTAGATATACGACATCCAGTACGATCAATAAAAATAGCTAACAACTGGAATGATTAACTAAAAAAAAGTTAACAACTGGTACGCCGTGGTGACTGTTTTACCAGATCTTTATAGGCTAGCATTGCCTCAGTCGAAGCTAAAAGAAATGAAACAGTTAATGATTCTTTCTCATATTTCTTCTAGGGGTGGGAATTAAAATTTCATGACGTTAGAGATTTGTAAGTTCGGATTTATTTGAAATAGTGAGGGAACGCCGTTCCCACAGCACTACACCACTGGATAATTGTCTTAAAACAAAGACAAAATATCCAACATTCGCGTACAAATTCTAAAAGATTTTATATTAATTAATGTTACGTCTAGGACTGGGGTTTCCAACTATACAAGTTAGAGTTCCTGGACAGAAATAAACTCCGCTTTGTTGCTTGGCTGTTGGTTTATTATAGCGTTCATATCATCGTTGCTTCCATTTCTTTTAGCCATGGTTTTTATTTTACATTATAAATACAAATTTAAAAACTTTAATCCACAAATTTTACTTTTGTACCTGAAAATTTATTAGTCTTTTCACAAAATTTATTCGTACAATTCTAAAACTAAACATTAACGATTAGCAGCCGAAAGTCGAGTGGTTGAAAGAGCCCGCTGTACCATTACCAGCTGCGCGAGCACCGAAGACCATCCTGTTACGTTCCACTCCAATATTAATTTTTAATAAGATTGTATACATCAGTGGGATTGGAAATGTTTTCAACTTTAAAATTGTTAAAGGAAAAAAAGTATATTTCCAATCGAAATGATATATAAAATCCTGGACATTGGGCATCAAGGACGGAGTTCACTGTTGAATGAACAAAACTATGACATTCCTGAACACTCCATATATTGGTGGTAATCCTTGCCTAGACACTAAATTTTAAGTATTTTTTGAGATACTAAAAATATTAGTGTATGCGACTCATTTTAATACTACGTGTAGCGACTTATTTTCAAATGCATTTAATTAAATTATTTAATTATAATTTTAGTAGTGTTGGTAATGTTTATTAAAAATTAATCATCCTAAGTTATTTTTAATATTTAAGAGTTATTATGATCGGAAGATGTGGCAAAAAGTATTTCAGGTGATTTGATTACTTTTAGGTTTAGATTTTAATTGAAACTACTATAGTAGGCCCTCGTAATTTACGAAGAATGGGTTCCTGAAAACTATCGTGAATAGTGAAACCTCGGGCCTATGGGGAAAAAGGGGCGGGGGGGGGCCAGGTGTACCGTGTTCAGAAATTCTATACTATACTATTACATTATATTAAATATTAATGCACCATTAAATAAAATTAAATAACAAATGTACCTGTAAAGAAAGTTAATCAATAAACAATATATTAAATATGTAATGTAAATAAATACTGTAAAATAAATGCAAAATAGTTAAATAAATGCTTCACATTAACTTTCTTGGATCTTTTTGCATTTGATCTGCATTCAATACTTTCTTTTCTCTTTGGAGCCATTTTGAAGGGCAATCAAAACTGCAAAAAGAACTAAAATAAAAAAAATAAGGACCACTGCATTATGATAACAGACAACATAGATGATTATGATAGTTGTGTATGGACCGTTCTCGGAATGCGCTGCTCCAGCAAACCGCTCTACAGATGTGATTGGCATAAACCATGAATTAGGCGAAGCTTGATACCGTAGAGAGTGAATCTGTATACATATACATAAATTTAACCGTGAATAGTGAAACCGTAAATAACGAGGGTTTACTCTAATTAAAAAAAACTTAATTAAAAACAATGGTCACTCTTAGGTTTATATTTTAAAGAAATAAATAAAACTGATTTTGAGCAACATTAAAGAACACAAAAAATGGTTTTGAGGGGTCGATTTTTTTTATTCCCCCCTAAAATAAATCGATTATATGTATATAAGCATTAAACATCGCTTTATATATGTGAGCGTATTCTGCTGATATATAGGCCTATTGCATAACCTCATTGCGGAAGAACAAGTTTTGTGTGTTTGATACAGGTGCCGGGTGTAAAGTTTCATTGTACTCGCTTTTGCATGGAGATCAGATTGCATTTCGGGCAATTCACATTGTCTCAACCTAATCACCTTTCTTTGTCATCCGTATTGTTATGTTTGCACCATTAATTGTATTTTGACAACTGTATAAAGGTTTCATGTATATTGTTTCAAATAGCAAGATTTCTCACCTTTAATTTACCGTTGATATATTTAGTATAAATCGGCAGTGGTGGGCACGCGCAACGATTTTTGTAGCGCCGCAGCCGCAACCGCAACTCTGCTGAAATAGTTGCGCCGCACGCGCAAGCGCAACCCTTTTCAAAAAGTTGCGCCGCAAGTTGCGCCGCAACTTTTTGCGGCGCAACTGCCCACCTTTGCATTTAACGTATATCTGCACTGGTGGGCACGCGCAACGATTTTTGTAGCGCCACAGCCGCAACCGCAACTCTGCTGAAATAGTTGCGCCGCACGCGCAAGCGCAACCCTTTTCAAAAAGTTGCGCCGCAAGCGCAAGCGCAACCAAAAATGTTGCGCCGCAACTTTTTGCGGCGCAACTGCCCACCTTTGTAAATCGGTATTTATTTTAAAAGGAATAGTTAACCCTATATGGACAACTGTTACAAATTTCTAACCTTTCTTATACACGCATTTATAACTTAACCCTACAGAAATTTTTGTCCATAGAGGGTTAACAGTTTCGTTATTTTTTATTGTTAATAAAATACCAGTAATTTGTTGTTGTAGGCATTATACTTCACAGTTTTTACTGGATCTTTTTATTTTGGGTTTAAGTCGAGGTGTGATGGACTAGTTCTACGCCTGTAGGTGGAACCAAGGTCAGAGAGTAGGTAACTCGTTCTAAAATATCCAAATTTGAAATTAACCAAATAGTGACATTCAGAATTCATGATATCTTTCGTATGCGCGTCTCTTTCTTTCACAAGACAGGAAGATATTTGCAAATGGCAGACTTCACTACCCATAAGTCAAAATTAAGTTATATACTGTGTTCCTCCCGTGTTCTCATTTCCTGTCTTATTTTATAAGCCTTAACTCCTTGTATTACCGTGTCCCTTGGGCGCATTTCCAACCAGTGTGGTTCTGCAATACGTAAAGGATACTACTACTTGCGAACTCTGAATTAAAGGAAACACGTAAAGTGAACAAAACCGGACTTGATGTCAAGACTATTTAAGTTAATTTGATCAAAAGCCAAGTTTTGGTTCTTCGCTCTCCATCGTCTGATGACACAAAGCTTGGAGCCAATGTTGGGACGCCTGAGGCGATAGAGCAACTGCGTGCGGACCTACGTAGGATAGGAGAGTGTTCCGAAAAATAGCAAATGCCGTTTAACTTGGGTAAGTGCAAGGTGATGCATATTGGCTACGCCAATCCAAAGTCGGACTACTCAGTGTTGGGGAGTAATATCGAGGCCACTGATTTGGGAAAGGACTTGGGGTGTGCTAATTAGCAGCGACCTTAAGTTTACCAAACAGTGCGTAGAGGTGGAAAAGAAAGCCCAGAAATTGTTGGGTTATATCAGGAGGCAATTTCGATTTCGGAACAAGGAGATTGTGCCCTCGCTGTACAATTCTCTGGTTCGGTCGCACCTGGAGTATGCTGTGCAGTTCTGGTCGCCCACCCTCAGGAAAGATATTGAGAGGCTGGAGCGAGTGCAGGCGAGTGCCACAAAGTTAATCCCTTCCGTTAGGCATATAAGCTACAATCGACGCTTACGCGCCCTGAATTTGTTTTCGTTGGAAACTCGGATGCTGCGCGGTCAACTGATCGAGGTTTCCAAGTCCTTACGCGGGTTCAACAATGTCGATTTTAGAAGCATGTTTAGTTTAAATGATAACCCAACTCGCAGCAATGGTTGGAAGTTGGATTTGAAACGGTTTAGGACTAGTGTGTGTGGGAATTACCTTACGTATAAGATCTGTGACACGTGGAACAGGCTACCTTCAGAAGTTGTGAACAGTTCTTCTGTGGATCTGTTCAAGAAAAGGTTAGACCGAATCTTGCACACTATTTGAGGGTGTAGGAAATTTTCCCTGGCACCCGTTGCCATTAGTACCTCCTTGGTATGGGCCGCAAGGCCTTTCGAGGTGGTACTTTTCCTTCTCTCTCTCTCTCTCTCTCTCTCTCTCTCTCTCTCTCTCTCTCTCTCTCTCTCTCTCTCTCTCTCTCAACCAGAAACCAGAGATAGTAAAAATGCCGTTTGAAATAAATGTCCAATGATAATTTCTAGAATTTATTCGCCTGTCATCTGGAACACGATACTTTAAATAAATGCAGAAATAAAAGTGGCTAAGGTGGGAGGGAAGATTGATTCAGAGCAGTAAACTCTCCCCACCAGCTGTTGACACGTTACACAAATATTGTCGTATCGCACTTTGTGTCTCGAAAAAACGAAATGCAGAGCAAATAAATAGCTTTTATATAACTGAAAAAAAAAGTTGGAATATTGTTTTTGTAAGTTCACTTATTGCTGTGTTGTAATGGCAAATTTGTATGTTTAAAACTCGTATCGAAAAATAGAAATCGCAAATTAATGAGGTGATTTTGAAAGGGTTTTATTTTCACGTGAAAATTGAATATTTTTTTAAAATTTGGACCAGTCTATAGAAAGAGCGATTGAAATTTGACCGAAGAGTAGGCCGAAAGACTGCGTTCGTTCTCACTAGAGAGGGCATAAATCAGGCTCGCAGTTTTGGTTAAAAATCGAGTTCAAATATAAACATTAGAGATCTGTGTAACTTGTTATATGTCAAGACCTCGAGAGAGGCCCTCTGACAGGAAATTTCAGTTTAATTCTTTTTTCCTCGAAATGCAGAGCTTGGGAATAAAAAAAAAAATTGAGATTAGCAAATAGGGGCCTAGTAATTTATGTACTAATGACGTCATAATGAAAATGTTTTGATAAGTCATTCAGATATTGAAGGGGAGAAGTTCTTTTAATCTTAAGGTGTGATTTAGAGATAATAGTCAGTTGCAGTCCTGCCTCTCCGAAGGTGAAGTGTTGTAAAATCTAAATTTGTGGCACCTTTAGATTCCGTAAGCCGTCTTTAAAGGGTGTCTTCGAATAATTTTCATCTTATTGTTTCAAGAGCTTAATGTTAGTTGGCAGAAAAGAACTTTGTGAAAATAATACCCGAAAGTGTCCGGCAGTTTTAAATTTAATTCTGTTCACATAGCAAACCTATAATTTAGAATTTGAACGAGTTTTTTATCTCTGAGAATTTTTAAAAAATGTGTTGAGTAATTTTTGGTAATTTTCTCTCTCGAGATGATCTGTGGAGTTTGCGCAGAACTTTTGAGTCTTTTTAAAATGAATTTGGCGAAATTGTTTCCTAAAATTCTACGGAACTCTCGCGGGACTTTTGAGACCAAATTTCTGTACTTTTTGCAAGTAATTTTTTAATTTTTTTTAGGAAATTTGAATTAAGTGCTGTTTCTTGAGTCACACATAAAACCCGCTATATAAACCTTTTGAGACTTAATCCAAGTACACTGCTCCCTCGATATATGAGTCTTCAGCATATGCGAATTCGCTGTTATGCGAAGACCCTATTTCTACCACGAATTCTGTATATGCGGAAAAAATTCGCATTTATGCGCCACCTAGTGTGAAATATTGCTGAGCCGCTGAGCGCACCGACGTGTTCCCGCCAAACAAGTAGTAGTCTCGCATAAACCGTTATAGCGTGTTGGTGTGCGCGCGTTGTGCTCTAGACTGTGTTGTGTTTTTCACTATTTTTTAGTGCTTTTTCCAGTGCTTTTTCGTTGGTATCGTATGTCTTATTAGGCTTACTAGTCCTTTAATATTTATACTGTACAGTATTGATGTAATATAGCATTACTGTTATCTTGTTGAATATTTTCGGTATAAAAAAGTGGCATATTTATTTATTGTTGGGGGTGCCGGGAGGGTAAAAAAAAAACTGGTTGTGGAACGCATCCCTATTTTTTTTATTTAACTAAGTTCGATATATGCGAATTTGCATTATGCGAGGTTTTAGCAGAACCTATCCCTCGCATATATCGAGGGCGCAGTGTAACTGAAAATATCTTTTGGAATTTAATTCTCCCGAACAAAAAAATTTGTAATTGTACATCTCTAAACGTATTCTGAATTAATATCCCATTGTGAGCGAAATCTTAAAAAATTCTGTAAAATAAATTTATACGAGGGATTGTTTCGATACTACCTTCCAATAGACCTCTTGGAAGCTGAGGGTAAATTAACGGTGAAAGTTCAAAATTAAAATTGGGCTTCAAGTCAGCCGAGAAAACTGCGAGTATGAAATTGAAAGGTCATCCGAATGATAACCATAGTCATCGAAGATTTTTAATCAGTCACTCGAAACGGGGATTATTCCTGAAGACTTCAAATTAGCTAACGTCACGCCTATTTTTAAAAAAGGCGACCGCGCGGTAGCTAGCAATTATAGGCCCATTAGCTTAACGTCAATTGTCGGTAAACTTTTGGAATCCGTAGTTAGGGATCGTATTATCGATCACTTAGAAAGTAGGGGTTTGATTAATAGTAGTCAGCACGGGTTTCGACGCCATAGGTCTTGTTTAACAAATTTGTTAGAATTTTATAACGAAATAGTGCGCGAATACGATAGGCATAGGGCAGCTGACGTTATTTATTTAGATTTTAAAAAGGCGTTCGATACAGTTCCGCATAGGAGACTAATTGCGAAGGTTAAAGCGCACGGTATCCGCGGTCAGGTAGCTAACTGGTTAGAAGAATGGCTTCGTGCTAGGAGGCAGAGGGTCGTAGTTAATGGTAGTGAATCGGGGTGGTTAGAGGTAGGTAGTGGTGTCCCACAGGGTTCAGTGTTAGGCCCATTGTTATTCGTAATTTACATTAACGACATAGATGTAGGATTGATTAGTAACGTGTCAAAATTCGCGGACGATACTAAAATAGGCGGTAAGGTTGTTAACGAGGACGATAGAAATAGGATCCAAGACGATGTAGATAGGATTATGGAGTGGACGGATAAGTGGCAGATGCAATTTAACGTAGATAAATGTAAAGTTTTGCATATAGGTTCTCGCAACAATAATTACGTGTACACGATGGATGATAGGGATTTAGCGAGCGTTGACGAGGAAGTAGATTTAGGCGTACGCGTAACTAAAGATTTAAAGGTTAGGAACCAGTGCCTGGAGTCTTGCGCAAAAGCTAATAGGATGTTAGGCTTCATAGCGCGTAATTTCGAATTTAAATCGAAGGATATTATATTGCCCCTTTACAAGTCCCTAGTCAGGCCTCATTTGGAATATGCCGTTCAATTTTGGTGCCCGTACTTGCGTGAGGATATTGATAGGTTAGAAAGGGTTCAGCGTCGTGCCACGAAACTTATTCCGGCATTGCGCAATAAGCCTTATGAAGATAGGATTAAAGTGTTAGACTTGTATTCACTCGAAACTAGGAGATTAAGGGGGGAGCTTATTGAAGTTTTCAAAATCGTTAATAACATCGATAACGTAAATTTTGACAAATTGTTCACTTTCGATAATAGTAATACTCGCAATAACGGATTCAAGTTGCGTGGCAGACGTTTCATTACTAATATCGCTAAAAACTTCTTTACGTTTAAAGTAATTGATAAATGGAATAATCTTCCCGCGTCAGTCGTTCATTCTACCAGCGTTAATGTGTTTAAGAACCGTCTTGACAGACATTTTAAAAATATTAACGTTGTTTAAAATTAAAAAAGAAAGTTAACAGGAGCTCTGGTGGTGGTGCTCGAGGATGAGTCTGTTGACGATGAATGCCAGCTTGTGACATGCCAGCGTGTGATGCCAGCAATAAAAAAAAAAAAAAAAAAAAAAATTAGACTAACACGAATGTAGATGTAGCTCATAGCGTAAACTAACCCACTTTTTGTTTAACTTTACCTACTTTTTTTTTTTTTCTTATCCTCCTTACTTTGCATGTCTCTAACTCTTTTCTTGCATGTTTGTAGTTTGCATGGTATGACAGTGAGTTAAGACTGTGTTTGCATGGTTTGTAAGCGTTCTTATTTTACTTCTTTTCATCTTTCACCCCTCCTATATTCTCCGACTATTTTTCTGACTTGTCGGCAGTGGCCGGCGGATGATGATGGTGAGACTTTTTCCCTCTTTTTCTGAATGAATGTTAACCCACGAATGATAGGTGTTGCTCCTTACTTAACCCCTTATTCTCCTCTCTTCTCTTAACCCCTCCCTACTCTCTCCTTTCTCTCGGGCTAGCCTTAGAGTGGATCTTAGGGTCTTTGTTAGCCTTAGCTTCTGTAGATCTGTAGATCGTCATTCTTGAACAAACAAACCCGCGCCCGCAATAACTGATTTTACTTCTACCTTTTGAAAGTAAACGAATAAAGTAATGAAACTTTTTTTTTGTCAATTCCCTTTTTAGCTCTTTCTTTTATTTCATTTTAATATCCATCTCCAATTCTTTCGTACATTTTGCAATTAAAAATAAGTTACATTTAAAGCTTGTCACGTCTCCGGAGCTTATACATGTACAGTATAATCTCTATATATATAAAATGTGTGTGTGTGTGTGTGTGCTTGTTTAGATGGTCACGTAATGTTTACTTCGTATCTGAAGGTTTCGTGTTACAAATCATAAATTTTTAAAAAATTACATGAATTGGCACTGTATATTAATCATTGCTTTAAATTTAATATGTGGCATGTCCTTGAAATACGAGGAAGTCTAAATCATCATCCATTCGTCTGTAGATAAAATTTATGAGTAACTGAATATTTCTTCAATGAGTTCATTCATTCCTTTAGAGTTAGTTGAGTAAATATTTTTGCTTCTTAATTTTCTTATTCCACTGTAATTCGTCGGTATTTGGGGAGGTTATGGGATTTGGTTCATTTTGAAGGTTCATTTCAATGTATTCTGTATATTTATGCACGTATCACAGCCATCTGCAACGCCATACGTCATGTATGCATGAAAATATTTGTATTTGTTCATAGTGTAATAAATACGTAATGTATGTGTTAAACATTCTCTTGTTCGATTTCCTTTTAAAGTGATCTTTTTGGTATTACGAACTTTCTCTTCTTTATAAAAGGATATCAATATTGTCCTTTATGCGTAGGAAAATAATTAAAAAAAAATTCTCTCTCTCTCTCTCTCTCTCTCTCTCTCTCTCTCTCTCTCTCTCTCTCTAGTAGGGTTCCTCAGGGTTCCGTTTTGGGGCCACTGTTGTTTATCATTTACATAAATGATATCGACGCTGGCATCGTCAGTCTGATCGCCAAATTCACTGATGACACCAAATTGGGGCCAATGTTGGGACGCCCGAAGCGATCGAGCAACTGCGTGCGGACCTAGGTAGGATAGGAGAGTGGTCCGAAAAGTGGCAAATGCCGTTTAACTTGGGTAAATGCAAAGTGATGCACATTGGCTACGCCAATCCCAAGTCGGACTACTCGATGTTGGGGAACAATATCGATGCGACTGATTTGGAAAAGGACTTGGGTGTGCTAATTAGTAGCAACCTAAAGTTTACCAAACAGTGTGTAGAGGTGGAAAATAAAGCCCAGAAGCTGTTGGGTTATATCAGGAGGCAATTTCAGTTTCGGAACAAGGAGATTGTGCTCTCTCTGTACAATTCCCTGGTTCGGCCGCACCTGGAGTATGCAGTGCAGTTCTGGTCGCCCACCCTCAGGAAAGATATTGAGAGGCTGGAGCGAGTGCAGGCGAGGGCCACAAAGTTAATCCCTTCCGTTAGGCATATGGGCTACAATCGACGGTTACGCGCCCTGAACTTGTTTTCGCTGGAAACTCGGAGGCTGCGCGGACAACTGATCGAGGTTTTCAAGCTCTTACGCGTGTTCAACGATGTCGATTTTAGAAGCATGTTTAGATTAAATGATAACCCAACTCGCAACAATTGTTGGAAGTTGGATTTGAAACGGTTTAGGACTAGTGTGTGTGGGAATTACTTTACGTATAAGATCTGTGACACGTGGAACAGGTTACCTTCAGAAGTTGTGAACAGTCTTTGTGGATCATTTCAAGAAAAGGTTAGACCAAATCTTGCACACTATTTGAGGATGTAGAAAATTTTTCCTGGCACCCGTTGCCATTGGTACCTCTTCGGTATGGGCCGCAAGGCCTTTTGAGGTACTTCTCTCTCTCTCTCTCTCTCTCTCTCTCTCTCTCTCCTCTCTCTCTCTCTCTCTCTCTCTCTCTCCGCAGGGGGTATAAAGGTTATGCACATTCCTTCTGGGTGTTGTAATCTTTATACTTGGGGTGTGACAGCCCTCCGGTTCCGAGAGGGCGGGTGAAGTCTGTTGTACAATCCTGTCCCGTGGGTTACTAGGACCCCCATCCCATCCCTACTCTGTCCTTTTAGTTTAAGTTAAGGATGTTCTCTGACTGCAAAAAAAAAAAAAAAAAAAAATTCTTTTAGTATGAAGTCTTTTTCTCTTCTTTTACTATTAGGACCCTACTGCTACCTCATGCGTGGGTAGAGAGGCTTTGGAACCTCTATAAATAAGACCATTTAACGCTCGTAGGTTGAGAGAGACTGGGATGGAGGGGTCCCAGACGTAGGGGCGCGATGAATGGAGTGTGGCTAGTGCCCTGTTAAGCCCATTCATAACGCGTAATGGCTTGACCATCCCCCTGCGACCGTTCTTTTGTGACCAATTGATGGTGCTTGGCTATACTGCTCTTAGGTGAGAGAGCTTTACTGCCCAGCTGGCTGCCAGGCCAGCGTAAACTCCCGAGCGTAGCCTCTGGGTCTGGTGGGATATCCTTTGAACACTGGATTCTAAGAGTCTGGCCGCTTGTGAGTGACTAGTAAGACTTAGTAAGGGCTGCATCTTGCTGTCGCTCCTGGCGGGAAATCCGTGACGCCTGCTTCGCGAGTGTTTGTCAGTTGGTAGCTGCGACACGTTTGGGACTCCGGCCCTGGGGAGACCCTTGGTCGGTGCGGCAGCAGCGAGAGGTGTAGTCTTCTGGATGGGATGAACGTCACTTGCAAATAGGCGGATGCGTTTACGCGCAGGAAAAATTCACCCCCCCCCCTCCTTTTTTATATACTGTTCACATCGCTTTTGATAGTTTTCATTGTTAGAACGCTTTATCTTGTTCAGTGTATTCAGAGTTCGAAAAAAAAAATAAGATACAATGAGTGGACCGCAGAAACTGAAGGCTGAATGTGCGAGGTTTGAAGTAAACCAGTGGGTGACGAACTTCAAAGAAGCCTGCTTCGAGAAGATCAACCACTCCAGCATGTGCCGCTTTTGCGAACTCATGCGGTTTTACGAGAAGCTAGAGGAGAGGGTCCGGCGGCTCGAGTCGTCCAGACCGGCTGTTGGAAGTGCGGCGGTCACTGACGCGGGCGGCTGCGCCCTCCACCCCGGAGCTCATTGATAGGATAGCTGCCATGGAAAGGCGGTCCAGCGATGTACTGGACAGAGCTCGGGACCGCGGAGAAAGGGTAGAGGTGCAACCGGGGGCCAGGGTACAAAATCAGTGTCAGGAATCACCAGCGACCCATGTGGAATGCACGGAACCGCGGCGCAAGGTGGAGGGCGTAACGGTCGGGGTGGGTCGGGAGGTGTAAGTGCGTCTATGGGTGGCGACGGGTATCGAAAGGTCTCGGGCAAGAAGGCTGCGAAGCCGAAGCCTGAGACCCCAGTTGCCCCTGTCAGGACCTCTAACCGCTTTAGTCTCCTGTGCTCGAAGGAGGAAAACCGTTTTGATTGGGGACTCGCAGATCAGGGGCCAGGAGAAGTACTTTGCTTCTGCAAACCGGGACGGGAGGAAGGTAAGGTGCTTACCTGGGCGGGGAACGGCGCACTTAAGGGAGGTAGAGAAGCTGCGCGTGGCTAGTCGGAGGACTGCGATCGTTGTCCACACTGGTGGCAACGACCTGTTCCTCAAAGGCGGTAGGGTAGGTCTTACGGAAACGATCATCACCGAGATCATGTCTCTTTCGGATGATCTAAAACTGAAGACAGACGGGAATGTTGATGGGTATTTTACCGCGGGTGAATGCGGTATTTTACGCGCTCAGTAAGGTCATTGGAATCAACGAGAGGGTGCAAGACTTGTGCGTCCCGCTGGGCGTGAGGTTTATTGACCCGTTCGACGCATATTCGGTTAGGTGGGACCTTTACCAGAGGGATGGTGTCCACCTCAATAACAAGGGTAAAGGTGTGGTGGGTGTGCTGCTCGACCGGCACCTATACAGAATGGTGAGGTCGAGCCCGGGGAGAGATGATGCTGAGCCGGTGGCGGACGCACCTTCAACTGAAGACAGGTGGGTGACCCTCCTTCCACGTTGGAGGGGGCTTAGGCTCCTGCGGAAGTTGCCCCGTCGTTGGTGAGGAGCTCCAACTCCCGACAGCCCCGGCTGTTCGGGAAACGGGTCGTGCTAGGGGGCGGTCAGAATAGGGAAGGCTCCCTCCGTGCAATGCCTTTTAATGCTACGTCGATTAGGAATAAGTTTTGCGAGCTACGGGCGCTCTTAGCATCAGAATACCAGGATATCGTTGCTATCACCGAGTCCCGGATTCATACTGATCGTAGGGACTACGTTGGGGAGTTCGAAATTCCCGGGTATAGAATGTTTCGCAAAGACCGCACCCGTGGGGAGGTGGGAGGGGTACTAATATACGTCAGGGACACGTTGAGTCCGGTTGACTGCCAGTTCCGGTCGGAACGGGAGCTGCTAGGGGTCGATCTGAGCGTGGGAGGGACGAACTATAGGTTAATCTTGGTGTGCAGACCTCCGCATCTCATCGAGGAGGATACAGCCCTGTACACCGAACTCCGTAGCTGCTAGGGGATAGGGTGTGTGTAGTTTTAGGAGACTTCAACTGTCGCGGCATAAAGTGGGAAGACAGGACTGCTGATGCTGAAGGGAGGAGGCTAGTTGACTTTGCTGATGAGAACTTCCTCATTCAGAGGGTCAATGAGCCTACACGAGGCGAAAGCGTTCTGGACTTAGTATTCACGACCGAAGACAACCTCGTCACTGGCCTCACCGTTGACGAATCGTTGGGCGGGGTGATCACGGTCTGATTAGGTTCCGTGTGTGCGTCCCTCGGGTGAAGCGTAGTAACTTCAGAGGCAGTAAGCTCGATCTACGACGGGCGGACTTTGTTAGCCTCCGGGATAGCGTAGGTGAGATGGGGTTAGAGGTGGGCGGCGATGTTGAAGGAGTGTGGAATGCATTCCGGGACGAGTTTATGGTGCTGCAGTCTGCTGCCATACCCTCAAAACCGGTCACCCCTGCTTCAACGCAGCGTAAGTGGTTCAGTCGTGACATCGCTTCGGTTATCCGAAATAGGAAAGTAGCGTATAGGAGGGCGAAGGCCAATCGTTCCCATGAGAACACTGAAGCGTATGTCCGCCTGTGTAGGGAAGTGAAGGCGAAGGTTAGGCTAGCGAAAAGTAACGAAGAACTACGGGTGGCAAGCCTCTGCAAGGGGAACCCTAAGGAGTTCTTCAGTTATGTTAATAGTAGAAAGCCCATTAGAAGCATGATAGTCCGTTAAAGGACCGAAGCGGCGTTCTGCGGACCTCCGTCGCGGACATCGCCAATGTGCTTAATGAGTACTTTGAGGGAGTGTTCACCAGGGAGGACACCCGCATCATCCCCGAGCCAGGCGTCAGGCACGAAGGTGCTGGCCTGGATAATCGATGTACCGCGACAGTCGTTGCCGATAGAATAGACAAACAGCGCGTTTAAGGCTCCTGGGCCAGACCAGTTTCTCCCCAGGAGTGTTGCGAGAGGTGCGCGACCAGGTGGCTCCCCACCTGGCTACAGTCTTCAACAAATCGTTGGAGACGGGCCAGGTGCCTGGTGACTGAGGGAAGCCAACGTGACCCCTATCTTTAAGAAAGGGGATCACGAAAGTCCAGGGAAGTATCGTCCCATTAGTCTCACTTCAGTTGTAGGTAAATTAATTATTAGAGGGGATAATAGCGGATAGGATCGTTGACCATTTGGATTCCTACAAGCTACTTGGGGACTTCCAACATGGGTTTAGGCGGCATAGGTCGTGTCTCACCAACCTGCTCGAGTTTTTCCACATCATGTGGAGTGAGTACGATAAGAGTAGGGCGATTGATGTACTTTATCTTAACTTTCAGAAAGCCTTTGATAAAGAGTGAGTACGATAAGAGTAGGGCGATTGATGTACTTTATCTTAACTTTCAGAAAGCCTTTGATAAAGGTACTTCACTGCTGGCTAATGGCCCAAAGTGCGCGCGCTGGATATCGATGGGGAAGTAGATAGCTGGATTGGAAACTGGCTGAAGAATAGGCGGCAGAGGGTTGTAATTAAAGGGGCTACCTCGGGTTGGGCCTCAGTCACTAGCGGGGTTCCTCAGAGTTCCGTTTTGGGACCACTGTTGTTTATCATTTACATAAAAAAATAATTATCGATGCTGGCATCGTCAGTAGGATCGCCAAGTTCGCTGATGACACCAAGCTTGGGGGCAATGTTTCGACGCTTGAAGCGATCGAGGAACTGCCTGCGGACCTACGTAGGATAGGAAAGTGGTCCGAAAAATGCAAATGCCACTGGCAAATGCCGTTTAATTTGGGTAAATGCAAGGTTATGCACATTGGCTACGCCAATCCCAGGTCGGACTACTCCATGTTGGGGAGTAATATCGAGGCCACTGATTTGGAAAATGACTTGGGTGTGCTAATTAGCAGCGACCTTAAGTTTGCCGAACAGTCCATAGAGGTGGAAAAGAAAGCCCAGAAGCTGCTGGGTTATATCAGGAGGCAATTTCGATTTCGGAACAAGGAGACTGTGCTCTCTCTGTACAATTCCCTGGTTCGGCCGCACCTGGAGTACGGTGTGCAGTTTTGGTCGCCCACCCTCAGGAAAGATATTGAGAGGCTGGAGCGAGTCCAGGCGAGGGCCACTAAGTTAATCCCTTCCGTTAGGCATATGGGCTACAATCGACGCTTACACTTCCTGAATTTGTTTTCGCTGGAAACTCGGAGGCTGCGCGTTCAACTCATCGAGGTTTTCAAGCTCTTACACGGGTTCGACGATGTCGATTTTAGAAGCATGTTTAGTTTAAATGATAACATTCAGAAGTTGGGAACAGTTTCTCCCTGGATCAGTTCAAGAAAAGGTTATACCGAATCTTGCACACTATTTGAGGATGTGTGTTACTGTCTTATAGGGTGGCTGTTCGAGAAGCTAGTTGTGACAATGTATAGGAATTTTTCCCTGACACCCGTTGCCATTGATACCACCTCGGTATGGGCCGCAAGACTCTCTCTCTCTCTCTCTCTCTCTCTTCTCTGTGTGTGTTTTAATATTGAAAAAATACTCTTGAATAGAAAAGCTTCAATTCCTAGTTTCGTTATTACAAATTTATATTATTTTCATGCATTCCTTTAGGCCCTTAGGGTAATGAAAAAAAAAAGAAAGTTTGTTTATGATCCCCATAAAACTCGAACACTGTTCCACAATAAAGAAAAACGCAGGAATTTATGCAAAAAGTCTTACTGGCCGTAATATGCATCGGAATTAATATGTTTCATATTGCAATATGAATTCTGAGAAGAAAGGATACCTATCAAAGAGGAAAACCGTAATCTGATACGAGTTCTGTCCAAGGAACTCATAAATGGCTGGCGTTATTTTGTTTAGAAAGGAAACAGATCCGTAGTAGCATTCAATATACAGCTGTACAATGGTACAATAGGTGCAAAGCTTCACGAAAAATGGAGATGTGCGAAAGATGAAAGAAAACTATTGACGCTCTTTTACACAAAGACGGAAACAAAACGAATGGATTTCCCTAGAAAATAAAGATCACAGATAAATAGAACGCGAGAAAAGAGAGTGAGTGAGTAAGAAGTACGAGAGAGGAGGGGGAGAGGAGAGAGAGAAAGAGGAGAGGGGATTTTTTTAAACACGATGATCCGGCACGAGTTATCTTAACCGGAAACGTGGTGAAATATATATATAAAGTATTGAACAAAGAAAACGATCGAAATAAAATATACTAAGTGCAAAAGGAAAAAGGAGTGGTGTGTGTGTGGCCGCGCGCGCGCACAGCAATTTGGCATTAGTGAGGTCGAATGTGTGGTAATTTACGGAATTACAGTATGTTTTTTTTTATTGGAGTAACAGTCTGGCTCCCGAGAATATATACTGTATGTAAAAAATAAAACATGTAGAAACTTTTTTTTTTTTTTTTTTTGGAAAAAAAAGCCATGCTAGGCCTGATATGCTAATCTAATCTACCTACTATATGTTAGGTTATTAAATAGCGAGGTACCAACTAACAGAAAACATCCTTTGAGCCCACAATTACATTCGGGACACTTATCACATATTCTTGGTTCAAAGGAACCTACGTTCAGGTTGGTGCGAGTTGGATTGATATTTTATATGGAATTAAAGTCGGTACCGCGCGCGCGCGCGCGCGCGTGTGTGTGTATGTGTGTGTGTGTGTGTGTGTCTACATTCTTGTACGTGCGAAAGTGCTTTTGAAGTAGCTTTTAAGGAGGGACTGGAAGTTCTCAAAATCTTTGGTTTACCCTTTATGTAGTAAAATTAATTTGAATAAACTTCTGCGACCTAACTCTTGCTTTGATATGCAGCGAAGTTTCGGTTTCTGTTCCAAAATAAAATTACTTTATTATTAATACTGGAAGGATAAAGGTTGTAATCTCGGAGAATTTCCGTATTTGATTTTTTCCAACAATGAAAATATAGATAATAAAATTCTGCTTCATTGAATATGTCATTTATAACGGTTATCGCCAAATGCATTGTTAAATATCTTGTCATGGTACGTGATAATGACCTTTGAGAATAAAATTTAAGTACTTGGAAGGGCAGAAATAAGCAATGCGAGACAAAAAAGAAGATATATTAATGAGTTTTCAAGTGCAGTAGCCGCATTTTCACTTTCCAGTTTGATATTAACCCTTTTATGGACAAAATATTAATGTATAAAGTATGTACAATAAACTAAAAGAGTCCCGTCTTAGAACTGTTTCTTATTGATTGATTATTTATCGGTAAGAAACAGTGCATTAATGAATGTGTGTAACGAAGACTTCTATTGTCTTTTGACGTAAATTTTACACTAGAAATGGAGTCCATTCAGCGATAATAAAGTGCGACTTCAACTTTAATATGTTTGTGGGCGTTTTTGCACACATTTCGTTTATAAATGTGTATCATCATCATCATGTATGTATTTGCATAAATGATTTAATTGAAAAATTGTGTAAACTGATTGATTAAAATACTTTTTTTTTTAGAAAATACATTTTCTTAAATTCATTAGAGTCGTGTAGCGAAATAAAGTAAATTTAGGCCTACGTGGTAGATTCGGGTTTATTATATTTATTAAGTGGTTTGTAATACTTATGGCATATTTATTTAAATTAAATGAGAGGGGGGAGAAGAGAGGACGCGAACCGGTTTTGAAGTTAAGCGATTCGTAGTACTCGTATAAAAATTAGTTTTCTCATTTCCTTCAAATGTCTTTATGCTGAACAAAGAAATTCTAATTTCGAACTTTTATGAACTCCCTCCCCCCCCAACCGTTCTTATCCTTCTTCCTACCCCCTTACCCACAGAAAAGTTTTAAGAGGAGATGACGTAATTGAGTTTCAGGTTTTTCATACCATATGCAAATTTGTCTTTTACAATCTCCATCATCCTTATCATAAATTTAGTCGGTTATTATTAATCAATCAATCAGTCTGTCAGTCCAATTAATGGTCAGTAGACACTTAATTCAGGTATTGCCAATTAATTTTAACGAATACTCGCTGTAATTGCCGAATTGTTTTCAGAAATAAAAATCTTGGAAGAGAGACCATAATTATAGCATTTATACTATCCTGTCATACTTAAACGAAAAATATCGTACTTCAGAATTTATTATTATTTTTTTTAAACCGTGTAGAGCACTGGTTCCCAACCTTTTTTAACTTGGTCACACTTTGGACTTTATAGAAAAATGTATATGGAGTTTTATTTCTCAATGAACATCAGCATTCAGCATATATATCTGCAATTTTCAATACATTAAAACTTTTCTGCAAATTAAAAAAAAATCTGATCGATAATTATACACATCTAATGAGATTTCTGCTGCTGGATTCTCTCTTCAAGCACATTAAATGGGGGTTCAACAGTTTTCGTCACAGCCAACCTTACACGTACTTTAACACTGCTTGATGTGTTAGTTTCGAGCGCTTTTTATTCTTGATGTTCAGAAGGTCGGGGAAGGCTTGCTCTGAAAGATAAGTGCTGCTGAAGCCCACGAACGTTGATGGCTAAAGCCAATCTCTGGTAGTACTCATCCTTATACACAGTGGCCCAAAAGTCTGAACGTGCGCTCATTAAGAACAATGATTTCAATTCTGAACCGCAATGAAGTTCGAGAAGCTTCTCTTCCTCCAAATTTGACAGACCGCATCCTACCATTTTCTCTGAAACGAAAAGATTTGTGATCCATTTCTCTGTTTGTTTTCTTCAGACCGTTGAGAAAAATACCGCTAGAAGTTTTCGCTTAATACTTCAGTGTGTTCAAGGATCAGTGGCATTATTTGACTGTCAACATGCTCATCTACAACCTTCGCTAGGACAGTTGATAGTTGGCCAGAGTCTGAGAGATCATTCCATTCATTCATCGCTTACACAATGATATTTTTAGTTTAAATGACTCGGTTATCTGAAGCTGAAAATATGTCAAGACCTTTTCCTTAAAGACTCGCATTGAGTGTATTCAACTTTTCAAAAATATCAGCAAGATACCCAAGTTTTGAAATCTACAAATCATGATGAAAGTGAATTGCTCTGGGGCATTCAATTTCAGTGAGAAACATATTAACACGTTTCCGCAAATCAGAGCCGCCTCAATGTAACACCCCGAGATCACCAGAACTTCACAATAGTACAAGAAAGACCTATCGTATTCTTCCATACCTTCACACAGTTGCTCAAACGTCCGTGAATGTTTGGCTTTTGATTTAATAGCATTGATGATTTTCACTGATTTCTGTAAAGGATTAGTTTTCCATCATTACGATATTATTTGGGTTGATCATTTTAATATTGGTCACACTACTCTCTTTGGTCACTGTATTTTCTGGTCACACTAAAAAGTGACTTTGGTCACCTTCAGGCACCCGGTTGGGAACCATTGATCTAGAGCAGGGGTGGGCAACCTTTTTAAGCGAGCGTGCCAAAATCGTCAAATCTTTGATGCAAAATTTTCTCACGTGCCAACCGAAATTTTGGGGAACATATTATTATTTGGTGCCTTTTAAGTATTGGGAGAACCTTTTCAAATAATAAAAAATTACACTGGAGCGGTAAAATCAAAGAATATTGTAAGTGTGATTATTGTAAGTCATGTAAGATTGAATAAATGTAAAATTTAGTGACGGAATTTTTACTTGAAGGTCGTTCTACCCTGTTGATAGCGTGGATATTTTTTATTAGCCTTTAAGTGTAATTATAGCTGCCATATACAGCCACACAATTTAAAAACGCAATTTTTAACATCAGCAAAAGAGTAAACAATAATTCTGATTTTTTTTTGTTTTTTTATATATCAGATCAATCAGCCATAAGTTTTTTCAAGTTTTCCCAATACATTACAGTGCCCAATCTTATAATCGTTTTACTTGACTAAAGCACAATGAAAGAAAATAAAATTAAAGATATTCTTTTATTGATTCTTAATCCCTTATGAATAATACATAAAAATTACAGAGAAAATAAAATGTTATTTTACCTACATAATATATTAAACAGAAGTTAATCTTTACCATGTTTTAGCAGAAAACATTAAGTTAAAATATAAAACTCAGCGAAGAATTTGGATATTTATTTATTTAATTTTTTTTAAGGTGAGCCCGGGGAATCGCGTGCCGGAAAAAAGTCGTTGGCGTGCCACGTTTGGCACGCGTGCCAAGGGTTCCCCACCCCTGAATTCTAGACCTTAGGCCATTGATGTAGTAGAGACTACCATGGCCGAGACCGAGACCGAAACCGAGACCCTATGCAATGTTTGCATGTATTCAATATTGTGTAATGCCTAATTCATAAGTTGTGTATTTCACATTCAGGAATGAAGATTCCAAAAAGGTTATCAAGTGACAATTGCAAAATTTATCATTTATTCACAAATTCATAGTTTGTGACATTTTTCAGCAGTTAACTGCCTACTTAAAACAAAATAAGTGTTCGTTGCACTTCAGGAACATCAGTGATGTAGTTGAGACCGAGACAAGAAAAAAGGTCCTACATCACTTTCACTTAACCTGTTTATCGGTCACTTGTTACCACCTAGTCAATCAGCCGTCAGTTGATCGGTTGGTCGCTATCAGGCAATTAGTCTTTATCATTTAATTGGTCATATGTCATCACTCAATCAGCGATATTAAATACTTTTGGCTTTCACAGAGATTAAAATATTAATAAAGTACATTTACCGCATTATTATTTTTTATTTTTTTAGAATGACTAGTTATATTGTCAAAGGAGCTTCGAGTGTCGGACATTTTTCAAAGTGAACTTGATTATTCTTTGAGAGAACCGTTTTCATAGCTATTTTTCCAGTCCATCAGTTGTTTTGGCCTTGGTTATGACTTAGATTGAAACTTCATTTTTTTAAATTTAAAAATACAGTTTAGATTTAGTGTAAATGAACTGTTATACAGCAACTGTATAACATTAGCGGGTTGTTTCGAATGATGAAATTGCAATATATTTGTAGTTCATTTATCAGACTAAATTTGAGATCACCATTAACATAAGATTATTTCGGTATATAAATATGTACATAATTTTTTTTTTTGCTACAGTAATTATTAATAGTATATTCACAGGAATAAAAAAGTTCCCTATATCAGCTTTACAAAATACAGATACAGTGATAATAATTGATTGATTTTTTTTTTTTTTTTTTTCCTTCCCCACTTTGGTATATACCTTAAGTAATACTTTTCTTTCCAGACCGGACCCTGAACTGCATGGGACGCAATTCGACATTTACCCAGCGTTGGGTGTTCCCCTTCGGGTCAAACTTAGGATGCAGATGAACGTAATGATAGACGGAAATCAGGCGCTACAGAGGGCAAGACATTTCGATGTGGTATTTCCGGTCTTTTGGTTCGAGGCGGGTATCGATTCCCTTCCTGGTGAGATGGTAGGGATGCTGAAGATGGCTCAAGACCTTCCTTCTGTCGTGAAGACAACCTCCGTCACCATTTGTACCACTCTCACCGTTCTCTTCCTCCTCCTGCTCCTCGCTTCTACCTTCGCGGGATGGTGCGGAATTTCACCGGAGTCTTCGCGCACACAAACTCCGGACCACCTTCCGGATACGCATTGGCCAGCTACGCATTCTCATCCTATCCTGAACACCTCCGGCTACACCGCAGGATCTTTGGCATCATTGGGACCAGACGATTCGTACCGTACAGCCCTTCCGCCTTATCGCAAACCGTTTTATCACAACGGAGATGTGGTTGATAATTTCCCAAACGTCACGTACGACACTCCTCCCTCCGAAGACCAACCTCCGGCTTACACTTCCGCTCCGGATACGACGAAGGCTTCATCTTCCTCTCTCCTCTCGGTGGAAATCCATAAATCAGCATCAATTCACACTCTAAATGCTCCTCCCACGCCCACAGAAACTGTCGAGGATGAATTTCTGCAGAAGCGATCAACCCCTGATCCGGGAGAAAGGTGCTTTGAAGAGAGAACCCCCCAACGAGTAACTCCCGCCACTTCACCACCAGCCACAGGCATCACAGTCGTGGCTCCACTCGCCAAAGATGAGGGTGCGCCCTTGGGAGCACCTACAATAGAAGAGCCTTTGGCGACTTCTTCTCCTCAAGAGTCCCCAAATACGACGACCATTTGCGCCGATGCCCTTTATCCACCACCGAAAGAGGGGAGAACGCGACCCTCTTCCTCTTGCAGCAGTCAGTCAACACCTTCAAGACCACCACCACTCGAATCGGATCTCTGACACGACTTACGCTTATAAATTTGTTGCTCAAACTTCATTCCAAGTGTTACCTGCTCTGAATGGCATTTATTTGTAATCTTAAACCCACTCTTTGATAAGGATGTCACAATAATACGGTTTTAGCATTTTACCTAACGTCTTAACCGATATAATATTTTTTGTACGTCCTAGTTTAAATTAGTCATAAATTGACAACAGTGATGAGTACATTCAGTGAGAAATGTACTAAACATGCGTAGGTAAAATACTACCAACCATCATCTGTAGTTCTACAGTTTGAATTTACTCTTGCAAACACTGTGATTCTCACTATAAGCGTTATATGCTCAAAGTTATGAAGAATTGCCATACTTATGTTCTTCCCTTAAAGATATTTATTCATACTCTTAGATGGTAATTATCTCTGTGATTTCGATTTAAAACTTCAGTAATGCAGCAGTATAAACGTTAGTGCTGTGATCCATATTTGATCTCTGCTGAACAATATTTAATGTGCCTTAACCATGATTCGTGTTTATTGAGAGAAGTCTAGCAACTGTAATTATTTACTAACTAAAAACCGATTGTAATTTTACTTTGGTCTTAATCACCAAATGCCAAATTTGCTCGAGTTTCTGATTAAGCTGTAATAGATATTACATAAAACTATGGATTTTGTTATTTTTAATCTGTGCCAACCGAAGGTCTCCATTTTAGGGTTTTTATTTAAAGGTGCCAATTTTTTTTATTTAAAAGTAATCAGAACTCGACATATTTAAGTTCTTAATGTACTTTTTATAATTTAATAAAAATTGTGATCAGCGTTTCTTTTCCTTCGTTAAGGCTTAAGAAAATGGTAGGTTTTTTATAATGTAATTTTACTCTCGCAACTCTTCCACTCCGACGTCAGAATGAGACTTCAGCAAGAACCCATCTATACGGTTCTCCATTAGGGTGGATCGATTTTACATTTTTTCGATTTCCATATTCTAATAGAGAGAAAAACTTGCGCATGCATGAGAAAATAGCCTCTGCAAAATCTTAGCTTAATAGGTAATCATCTTCTGCCCCCGGCAGAGCGATGAAAATCATATTTTAGTAGTCAAAAACGTATTTTGAAACCCTAGCCTAGTCATAAAATTTTGCGCGCGTGTTATTTCATGCCTAAGCAACGATATAAATGCATTATTTAAGACAGAGCCGATCTGAAAATATGTATATTATACATATTTTCAGATCGGCTCTTTGTCTTAAATAATGCATTTATATATTTCCCATAGCATTTATATCGTTGCTTAGGCATGAAATAACACACACGCAAAATTTTATGACTAGGCTAGGGTTTCAAAATACGATTTTGACTACTAAAATGATTTTCATCGCTCTGCCGGGGGCAGATGATGATTACCTATATAAGCTAAGATTTTGCAGAGGCTATTTTCTCATGCATGCGCAAGTTTTTGTCTCTATTAGAATATGGAAATCGAAAAAAATGTAAAATCGATCCACCCTATTCTCCATGGGGTGGACACGACACGAACTTTGAACCGAAGACAATCGGAAGTATATGCGCAAGAATACAAAGGGATTACCCCGTCCTTAAGGATCCAGTGTTACCTTTCACAAGGTGAGGCTAACGTCAACACATTTCGCAAACGTCTTCCAATATTTTTTCTCGTTAGCTTTTGTCACATATCTATCACATTTATTCACATTTAACTAACCTTATTCTAACGTACTCCACCTGAATCAGTCACTCGCCTCACTCTACTTCTTACACAACCACAACTACCCATTGCATTTAACTTACCAGCGACATCACAAATTCTAGGCATTTTCCACTAAAAAAATCCATTCACCGTTATATGCATCTTTTGTTCAATTACTTTCAGTACATTTTCCCCACTTTTGACATCTACATCCATTCAGTTGCCCATTTTACAACCAAATGTAATCATTTCACTGCATACCTCAATTCCTGCAGTTTTCTCTTCAGCTTGCATATCGCTCGTTCAATTACTACAAATTTGATATCTTCAATTCCTTGGTATACACCTCAACATACCTTACCAAATCCAACTGCATTCATACTTCCTGCTCATTTACCTCTCCTATCAGTTCACTTAAGTAATCTGAATCTCTCGCGTACGGTATTTGTTTATCTTGCAGTAACTGTCATTCTTCTCTCATTACATCATTGCACTTTCTCACTTTCTACAATGTAAGGATTACTTTCAGTATATTTTCCCACGCTTTTGACATATCTACATTCATTCAATCCCCATTTTACAACCAAATGTAATCATTTTATTGTGTATCCCCAACAATTCCTGCACATGTTTCGCTTCAGTTTCCATATCTACAGTTTTACGTGGGATCCAAACCACGGGTCGCTACATAATCTGGATGCAGAGGACGGTTCCCCATCCATTTACAAAACACCCAATTTCGCTGATCGACGGGAAGCTGTGTCACGACACTGGCCACGATGTAACTCCACTCCTTTGTTAAACACCTACTATTCTCCACATATTATTTATTCAACTTCCTTACGAAAGCTTCATCTACTCTCTCTATTTCATTTTACTCTTGTTTAACCTTCTTCTTGCACTCTTTGTACAACTCGTTACACATTTCATCATGCCAGGCTGGTTTTGTAAAATTCTTTCCACCATGCAGTCATTTTGCTCTTCGCTCCCCAACATCAGATGCTGTTACTAAGCATTCCTTTACGCACTCCACATACTCTCTACACCCATTTGTTTATTTATCTCTTCAAAGACTATATCTACTCTTCTTCTATACTCTGTTACCACCTCATTTGAATTCAACCTTTCAACTTTTATTTTCTGCGCAATCTCTTCCTTTTATACAAAACGCCTTAATACAGTACAATAGTCTGGCCTTACGAACCTCCACTCAACGGGTGAACAGCTTTTGTATATCATACTCGCTAACACAACACAACATATCTATCAGATTTTTCGCCCCACTTTTTTTTTCTCTATATATATCACACATTTATGAATGTCTTTGTGCTGGAAATGTATATTTGTAACACACAACCACCTTCCACAATTCTTTCATTCTCTCGCCATTGTTATTCATCCCAATCACTCAACCAATCTAAATGGGAAAGTGGGAGTTGACCTTGTCACCATTGCCATACACTTTCCTCGTGCTTTTAATCACATCGCTTAGCCCATTCCAGAAATCCTTCTCTACAAATCGACCACCATATGCGGATATGCTACCATCACTGCTACTTTCACTTTGTTAAACTTGTATACAAACACCTACCATAACATTTATACTCATTCATGCCATTTCTTTTTTATCACCAACACAGTCTTCCCTCATCCATAGCCGATTTCACACTATTCCATTTTAGCTTCGTTATGCAAAAATCAAGAGAATCAAAACGTCTGTCCTAGTAACAAATCTTAGCCGCTGGCACTCATTTATACCTTCAACATTTTTTTTTTTTTTATGGGATTCAGAATCCCAGCTGAGCCTTCAACGGCCAAGCTCTGAAGGGCTACTTTAACTTATAGCCTAAGCTGGACTAAAACAGACTTGACGGACTTTCAGGTCCTGTTCGGTCCTACATCAGGGTTGCTGACTCGATGTGGGCCTGCTTTAGGCCTCCGAAGCATAAAAAGAAAAAAGGGCATTATTTATGGTCTCTCTAAACCTAACAACAAACAACCTGCACCACTGAACGATGCAACTATCCTGTATCTAAACTACCAAACTGAATTGCAAAAGCCTCTCTAAGACCACGTCGCATTCAACAAAGGAGGAGAAAGGACACTACCAGTGCCCAAAATATGGCTCTACATTAACCAAATTTTTCACTAACCTTACAATTATGAGAGGCATGTTAAGGTATATATATATATATGTATATGTATATATATATGTATATATATATGTATATATATATGTATATATATATATATAATATATATACACACACGTGAGTAATATTTATGATGAAAATAACCACGAAGGAGAAAAGAAACAGAATGGTGCTCCAGCGCTTTCGTCTAATGACATCCTCAGGAACACTGAAATAAATAAGTTTGAGACTATATATAGGTAGGCTCACCGAGTCACCATACGACAGGGACGTCCCGGCCGGCTTGTAATTCTGTCCCGGTTTATAATTGTAACAATTATAAACCGGGACAGAATTACAAGCCGGCCGGGACAAGAGCTCAAAACCGGGACGTATGTTAAACCTATATATAGGTCACAAAAAAAAATTAGAAATAAAAATTGTAGGAGCAGCGTACAAATTTATAAAGAAAAGCTACTAGAGTTTTAGCACTTTCCCGCCAGTCCAGAATACATGGATGCCGAATTAAAAAATCAACAGTATTGGAAGTGATTCGTGTTACCCGCCTGCTTTTTTGAAATCTTGTCTTAACAAAGCAAAACGAACTTTCTATCGTGAATAATAACCCTCGCACTTTGTCGAAGAATATTTCAGTACTTCACTTTTCCAGGGCTTTTTAGGCATTGCTAATGTACTTAAACTTTTGAATATTAATGTAATATTTTCATATGACAATATTGTGAAAAATATAGTAAAAAATAGCCCTACCAATAATTCAGGCATCTTTGAAATTGGTTGTAAACAGTGTGATTCCTTTTACATTGAACAAACGGGAAAGGATTTGCACACGCGTGTAAAACGGCATCAATATTCCGTTAGAACGGGACACTCGGGACAGTCGTCCAGTGCCCTTTTCGTCCATTTGTCAGAGTTATCCCACTGTATTGATTGGAATAATGCTTCAATTTTGTTTCACTCAAGCAACATTGTGTTAGAAATATTCTTGAGTCTGCCATTATTCAACTTGCAAATAATTTCAATATTAGCCAGGGCCTTTTTCGCTTGATCCTGTTGTTTTGAATTCATTCGGAACAGATTTAGACAAGGGGGGCAAAGTGCTAAAACTCTGGTGCTTTTCCTTATAAATTTGTATGTTCCTACAATTTTTATTTTTCTATTTAATTTTTTGTGTGACCTATATGTAGTCTCAAACTTATTTATTTCAGTGTTCCTGAGGATGTCATTAGACGAAAGCGCTTGAGCATCATTCTGCGTTTCCTTCTTCCTTCGTGGTTATTTTCATATATATTATATATATATATGATGAATTTCACACATATATATATATATATATATATATATGATGAATTTTCACAATTAAACACGTGAAATGAATGAATGATGCAAACCCACAAGGAAAAAGAAAAATGATTCCAAGGCCTTTCGTGTATTCGGAAGTACACCTCGTACATTCCCTGACGAGGTGTACTTCTGAATACACGAAAGGCCTTGGAATCATTTTTCTTTTTCCTTGTGGGTTTGCATCATATATGAAGCAATGCTACATTAATTAGCTTAATCATCATATCGCTTTGGAACAACAAAGGCTCTTCCTCTTCTACATTTTCTAACGCAACTATACGAACCTACAGAAACTTTTTATGCGTGGGAGTATTTTATCAAAGATACATCCCCATCCTAATCTCCAACCTGTTATGTAAAGTGAAGTGGAGAGTACAAACCCATTCCTAATGGGTCCTCATTCAGGTGCCTTTTACGACGCGAACAAGGAAGGCGGGGAAAATTCATTATCGTCCATGAAAAGGTTAGTTCCATAATGAACATGTTCATAAAAATGACTAAAAAATATTGTACAGCGGGCGTCTCCACATCCAGCACCAGTATAACAAAATCAGTTTGACCACTTTTCTGAAGGATGTAATGGATATATACTCCTTTTATCATCTTATCTGCTGGAGTTGAACCTATCAAACATTAAGCTTCCTATGTAGAACGTTCATTTCTCTCAAGAAAAACCCGAAAGCTATCAAAGAGTATAAAACTAATTAAATCTTCATATTTATTTCATACATTTTCGCTTCGTGTAAATGTCAAGAGTCAAAATAAGGCTATAAATTATATCACAGGAAATATTGTGACCGACTTCTAGAGTACAGGACTAAACGAAGTGGGGGGGGGGTACAGAAAATGGAATTCCAGTGAAAAACTAGTTTTATTACTCAAGTTTATTTCATCTCAATTTCCCTACTCTTATATAAACACGTTTATGGAGCAATTACAGTCTTGACCGCATTACGCTATTCGCTGATATCAATGCAATATGATTAACTAAACTATAATAATATTTATATATGTAGAGTGAAAATCAAATTCTTAACATGATTAACTTAACAATAAAATCATTCTTCGAATGCTAAAGTAGAGGAAAAAAAAAATGAATACCGTTACATACTTTGTAAGTCATACGAAGTGACATAATTCGGGTGAAGTTATTGACTTTCTGAAAAACATTTAGGACTGAGTTGGAACTTGTTCGTATTCCCCCTCTTCCGGATCCGCCTCTGTTGCCGTCGTGGACACCGGATTCGCATTAGCTTCCGGAACCCACAATCCGGAATCCACGCACCGTTTCATGTGTAGCGCAGCCATATCAGGGTCCATTTTCGCTATGGTTTCTTTGAGCAACCCGAGGTCTTGCCTCTCAAAACATTTGCGTAATTCCTGAACACGAAATACAAAAATGTTAATACAGAAAATAACTAATAATATAAATTTTATCATGGCAGTCTCCCTCTGTAAAGCAAAACCTGGTTTACTGCCATAACAACTATGCGAAAGTGTGTCCATCCCTTTTATCTATTCTGAGTGCACATGCCGGCTAATTCATTAAATACAATGCAGAAAATGAACAAATTTTAAAATGTAATAAGTAGAGCCTGGATGTTCAGGCAAAACAACAACAAAAAAATGTATAGCGCCTCGGTGGTGTAGTGGTTAGCGTCGCTGACTACGAATCCATCGGCCCTGGGTTCGAGACCCGACGGCAGCCGGCGCGCAGCAAAACCCAGCTGTTCATCCTTCCACAGAATAAAGAAAGTGGTTGGTAGATAATTGGGTACCCTAGTGGTTAAGACGCTGGGCTGCTGATGGGGCGTGGTTCGGATTCCATGTTAAACTGTAGGTCTAAGGTGGAGTGAAAAGCTTGACCTTCGTCAGAATGAACAATTCGGGCGGAAGCTAACCAAACCAAAGGTTCCTAAACATCCGGGCTCTAGTAAGAAGTTATCTTCTACGAAGAAAAGTGTGTTAGTAGGGTATAGAGGATATTGTGACAAAATAATATTGGATTTAAGATGGAAATATTTCCTTCTGATTGGACAGCTTGTGCAAAAATGAAACATTGTCCCTGATCAGACAATTCATAACCTATAACCCAGCGTTGTGACTACACATTGGTGAGAGAAGTACAGACCCCTTCTTTCCGTACAGGAAGGAGTCTTCTGTAAAAGTGAAACAATTTCAGACATCATTCGGTTACTATTACTAAAGGATTTAACCTTGGTTTTGCTTCTGCCCGAGTTGTTTATACTGACGAAGATAAAGCTTGTTACTCCACCTTGGACCAACAGCTTAATATGGAATCCGAATCACGACCCACCAGGGGTGGAGAAAATACAAAGTTCTTGCCCGGACTCGATCTTACAACCTCCCAATCAGCAGCCCAGCGTATTAACCACTAGGCCAGCCAGACCTATTTTTTCTGGAAGGCTGAACAGCTGGATAAGCTGCGCTCCGACTAGCTTCGCCGCGAATCGAACCCGGGGCCGGTGGATTCGTAGTCATCGATGCTAACCACTATACCACCGAGGTGATATAATATGAAAATACTGCCCTCCACCAGGGTTCAAACCCACTATACTACTACGTTATACATTTTCTTGATTGTTTTAAATGTACAAAAGTTGTAACTTCCATCCCGTCGTAGTGTAGCGCTTAACGCTCTGACCTTCTATTCAAGATGTTGAGAGTTCAAATCCTGGTGTGGCTGATTTTTCATCATTAAAATTTGTGCGAAGTGACACGCGCATATATATATATATATATATATATATATATATATATATATATATATATATATACACACACACACTTTGGTTTGCTTCCGCCCGAATTTATCATTCTAACGAAGGTAAAGCTTTTCACTTCACCTTAGACCTACAGTTCAACGTGGAATCCAAACCACGTCCCACCAGCAGCCCAACGTCTTAACCACTAGGCCACCCAGGGTACCCATTTATCTACCAACCACTTTCTTCATTGTGTGGAAGGACGAACAGCTGGGTTTTGATATATATACACCTCGGTGGTGTAGTGTAGCGTTGCTGACTACAAATCCATCGGCCCCGGGATCGAGACCCGGTGACCCAGTTGCTCATCCTTCCACATAATAAAATTGGTTGGTAGATAAATGGGTAGCCGAGTGGTTGAGACGCTGGGCTGCTGGTAGAGCGTGGTTCGGATTCCACATTAAACTGTAGGTCTAAAGTGGGGTGACACGCTTGACTTTCGTCATAATGAACAATTCGGGAGCAAACAAAACCAAGGTTTTATATATATATATATATATATATATTTATATATTTTTTTTATTGGGGCGTTTACCGCTATTTCCCGCTATACGCTAGCGGATATCATGGCGAAGCAGAATATGAGAAAGAGAAACGGAGACGGGGGAAAGGCACTAGAAGTGGGAGGACCGCGGACGACGGGTGAGAAGTCACCTAAAGCTCAGAGAGGAGGCGAGATTGGGAGAGGAAAAGGAAAAGACGGTCAAGCGAGAAGAGAGGGCTTTTATATATATATATATATATATATATATATATATTATATATATATATATATATATATATATATATATATATATATATATATATATATATTATATATATATATATATATTTATATATATTAGACAGCCAACTTTCTTAACTTCATTTCTCAGTACATGTTGCATTAAGTAACCTCATGAACAGGATTACTACTTATGAATACTTTATTGCAATGTTGTAACCACTTCCCGTTGATTAGCGAATTTAAGCGACATTGGGTCAGATAATAGTTGGATTGGAGGCCGTCCTCCACTTCCAGACTATGTCGGGACCCTTGGTTCGGATCCTACGTAAAGCTGTAGGTTCTCTTCATCATATGACCTCAGATGTTGCGAAGGAGGTTAAACAACCCCATCGTTACATTTATTGCAAGGGTGAATTTTATTTTTGGATTTCTGTATCAACCTGAGACACGAGTAAAACAAAAAATTCGGTCATTTGCATGGTGATTCGCCGTGAATCTTATTATGTAATATAAAATTATAATATAATATAATATAAGTCTTATATTACGTAATATAAAGAGGTTATTTAAGGAGTTTTCATCCCATTATAAAGCATTTCACAAATTAAGTTATAATAACAGTTTATAAGCTAGATCAATTACCTTTTTTTTTTATGTTTAGTAGTAGGCATTCTGCTACAGCCACAAAGAGGTAGCAGTTTTTGGGGGTGGGGAAAATCACTACCATCGTAAAATTACTAGCTAGTTTTTACACGCTTTAGTTCTCGCTTTTGAATTTGAAATTAGAAACATTAATTCTTACTTTATTTGAATTTAGTCTAAACCAGCATTTCTTATCCTGGGGGAAATTTCAGGAATCCAGGGAGGATTTACGGCAGAATTTTGTTTGGTGATCATATAATTAGCGTGTATTATAAGTCTGCTAATGTTATTAAATTTTGTCTTCGAGGCTACTGTTTTTTGTATTTTAATGGAGGGGGAAATCGGGTAGGGCGAAATGACACGAAAAAGGTTAAGAACAGCTGGTCTAAACAATATTCAAGTACGATCAACATTTCTTTAATAATAATTTAGAATAGCGTCAATCCATCATAAATTCAGCAGTTTGTGGGTAAATTCCTTGAAACGTAGAAAGTTCATAATTTCAAAGGCATCAGAGTTATTTTTTGCTTTGAATAAATGTTTGCTACAGAGCCCAAGGTAATCAGCCATTTCAGGAGAGGTGGGGTCGAGGAAGCCAAACCCCCAATTAGTGCCGTCAGCATTATAAATACCATGCATGACTCGTTTGGTATTAATACAACGAAACTTACAATTTATACGTACAAATTTCTCCGTTATCGGAGGACATTATTCCACTGTATAATATTTCAAAACACAAAGAATAGAGTATATAATAAGCAGGATGTATTTTGATCCTCTTTACTAACGAATGGTCTCCTCCCACTTCAGAGTTTCGGTTTCTAATACAGGGTGTCTCAATATACATGCAACCCATGTCACTGCTAATAATTCTGCCAATATTAATGTTCTCGTTCTATTTTTTCAGATTTGAAGAGAGGAGACGATAACAACTAATAATTATCAATCAAAATGCCTTGGACAAAGGAGGAAAAAAATTTTTGCGTCACTACTTATTTGGAGACGAAATCATTCAAAACTGTGCAAGCGAAATTTCGCAGGAAGTTCAACTTCAACAATTATCCCCAGAAAAGCCAAATTTATCGTTGGGCACACAATTTCAAGCCACAGGATCAGTAAACAATCTCAACAAGAAAGCAGAAACACCCAGATCTGGCAGGAAGGTGACTGCAAGATCTCCTGACAATGTGAATGCGGTGAGAGATTCTGTCGGAAGGAGTCCGAAAAAGTCAATCCGAAGACGTTGCCAAGATCTGGGTCTTTCACGTGCGTCAGTGCAAAGAATCTTGATCAAGGATCTTCAGCTGTACCCATACAGGATCCAGATCAAGCATAAACTCACACCAGCTGACATGGCAAAACATGTTGTGATGTGCCGGTGGTTCGAGAACAAGATCGAAGAGGATCCTGACTTTCTTGATGATGTTTGGTTCAGCGACGAAGCACACTTCTTGCTCAGTGGGTATGTCAATAGCAAGAACAATGTGTTCTGGGGCACACAAGCCCCAGACGAGGTGCTTCAGAGGCCCTTGCACTCTGTGCAGGGTGTCAGGGTGATTGACAACTTCGCTCGTCGGCTTCAAGTGTGTCTGCAGCGCAACGGCGGTCATTTGGAACATGTGCTCTAATAAATGTATCCTTTGATCTAGAGACCTCAAATCTTCAGTTTTTAATTGTTATCATATCAGCTTCCAGGAAATGTAATCTTTTTTGGAGTTTATTTTCTGAGTAATAAATTATTATCATGTCAATGGGTTCCATCTATTTTGAGACACCCGGTACTTATAAATTACAATATAGTTTTACGCAGCAGGCAGCCTCTGGATCGCATAATCTTTCAGAAAATGCAAGAATTAAAATGGTAGATACGGTGTTTAATACGCTTTATTTAGTAAAGTTTGCCACGATGACGACAACGAAAATAACGAACAGTTCGACTCGACCTATGGTCGAATCACGATACAAAAAGGTCTTTACTGTTTGCCATGACGTCACTCGCATAAAGGAAACCACCACAAGTTTTTGCATATATGTACGTATATTTCACGATACATTCAGCCGTAAATGCCCAGTGCGCTTACGGCCTTGTTTTATTAAGCAAAGTTGAAAATTTGCATTTCATACGTAAACCGATAATTCTGGGAAGAGCCCAATAAAGTCTAAGAGCCAAATTAAATAAAATAAATAGTCAGGCTTCACAATTAATTATAATCATTGTAAATTGTAAAACCAATGTAATTATTTTTTTATTAATAAAAGGATATTCAAGTGTTTAAAAAGCAAAGTTCGATAAAGGTTTCCGAGCAGAACTAATATATTTTTATTATGTAAAATATTGGTTATCTTCATAAAAACTGTAATGAGGAAAACTAAATTAATTATCACTGGGGAACAAAAAAAATTTTTTTCTTGGTGCCTGAGATTTTAGACCTTATTCTGGATATTTTCATGCCACTGATTCAGAAAATATCATCCATTTTGTTCTAGCAGCTCTAGTTTTTGAGATATTGCATACGTCATTACCTACTTTATTACCCTTCTGGAACGGTATTATGAGTTGCTCGTAAATCTAAATGCATCTGTATAATTAAATTGTAGCTATGATTTTGCTGATGTTGCTGTTTTGCATGTGTATTGTACATGTACTAACGTGAATTCTTTCCTGTTACAGGTGTTGACATGGCTTCATCACGAAGAGTGTGTTTAAATCATCCAGATGTGTTTTGTTTTATCTGCGGCGAGTACACGTTCATTGAACAGAGAAAAACTATTACTGATTTTGTGAAAAAAGCTTATTTTGCCTATTTCAAAGTACAACTAGGGGACCAAGATAAGCCATGGGCTCCTCATGTTGTGTGTAAAACGTGTACGGAGCATCTGCGGCAATGGACCAACGGAAAGAGGAGGTGCCTGAAATTTGGTATACCAATGGTATGGAGAGAACAGAGAAACCACAGTGATGACTGTTACTTTTGTTTGGTGAATATAAAGGGCATCAATGGACGTAACCGGAGTAAATGGACGTATCCTGACATAGACTCAGCTAGACGGCCTGTTTCACATTCAGATGAGATACCTGTCCCATCATTCAGCCATCTTCCAGAGCTCCCTCAAGAAGATGATGAATCTGCTACTGACAAAGAAAGCATATGTGGGCAAAATGACAGTGATTTCGAAGGACCGTCATCAGTTGCAGAAGGTTTTAGTCAACACGAATTAAACGACCTCATAAGGGACTTAAGTCTTTCGAAGAAATCGTCTGAATTGTTAGCTTCCAGGCTGGGAGAAAAAAATTTACTGCTGCTGGGAACCAAAATCACGTTATATCGCGACAGAGAAAAGGATTTACTGCCCTTCTTCTCAAAAGAAAACGATTTAGTTTTCTGCAAAAATGTGCGCGGATTGCTGATGAAAATGGGCATATCGGAATACACACCAAGTGAATGGCGGTTATTCATAGATAGCTCCAAACGGAGCCTAAAATGTGTTCTTCTACACAACGGCAACAGATACAGATCAATCCCAATTGGTCACTCAGTCGGTATGAGAGAAGAGCACGGGACAGTCGCCCTAGTCCTAGAAAAGATATCATACCGAGACCACCAATAGGTGATCTGTGTGGATCTGAAGATGGTGAATTTTCTCCTGGGCCAGCAGAGCGGGTACACCAAGTACCCGTGCTTTATATGTCTCTGGGACAGTAGAGCTAAAGATGAACACTGGGTGAGAAGACAGTGGCCTCTGAGAGAAAACATGGTGGTTGGAGAAAAAAATATCATCAAAGAAGCTTTGGTTGACAGAGAAAGAATCATATTGCCACCACTGCACATCAAACTAGGTTTGATGAAACAATTTATAAAGGACTTTGAACAGAGATGGGACGTGTTTTGGCTACATATGTAGAAAATTTCCTGCGCTGAGCATGGAAAAGCTGAAGGCAGGTATTTTCGATGGACCGCAAATCCGGGAACTCATGAAAGACCCGCGTTTCCAAGATTCAATGGACAACATTGAGGCACGTGCGTGGTCATCGTTTAGTATGGTTGTGAAGAATTTCCTTGGGAACTATAAGGCCGATAACTACGGTGAACTAGTGGAGAATATGCTCTCTTCTTTTTGTAAACTTGGCTGTAAAATGAGCATCAAACTGCATTACCTCCACAGTCATTTGGATCGTTTCCCAGATAACCTCGGTGATCTAAGCGAGGAACAGGGTGAACGATTTCACCAAGAACTAAGGACCATGGAAGAACGGTACCGCGACGATGGGATACTCACATGATGGCAGATTACTGCTGGAGCATCCAACGCGAATGTCCTGGCACATCTCATCGCAAGAAATCTCAGAAACGCGGTTTATGTGAAGATGTCTCAATGAAAGAACTTTTTTTGCCGTTCGTGTCTCAAGCTTGTTTGAATTTAATAAATATTTTTCGTACCTTATGCTTGTTTGATGTTAATACACTATTTTTGCTGACATTCATCATACTTTTGTATTCAATTGACAACAACAGTGATTGCCAGTCAGCAATTATATAATATTATATACATTATATAGAAATATATATAGATATATATCATATCTTGATAAGCAGAGCTGATGGGGAAAAACTAATGTCATTTTTAGAATCAGCGACCTCAATATACCCAGAAACAGGTCTAACATCTAAGTCACCAAAAGTTGTTCCCCAGTGTTATTTTTAGAAATAACCTTTTTGTAAAAAATGAAAAACCAAACTATAAACGCGTTCAAAACTATATCAGAAATAATAAAAAGCCCGTTATTTTTACGCATTTTTCCTTGATATTTGAAGCATGAACACGCATATGAAATGTATATTCCAAAAGCACGCGAAAAACAACGATGTTATCAAAAGAAATGAAAACATGCATTTCATATGCATGTTTTCATTTCTTTCGCTATATGCAAAAATTGAAATGGCGATGCAAGTTGACATATACTCGTGTGTGTGTGTGTGTGTGTGTGTGTGTGTGTGTGTGTGTGTGTGTGTGTGTGTGTGTGAAAAGTAGGGTGTGCAAATTTTTTTTTTTTTTAAATGCCAGTGGGCTCACCCTTTATTTGGTGCCTTTTACTGAAAAATTAAGCCATACAAAATTATATGCTTTAAAAGTAATATTTAGAGATTGCTCTAACTAAATTTTACCCTCTTTAGTATAAATTTTGTGTCATTTGCAGAACTTTATGTTCGTACATGTATTGCGCGAAGCATATACACAACAAATTGAACACTACCCTGGAAGCCATGCAAGATCTGGGTAACTGAGGACTTCTGATGGGCTCTGGAGATTCTCCTGATGTTGCCGTAATGAAATTGCTTTTAATTAAGCCAATTACGGCTTCAAGATCTCTATGATCGGTAAAGGTAACATGACGCTTCAGCCAATTACAGGGGATTAAACTATTGAAGTCATCAATAAAACACTAGGTCAGGAGAAACCAGTGGGCTGATTGTAGTCTCACTTGACAGACTTTAGTCATTGAGCAACCTTTAAATATTTTTAAGGCCTATAATTATGCATGGCTTAATTTTTCAGCAAAAGGCACCAAATAAAGGCTGAGTCCACTGATATTTCAAAAAAATTTTGTATCCCTCTAATATACAGGTGCGGCATAAGTCGCTTTACCGAGAACAATGAAATCACGTTGAGAAGATTATTATTACTAGTACAGTTCCCGTCGCTTCGCTGACGGTTAGACAGGCTAAACTACAGAAAAGAACGCAGCCGTGAAAATTTTGAGCTTCACATTGTGTCAACATTTCTGAATCTGGTATCTCCTAAAACCTCCTCACCCCCATTCATGCAACTTGGGGGCTAACCCCCTCCCCCATTACTGCCCGGGATAAATTTCACAAACAGACAGGCTAAACTACAGAAAAGAACAGTCATGAAAATCTTGAGCTTCACATTGCCGCCCGTAATACAATTTCTGAATTTTTTTCTCAATTTTTTCTCACAATTTCTGAAAGTGTGACGGACGGACGGACGGACAGCTCTCTTATTATAGTATAGAAGATTTACGATCAGTGAAAGAAAGCCACCCCCAGGCTTCTTTAGTTAGCTTTATATAAGGCTAACTAACGAAATATCACGACCTAACCTAACCAATCGTTAGGTCAACTGTACGCCCTTGACGATTGGTTAGGTTAGGTCGTTATATTTTCGTTAGTTAGCCTTATAAAGTTAACTAAAGAAGGCTGGTGGTGGCTTTCTTTCATTGATCCATTATTTATTATAGAAATTGTTCAGTGTCCTCCATGTTCAATACACACGTTACATCTTTGAACCACTGAACAACAAATAGCACGACGCAGTTCTGTTATTATTATTCAACGTCTCGGACTCTTGGCGTATCAAAGTCTTCATGTGATCAAAGTCCCACGGTTTCTGGTCGTAGACTTTGATAAAAACCCACAGTGAATAATCATATCACGTTCATTATTCAATGTGGGGTATAATCAAAGATAGAGTCTACGGCCAGAAACCTCGGAACTTCGATCACATGAAGACTGATACGCCAAGAGCTCGAAACGTTGAATAACAAAGAACTGTGTCGTGTACCATTACACCCTTCAATACAGACCAGACCACCAAGATCATCAAAAACATTAAGAATTCGAAGGCTACTAGACCAGACAACATATCTAACATACACCTTAAACACTTGGGGCCCACAAGGAATACTAGCTCTCACAAATATCAGCACATATTCATACCAACACTGTATTATTCTTGACATATGGAAACAAGGTAAAATTATTACACACCTCAAACCAAACAAAAATCCAACAGAACCAGCTTCCTATAGACCCATTACTTTACTATGCACACCTTCCAAAGTAACAGAAAGACTAATCTTACAAATCACCAACCCACACATACCACTATCGCCTACTCAACATGGATTCAGACCTCGCCACTCAACCACGACATTACTCACTAACCTCACGCAGCACATCATGGATGGCATCAACTCCAGACGACCAGCTCAACGTACACTATTAGCAACAATAGACATTAGTAAAGCATTTGATGCTATCCCACGCTTCCCTCTCATAAACAAAATACTCAACACAAACATGCACAATAACACCAAAAGGTGGCTGAGCAACTATCTTTCAGGAAGATACCCACATGTCACACTTAATGGCAAGTCATCCAAAAACAAACTTTCTCCGAGCGGGGTCCCTCAAGGCTCTGTTCTCTCACCAACACTGTTCAACTTATACATGCATGACATTCCAACATCCATAGATAACAAGCTTACCTTATCATCATATGCAGATGACATCACACTAACATCCACCCACAACAACATCGACACCGCTACAAATAACCTACAAACATACATAAACAGTATACAAGACTGGCTCACACACAAGAGACTCAAAGTAGCGCCCACAAAATCAACCATCACCTTGCTTGCAAGCAACACAAAAGAACACCAGCTAACTCCACAGCTTACACTAAACAACAACATTCCACACACACTCAGGACCAAAATACTTGGGGTCACATACAACACATCATTATCTTTTGCAAACCACATTCAGGACATTATAAACAAATGTACGTCAAGACTTAACACTTTTAGGGTACTAACAGGCACAAACTTTGGACACCAGCAGGAAACAACATCACTCATACAAACAATATATTCGCTCATTTATGGACTATGCTAGCCCATGCTGGGCACCCATTATCTCAAACACACACGTAAACACCTTACAGACAATACAAAACAACGCACTTCGTATCATTACAGGATGCACTCAAACAACACCAATAGAACACCTGCACACAAACAAAAATACTGAAAGTTAGGGAACATTTAGATATGAGGGGAACACAATTCATGGCAGCAGCGACAACTAACCCACAACACCCTTGCCACTACACGTACAATCATGCACGACACCTCGCACCATTAAGGTACCACCAGACACATATTATAACCAAATACTCCATTCCATACCACACACCCACACACAGCACTGACACGACTCGGTCCGAATGCGGTCCTAGGTGCGAAGCCGCCACCCATTAACAGGTCAGAGATCAGCCTGAGCAGATCGGATCGAGTTAACTTAGCACGATTCCGATGTGGACATCACCCCAACTTACAGACATATAAACACAGACTAGACAACTCCACAGACGACACCTGCCACCTGTGCCAGGACACACCACAAACAATTGAACACATTATGACAGACTGTACCGCTCTAGCACAACAACGAACACAGCACATCACTAGTGCGCTGAACCTCTGGTCCACTCCGGAGAGGGCGATCGGTTACATGCGTGCCGCCGGCTTGCTCGATCAGGGTGGGCTGATCGGCTAAACAACAACTGTGTCGTGCTATTTGTTGTTTAGTGGTTCAAAGATGTAACGCGTGTATTGAACACGATGGAGGACACTTTGAACAATTTCTGTAATAAATAATAAATATTATTCTTAGCAAGATGATTTCATTATTCTCGGTAAAGCGACTTATGCCGCATCCTGTGTATATATATATATATATATATATAATATATATATATATATATATATATATATATATATATATATATATGTACAGGGTGGGCGGAAAGTAGCTCCCTATTTTGGATTGGTAAAAAAATACGTATATTATCCATTTATTTCAGAAGAAATAATATGAAAAGGTAGGCATACATGGTAGGTTTTCTAAAATTCAATGTGGGCTCCAACTCTTTCCACCAGCTTCTGGAGCCGCCCAGGAATGGCGTCCACTGACTTTAGCAGGAACTCCGGCGGGATGGAGGACATGACTTCCCGAATTCGGTCCTCCAGTTCTTCCAATGTCCTCGGTTTGGTGCGGTAGACTTCTTCCTTTACCCACCCCCAAAGAAAGAAGTCGCACGGTGTCAAGTCGGGGCTCCTGGCTGGCCATTGATGTGGACCACGACGACCCATCCAACGCCCAGGGAAGTGGGCATCCAGCCACTCACGGACAACAAGAGCGAAGTGCGGAGGGGCGCCATCTTGCATAAATATCAGATCGTCGATGTTCTCCCATGTGCTGACAACCGGCCAGACCTCGTTTCGCAACATAGCAAGGTACCGCTCAGCATTCATGGTGTTGCGCAGAAGGAACGGGCCCACAACCTGATCTGAGGTCATACCACACCACACCGTTACACTGAACCGATTCTGCCGTTTTTCAGCGGTAACCATGGGATCTTCTCCTGCCCAGTAGTGGCAATTGTGGCGGTTGACACTTCGCTCTTGTTGTCCGTGAGTGGCTGGATGCCCACTTCCCTGGGCGTTGGATGGGTCGTCGTGGTCCACATCAATGGCCAGCCAGGAGCCCGACTTGACACCGTGCGACTTCTTTCTTTGGGGGTGGGTAAAGGAAGAAGTCTACCGCACCAAACCGAGGACATTGGAAGAACTGGAGGACCGAATTCGGGAAGTCATGTCCTCCATCCCGCCGGAGTTCCTGCTAAAGTCAGTGGACGCCATTCCTGGGCGGCTCCAGAAGCTGGTGGAAAGAGTTGGAGCCCACATTGAATTTTATAGAAAACCTACCATGTATGCCTACCTTTTCATATTATTTCTTCTGAAATAAATGGATAATATACGTATTTTTTTACCAATCCAAAATAGGGAGCTACTTTCCGCCCACCCTGTATATATATATATGGGATGAATTTCACAATTAGACACGTGAAATGAATGAATGATGCAAACCCATGATGCGAATCTTTTTTTTTCCTTGCGGGTTTGCATCATGTATATATTGTGTGTGTGTGTGTGTGTGTGTGTGTGTGTGTGCCTCGGTGGTATGGTGGTTAGCGTCGCTGAATATGAATCCATCGGCCCCGGGTTCGAGACCCGGTGACGGTGACGGCAGCCGGCGCGCAGCAAAACCCAGCTGTTCATCCTTCCACACAAAAAAGAGTGGTTGGTAGATAAATGGGTACCCTGGGTGGCCTAGTGGTTAAGACGCTGGGCTGCTGGTGGGGCGTAGTTCGGTTTCCACGTTAAACTGTAGATCAAAGGTGGAGTGAAAAGCTTCACCGTCAGAATGAACAACCGAGTCGGAAAAAAAAAGAAAAAAAGTTTTAAAAATTTGGGATCTATCCTTCCTCAGAAATACTTAAAATGCCGAGGCAAAACGAAGCATAAAAGCTTAGACAACAAAAACCGATTTGGTAGAGGTATTTAATGAGCAGTTCTGAAAGGTGTCAGCTCCCAGCAAAGGTGGTAACGACGGGGATTAAAAACTTCTGAGGAAGACGAGTTGTAAGCTAGCCAAAGGTGGTGGTGGTGAACATTGAAATCACCTAAAATAGAGATTTCGGAAAAAGAGAGTAGGATAGAATGTATTCCACTTTGGAAAAGGGATAGTCAAAGAATTTTGGATAGTTAGTAGAATTAGAAGAAAGGCAGACATCGCGGATGTATTTAGTTTGAGATTAGCGTGTAAGCCGTAGCCAAAGGTTATAGAATTCGGAATAAGAGAACAAGTTAGGTCATTGCGTACATATACGCAACATCCACCTTTGGAGTGAAACTGAGTATTGGGAAAGGAGGAGGGTACAGAAAAGCGGTTTCTGTCAGTCGTTCCAGACACGCGAGTTTCAGTGAGGAAGAGAAGCGAGGTTTAGAGGAGGAAAGGTGGTGTTTTACAGATTGAAAATTTGAGAAGTTAAGAATGTTGCGGAAGTTTATGAAAAGGGAATCGGGCAAAGGCCCACAACATCTCAAATGGGCAGTACCAGAACCAGCCCCGCTGCCCGGGTCTGCATTCCCGGTATCGGCAGCGGAGGAGCCACAATATTAATTTAGGTAAATAGGACAGTAATGTCTTCCTTCATATACTTACATAGCATAGAACTGCTATTAACAAGCAAATTTTATGCTTTATTTGCAGAATGGGAGTTATTTGTTAAATATTGTTAGATAATGCAGAATAGCGATGTTATTTGCATTGGTTTTAAAAACACAGAGAAAAAAGTAAATAGAGATTATCTGCAGTATGGTTACGTGGGAAGTAATTAACCAACCCCTAGAACGACCACGTCAGAAATGGGAGGATCACCGAAATCTGGTGGGCACGGAATTACGTATTAACCAAAAACAGTTTCCACCTCAATTCTGGAATCTTAGAAATTTCCATAAGTTAAGCCAGAATGTAATATTATACTGGATAAAGCGTAGCGATTTCTCCTTAACAGAACAATTTCTCATTTCATGCAGTCATTCCTAGCCCTCTTAAACAGCCTCATCACTCAACACATTAATATATACATTATACTGGGTTGTAAAAACCCACTCGTCTGCTCCCCATTGGACGAATTAAATATATGAACTGCTGAGTGCGTTCTCAAAATTTAAGGGTAGTATTTTAAGTGTATGGCGAGCATATGTGGTACACACATTTTCACAGCCCTATTTATATACCAACACTCCAGAGCAAGTAATGAAGCCCGTCTTTCATGCGGACATTAAAGAACTTGTATCAATTCTTACTTCGGGTAGTTTTTCCAAGATTTCGAGAGGGTCAAGGCCTCCGGGGCCGAGTCTCGCTTTCCGTTCTTCTTCTTCCGCCTCCCTCATTGCTTCCTCCATTTTCTGCTCTCCTCTCTTACTCACACGGTCCTTAAACGCTTCTAATTCATCGTTGAAAGCAGTTTTGTACTCCGGCTCTGCCTGCTGGATTCTAATTAAAAAAAAAGGGATACATTAAAGGCCATATGAAATTACTTTCAGTCTATCTACATTACTCTTTCGCTTCAGTGAATTACATAAATCATCATAATCTACATTCTACACTAACAAAAGAATGATCACACTACTTTACTATCAAAACCTATGAAGAGATGAAAAGTCGGACATTAGAATTCTAAAAATAGCTGAAGAAAGTTTCAGTTTGTTCTTTTTACCTGTGAAAGAAAGCCGAAATACAAGATCTGGGGTCTCGATCGAGCTGTTTTGCTAGTTCTAAAATAAACTGAACGCAAATCGTTTGATGAGCTACGTGGGACATGAGTTCATGCTTTTCTTCCATTTCCAGATTGATACACCAAATAACAAGATAATTGGCCGTTTCCTCACAAGCTAGTCTCGGATGTTCCTAAAAATATAGAAAGAAACTTGTAATTTGCGAAGAAACTTTTCACATATAGTTTGTGTTAAAAGAAAAAAAATACATATATATTATACATACATACATACATACATACAGTATGTATGTATATATATATATATATATATATTTTAACATAATTCTAGTTAAATGTAGTCTTGTAGATCAATTTACTAGTCTTGAAAAAGTGGAAAAACGCTGACAATTTCATCCAAAAATTTGTGGGACAAAATTTTCGACCCCCATTAAAATGTCCTTAAACCGATAATACAAAATTCAAAGAAATACAGGATATAAATAAGCCTAAAAATAATATTTGGAGTTGTTCAACTTCCTTTGATGGAAAAGGTCATTTAATGGAGGGGACCTACTGCGTTACGTGGGATCCGAACTGGTGTATCTAAGGGGTGCGAAGCCATCTCAAACGAAAGGATGGCGACACATCCTACTACCATTACCCAGATCCAACGTCGCTTAACCTCGCTGATCTAACGGGAAACAATGTTTCCACGTAGCCTCAAACAAATAAAATTATGCTTACCATCATGAACTTTCGAGAATCGTCATAGCGTCTGAAGAGGCCATACTGTTTGATGAGTTTTTCATTCTCTTTGATGAAGGCTCTCATATTTTCTTCTTTTTCTTCTTCTGTTAGCTCATCTTCCTTTCTCTTCACTGGCTTATTAATAACCGTCTTACTAAATCCATCTTGGCTTATGGTGTCTACATTCCAAGGCTCAAGCTAATAATAATAATAATAATAATAATAATAATCTCGGCGGAATCTTAATAACCAACATTACGATAGTTTTCTATTTTAAAACCCTGTAAGAAGTTTAAATGGCTTGTATTTCATGTTTCTTTGGAGTAGCTTTTACAGCAAACAATTGCAAAAGCTCGTCTTATAATACTCACTGCTGAAACTTCAGAATAGTGTGTATTATCAGATCTAGATCAATTTTATTTTAATATACTAATGCTCCGAAAGATAGTATCGAAGGGTCGATGGGTAGAGTAGAGCGAAGTCTCCGCCAGTTCTGCAGCGTCCATCTACGTGAAATACAGACATCTGAACGACTGTGGAAAATCCTTGAATTTTGCGGATTCAATTCCATTTGATTGCCAAGACTTATTTTGCGCAGCTTTAACTACATTTCTAGCAGCTGCTCTAGCACTTTAGTAAAATTTGTTGACATTCTCTAAATGCAATTTCCTCCTCCAAAAGACCTCCTTCCATTCCACGAGAGAACACTCGCTTTCATCCTATGCACTGCTCCAGTGCTCCATCTTTATCAAGATGAAACAGTGCATGGGATGAAAGTGGACAGTCTCTAAAATAGCTGAAATGAAATAATTCAGCGCTTCACCGACGTTCAAGAAAGACAAGTTCTGATGGCCCAGTGATCCACATGTGGGACAAACAGCCTCCGTAAGACGGTACTTGATCTAACAGTGGAAACAACGTTTAGGCACACACACTTGCTCCCTGCAACGTATAAGACAACTATGCTGCGCCGACTGATTCCAGGAATAAGGACATATGACGAAGAGAATCAAAAGGAGATGGTAAAAAGAACGCCACAGTCTTTATCTGGACAGTTGTTCTTTCAACGTGTTCAGTTCTAGAAGGAATTCCCTTGCATAAATCTTCCCCTTCATAAAATTAAACGACACAACCTCCACCGATCCCAGAGACTGGATGAACTCAATCATAGGAATCTGGCGAGGAGTCGAAATCTCAACCAGAAGGGAACTATCAAGCAACAAATTAATAGATTTACGGTCTCCTTGGAGAGGGCAAGCCTTTATTGGCACAGCTTGCAGAAGGTCCCTCTGGGCATACAAACCTCCAACCATTGCAAGATGAAGAGCTACAAGAAGTACAAGTCGCACAAGGAATGCCAAACAGCATTCAGGAAGAAATTTAGAATGGGTAGTGTGTCAAATAAGGGTTCAAAACTGGCAATTTGTAGAAGATATGAGCCAAATTGCAATGTTGACGATCATACTAGTGTTACTTCGCCTTCTATAAACAACTTAATTTTGCACAGTGTTCTTACATTTCAGCAGATAGCTTATATACCTGTTTGGAACCTAGTTCATGGGACATTTCACCATGAAAAAGTCCAATGGGTAGAACACTGAGCCATGTGTAATAATGAAATTTTTACAGTAACTGCATAATTCAGGTATCTAAATTATTTGCACTTAAGGAACAGCCAATTATCTTCATGAATATATTGTATATTAATTACACGACTTTTTTTTAATAAAGTTTTGAACAGCTGAGGCTTAAATATATACATATTTGATAAAAAAAAAAATGATCTGCCCCTTAAATAAAGTAGGTACCATATACTAGAGATACACAGGGCCATAAGGTAGGTGTAGACCAGTTTATCCTGCCTTTGGTACATTAGGTTACCTTGTCTTTATGTTCAAATTCTTGTTGTTTTTGTTTTAACTTTTCTCCTTCTATTTCAAGCGAGGCAAGAGCATCTTTCAGTTCTTCATTTTCGTCTTGCTCCTCTTTCAGTTTTGATCTTATATCTTCTAGTTTCTTCTCATACCTTAAAAAATAAAAATAAAGAAGATTGAAAGAAGTTACATTCATTTAAGTTATAAAAAATATGACCGTTGAACTGGGAAATACAGCATCTTGGTGATGGGGAGTAACAACTTCTCATTTAGAAATATATGATTGGCTTAAGTCTTTTTTGCCAAAAACCTGAAAGTGAAAAATTTGCAGACTGGTACTTCACATCAATTCCATGCCTTATCGAACAAAGTTGCTTATCTGATAACAATAGGTTAGGCTGTGCTTTGTCCTATGCTAATACCAAGTTTAAACTATGATAAGATTAAGTTTGGTTCCTCGGGGCTCTGTCCTGTCACCCACTCTTATCCTTTCATTTATCAATGATTTATTAAGTCACACTTCCTGTCCTATCCAGAGTACTCCTATGCCAATGATTCCACTCTTCACTTCTCCACCCACTTCACAAAGCATCCTTCTCAACAGTCACTCCATGCTTCGCGTAGGATGGCTATGATGCACCTGACATCTGATCTTTCTACAATCTCTGAATATCTTGTGGCTTTCAATGCCTCAAACACTCGGTTCCTTCATCTGTTTATTCATCACAATCTTCCACATGAGACTATCCCCTTACCTTCAACAATACAAAACTAAATCCTTCCTCTTCTCTTAACACTCTTGGCATTTCCCTTCCTTGTGATCTTTACTGGGAATATCACATATACTCTCTTTCTAAAACAGCTCTAAGAGGTTACATGTGCTGTACCCACTTTGCAGTTTCTTCACCTCCACTCGGTTGCTGTCTCCATACACAGGCTTCTCTGCCTGTGTATGGAGTTTGCTTCTCGTGTGTGGGGTGGCTCAACCCCAACAGCTCTACTTGAGTAGGTGGAATCAAAGGCTTTTCATCTCATCAATCCCTCTCTCTTCATCACAATGTTGCCTCACTCTCTCTTTACTATCGCTGTTATGAGAGACGCTGCTCTTCTGAACTCTCTAACTGCATGCCTCCTCCTTTAAGAAGAGCATGCAGTACCAGACTTTTGACACACTCCCATTCCTTTTCTGTCCAACTCTATAACATAAGGGTTAATCAGTATTTTCAATCTTTCATCTACTCAACTGGTCAACTCTGGAACAATGTTCCTCAATCCATCTTTCCCCCCATCTGTGACCTCCAATCTTTCAAACAGTGTCCAATCATCTCAAAAACCATAGACCTTGATTTTGGCTCTTCTTCCTCTATCATATTTATAGTCCTATAACAAAAGCATGTTTTTACTTTCTCCCATCCTTTTTACCCTTCCCCCCCCTCTTTCTTCACCCTTTTTACCCCTTCCCCCCCTCTCTTTCTACCCCTTCCCCCCATTTTACCTTTCTCCCACCTTATTTGTCCCTTACCCCACCTCTCTTTCTCCACAGTGCCAGAAAACATATGATAGTACCAATTATTCCTTAATCTCCACCTCTAAATTCTATTCTAATATACTGAGCCTTTATAATTTACATTAGCCTCATTTAATAAATGTTCAAATTTCCACTTTTGGTTTATCTACGAGTATTATATAGCCCACTAAAGGTGGACAGGCCTATAGGCAGAGGCCAAGATCCAAAAACTTTGTTAAACCTTAATGTCAACATGGTTCAGTACCATAATACAAAACCAATCTTTAAGGAATGGAACTTATAAAATTAATCTAATACAGCTTGTGGCTACAAACAGCATTATCCTCTGAGGATATGTGGAATGAGATGCTATTTCATGTCACTTAAAACAAAGTTTGTTAGTTCCCAATTGTAAATATGGTACAAACTTACTCTTCCTTCTGTTTATAAAATTGACTCTTTTCTTTTTGTTTCTCTTCCATTCTTTCTACCCTGGCTTCATGTCTCCAACGAAAGAGGGAAGGTGTGTCAATATTGGGGTGGGTATCATCTTCATCATCAGAAATCTTAAAGAAAAAGTAAAATAATTAAAACAAACAACATTTTCACACAGTCTAGCATTTCTTTAACAAGTGGGACCTCCTTGTAAATTTTTCCATCACAGGTCAATTCAGCCTAAGAATAAAGTCAGACCACAACTTGGCCCTGGCTTACAAAGTTGACATAGAGAGCTCATACAGGATAGGTAGGTTATATGATATAGCTCAGAGATTCCCAACCCTGAAGTAAATCACCCAATTGGGGTCTTTTTTGGTTGGGTAATGGAAAGTAGTTTCTGGAGGTATATTAGAATAAAATCAATTGTTTGCCTTAGATTTAGAAGCAAAAGAGGAATTCATTTCTTTATTACTGAGTCAAGCTCTGCAAATCCTATTCTCTTCTAAGACGCTCTCGTGCGTTTGTTCTTTATTATGCACCCCCAATACCATTTGTTCACTTCGTAATATAAAATTATAAACTAATAAAGCTAGGGTAATCAAAGGCATGGGGAGTTTGGTTCCAGGGTAATTAAGTAGTGGTGTACCAATTAATCAGCAGTGGCATCAGCAGAGTTAGCCATTTTTTGGGCATCAGCATCAGCCAACTTTAGTGATTCCTGAGGGTGTGGAAAGTTTGGTTCTGGGGTAATTAATGAAGGGCATGGAAAGTTTGGTTCTGGGTAATGAAAGTGAAAAGTTTGGGAACCACTGATATAGCCCATACTTAAATGTGAGTAATATGACTCCTGCTGATTAGGAAGTCATAAGGTTGAGTCCTGGCAAGGACTTTGTAATTTTTAACTTCCCTGGTAAGTCATGGTTTGGGTTCCATGTTAAAACTGTAGGTTTACAAGGAGTTACAAGGAAAAGAAGTACCTCAAAAGGCCTTGCGGCCCATACCGAGGAGGTACCAATGGCAACGGGTGCCAGGGAAAATTTTGTCTTTCAAACTATGCTAGCAGTAGTAGAAAACTGGATAGAAAAGTAGAAGGCTCTCTCCCCACCCTCCGCTCCCTCCCTGCCAGAGGCAGGTACGGAAAAAGGTTGAAGAAAATACCTTGACCCTGGAAAAGTAGCCAAGGAAATTTTACAGGAAAGTGGAGAATATATAAATAGCTCTATATTTAGCTTGCTCACAGAGACACCGAGCAAGCGAACTCCTGCAGAGTTTTCTGAGGTTTTAATCTTAAACTATGAGTGTGTTCTGTACTTTGTCTAGCCTATTTTTAAACAGATTTACACTTTGACTGGAAACATCCTCTGAGGGAAGTTGGTTCCAGATATCAACTATTTTACAGGAAAAGAAATTTCCGCAGACTGAGGTCCTAAATGTCTTTACACACTCAAATAGTGTGCAAGATTTCGTCTAACCTTTTCTTGAACTGATCCACAGAGGAACTGTTCACAACTTCCGAAGGTAACCTGTTCCATGTGTCACAGATCTTATACGTAACGTAATTCCCACACACACTAGTCCTAAACCGTTTCAAATCCAACTTCCAACCATTGTTGCGAGTTGGGTTATCATTTAAACTAAACATACTTCTAAAATCGACATCGTTGAACCCTCGTAAGAGCTTGAAAACCTCGATCAGTTGACCGCGCAGCCTCCGAGTTTCAAGCGAAAACAAGTTCAGGGCGCGTAACCGTCGATTGTAGCCCATATGCCTAACGGAAGGGATCAACTTTGTGGCCCTCGCCTGCACTCGCTCCAGCCTCTCAATATCTTTCCTGAGGGTGGGCGACCAGAACTGCACAGCATACTCCAGGTACGGCCGAACAAGGGAATTGTACAGTGAGAGCACAATCTCCTTGTTCCGAAACTGAAATTGCCTCCTGATATAACCCAATAGTTTCTGGGCTTTCTTTTCCATCTCTACACACTGTTTCGTAAACTTAAGGTCGCTGCTAATTAGCACACCCAAGTCCTTTTCTAAATCAGTCACCTCGATATTACTGCCCAACATCGAGTAGTCCGACTTGGGATTGGCGTAGCCAATGTGCATCACTTTGCATTTACCCAAGTTAAACGGCATTTGCCATTTTTCGGACCACTCTCCTATCCTACCTAGGTCCGCACGCAGTTCCTCGATCGCTTCGGGCGTCCCAACATTGGCCCCAAGCTTGGTGTCATCAGCGAATTTGGCGATCCGACTGACGATGCCACCGTCGATATCATTTATGTAAATGGTAAACAACAGTGGCCCCAAAACGGAACCCTGAGGAACCCCACTAGTGACCGAGGCCCAACCCGAACTAGCCCCTTTAATTACCACCCTCTGCCGCCTATTCCTTAGCCAGTTTTCAATCCACCTACCTATTTCCCCACCGATACCCAGCGCGCGCACTTTCGCCATTAGCCGGCGGTGAGGTACCTTATCAAAGGCTTTCTGAAAGTCGAGATAAAGTATATCAATCGCCCTACTCTTATCGTACTCACTCAACATGACGTGGAAAAACTCGAGCAAGTTGGTGAGACACGACCTATGCCGTCTAAACCCATGTTGGGAGTCCCCAAGCAGCTTGTAGGAATCCAAATGGTCAACGATTCTATCAGCTATTATCCTTTCTAATAATTTACCTACAACTGAAGTGAGACTAATAGGACGATAGTTCCCTGGACTTTCGTGATCCCCTTTCTTAAAGATAGGGGTCACGTTGGCCTCTCTCCAGTCACCAGGCACCTGGCCCATCTCCAACGATTTGTTGAAGACTGTAGCCAGGTGGGGAGCCACCTGGTCGCGCACTTCTCGCAAAACACTGGGGAGAAACTGGTCTGGCCCAGGAGCCTTAAACGCGCTCAGTTTGTCTATTCTATGAGCAACGACTGTCGTGGTACATCTAACACTATCCAGGTCAGCACCTTCGTGCCCTTCATCAGAATGAACAATTCAGGCAGAAGCAAACTAGAGAGAGTTGAAAAACAGACATCTTCAGTTTTTCCAATATTTTTGATTTGATAATAAAAATCAATAAATAATAAACTTATTGAATCAATATATTTAGAATGGTGTTGCTTTCCCCTGTGCATTATGTAAAGCTGACACACATTCTGGCATTCCACTGATGAGCTTTGCAATTTGTTCTTGAGGACAATCATTGTGGTGTCTATTTACTTTTAGTTTGAAAAAAACTATATAGGCCTATAGTGATTACCTATCAACCAGGTGAAAATTTCCTCTCAGGTTTACTGCCTTAATGACAAAAGCCTATGCTTATTTGCTATAAAAATGTGTGTGTATATGGAGGTATTCAAAAGTCCTTATTAAGTTAGTTTTCAGCTAAATTACCATATTAAATTTGTTTGCCTTCAGTATTAAGTGTACTGTAACCAATGGTAAAGAGAGAAAACACCTCCAGGCAACATACCTTTTCTTTTATTGAATCAGTGGTATGTTAATTTATGTCTTGCAATCCTTTGCAGTTGCCTACCTACTTGTTTGTTGATGTAGGCTATGCAAGGTGTCTGTTTCTGTAATCAATTAAAATGGGCAATTCACTGTACCTAATTGTTTCACTGGGATAGGCCTATCCTATTGTTTTGTTGTACTCAGAACTCGCAGAAAATTTTAACACATGTTTTCCACCTTGAGCAATACTCTCAACTAGGCGAGCTCTAATTATTTTTTATTTTTTTTTTTTTTTAGCAGACAGGAAATCACCAGATGTATACAGCACTGTAATTACACAGGATGGAAAGGTTGGTATGAAAAAATACACTCTTACATCTTGCTTGTGGTCAGTTTTTTTTTTTTATGCAGGAAAGAGGGGGCCAAGGGTGAATGCCCACAAAAGTCTGGTGCTGCATGCTCTCCTTAAAACAGGAAGCATGCAATTACAGAGTTCAGAAGAGCAGTGTCTGACTGTCTGTTATAATAGTGACAGTAAAGAGAGAGGGATTAAAGACAGTCAGTAGGAGGTGGGAAATTGATGAGAAAAAGTCTTTGATTCAGTGGTGTATTCTCTGTGTTATGTTTACCAGCAGTAAACCAACCTCAGAGAATTAAAAAATAATTTTTTGTAGATACAGAAATCCCCTGCGTTAATGACCTTCACATTAGTGGAAACTTCACTTGGACGGACTAATCACTGTCTGGTCGTTAACATTCAGTTTAATGTAATACAGGTCATTAAAGTGAAGATTTCCACTAAAAAAGTCTGTTATCATCACCGAACTTCACTTTAGCGGACTCCAAGTCATTAAAGTGAAGGTGACACCACCAGAATATTATTGGAACCAGCCCTCGGATGAGGTTGCAGTCAGTTGTTTCCTGTTGTATTGCGTGGGCAGTGGTGGCGAGTGGTTGTGTATGTGCATAGTGCCTATTCCAAGTGTTGTCCATGTTAGGCGTTCTTTTGTGTGATGTTACATAGTTAGTTACATATAATTACAGGTATGCCTTGATTTACACCAGGGTTAGGTTCCAGTAGATTGCCATCGAATAGTGAAGCGGCATAAATTGAAGCTAAAAAATAATGGGCTTCTACCTAAATAAATAGGATAGGTTCCAGGATTCTCCAAAAGTGACCCCATATTTTCCATAAAATGAAAATTATTAATGGGTTATATGCTTAAAACTAGTAAAAGAATGCTTAATATTAATAAAATAATTGAATTAAAGATAAATTACTACTTACTTTGGTAATTAAAGCAATTAAAAACAAATTTATTTGATCTTGTTTGACAGTGGTGAGATGGAGATGATTTATTGAGAGGAAGAAGATCCCGGAGGGAGATCCTCTTTTTTTTTGTTGAGGAACTGCAAAATTGAGCAGTTCATCATCATCATCCACATCATCTAGACCTACTTCATTCGCTATCTTAGTGACATCTTTTGTCACAGTTTCAACACTGTCAAATCCACCAAAATCAACAATGCAATCAGGCCACAGCTTACGCCAGACACCATTTAGACAATTTCGAAACTTCATTCCAAGCTGCGGCTATGTTGGAAATGCCTTTTAAAATATTGTATGACTTCCAGTAGTCCTGCATAGTTACATCATCATATTTTGCGTAGTTTATGGCTTTTTACCATTTTTAATTTTACATTTAAGCTTTTACTTTAAGTGGTGTAAAAGTGAAGTGATGTAATTTAAAGCGGCGTAAAACGAGGTTCACCTATTTGTATTTATGTATCTAAATGTCATTTATGAATACCGTATGTATGTACTGTATATGGTTATATATTTTTATTTCTTATTGTTGTGTTACACAGGTCTTATCAGTTCATAGCATTTTTTTAGTTCAAAGTGACTTATCAGTTAATAGCAATACATATAGGAGTACAGTGATAGTCTGTACTTTAACAGTGTATGTACATATTTTACTTAATTATTGCCTGCTCGTACAAACTTTATTTTGGAGGATTGACTATACATGGTGAGTACATAAAAATAAATATTTACATGTTCATGTGTTCATAAGTAGGTAAGTCTATGTATGCATTTTCATGTTATGTGTTGAATGTGGAGATTCGAGGGCTATACATACATGTGTAACTGTACTGAAGTATTTTGGTTATGGAAAACCCCACATTAACATCCTGTAGTCCGGTAAAGTGGGGGTAGTCCATACTTCACTTTAACGTTCCCCGGTACGTTAAAGTGGGGATCTTCCGTACTTCACTTTAGTGACCACACACTTCCCCCAAAGTGTACGCTAATGTGAGGGTCTACTGTATTAAAACTACTTAAAAAGCTCATCAAACAATACAATTCAAATAATAATTACTGCAATTTTGAGAGCATGATGAAATAATGATGTTATTAAATGAGCCACAGCCATGTTGCAGTAATTGTGAGAGTACTGAAAGCTATAGTGGGACTATAGGATGATGATGCAGTGGCATGATACAAGAGATATCAGCCAATCAGTGAGTGCCTACAGCTGGCTTGTTTATCACTTATTTCTGTGAGTGCTCTGTGCTGCTAGCCAGTTCTATTTGCACTTGTCTGCTGTTATTATATTACTGTTTAAAGATTAAACATAAATATGGCAAATGTTTTGAGTGATTTGGCCTTCTTTCAGGGTGAGTGGTTATTTAGAAACCATTGAATAAGTGTGTGTAATTGAAGATTTTGCTGAGAAACTTCAAATTAAGGAATGTGGAAGGCCTACACCTGAATTACTAGGCTTGTTTGGGACATGTAAAGACTGCAATTGGGAATACACATGGCACTTCTGCGTTTCAAATTACTCAAAGGACAAGTGGTTGACTGGGTGTCCTAAATTAAATAAACTTTTCTGCTGGCTTTGTGCCCTTTTTAGCAAGGAAAAATCCACTTGGTCCACAGAGTGGTTTAACAATATTGTTGCATTAGCTCATTCTTTCAGCAGACATGAGAAGTCCAAAAGTTATATTTCTTGTGCTTTTACTCTGTGCATGTTTGGCAACACCTGAGTGGAACTACAGTTAGATGCACAAAAATTTCTACATTTCAAAGCATAATGAAATGGTAAAGAAAAATTGCGATATTCTGTTAAGATTGATACAGTAGACTTTATTTGTCATTTAGCTAAGCAAGAACTTACCTTTTGAGCCCAAATATCTTCAGATGATGAGGCAGGCAGGCCTGCCTCTCCCTCCCAGTAACCCCTTTACTCCCCCCCTCCCCTACTTGCACCTCTCTCATTCTGAACACACAATCTCAGCCTTATTTTGGTGAGTACAGTAGCCATATATATGTTCAATTAACTGACACACACACACACACACACACACACACACACAGTATTTCAGCTATTGTGATAATTCAGCTATTTTTCTGCATGTTGAAATAGGCAAATTTTGGAAGATTTGGTGAAAATAGTCAAATGACAGCAAAAAATAGTTGAATTACAAAGACCTGTCTACCATTCATATTTTGTGCTGAAAAACAATTTTTTCTCAAGATTTAATGAAATTTAAGCTTACAGTTACACTTTGTACATTATTGGTAAAGGGTGGCAATATGCAAATATGCAATATAATATAATTATTTGTGGATTAACTGAACAAATACTGTGTATTTATTGCTAAAAAAAAATTAATTTCCCATTTAACTAGCTACTTTTTAGCATATGTAACACATTCATATACAAATATTTATTTACTAAAAATTATCTTTAAGCATCTAGTCTAGAGATGCTGGGTTCGGGCTTCCTCAAGGTAAGGTGTGTGAATCCCTTGCTTGACAAAATATCCCCATTATTTCACCAAGCTTCCAAAATTCATTTGCATTTTCTTCATAGTCAAATTACCCCCTGAAGTCAGGGTTGGCAAAAACCCAACTACCCAGCAAAAAAACCAGTTGGGTGTTTGCCAACCCTGCCTGAAGTTGCTGGGAAAACCCCCAATTTCCCCCAATTTCAACTCCACATCACATTTTGTACTACAGTACAAATTAGTGTCCCTTTCACCAATCTTTTAAATTATATATAAGCTACCACTTCACTTGCATCTTGTACAATTTCTATAATATCTCTCATGGTATACAAATGGTACAGTATACAGTCTGACCCTGCAAATCCAGGCCCTCACTATTCCAGGATTGGTTTCTGGACTGGAAAAATTTTTAAATTTTTTTTTAAAAATATACTAAATATCAAAGTAAATTGAACAAAAGTGGTAAAAACCACCAACCATAGTAGTTTCTCATTTTAAACATTTTTATAAAGTTTTATAACAGTACAGTACATATTTAACATTACTTACAGTTTACTGTATCTAATATTAAATATGTACTGTACTGGAGAGTGAACAATAGTTTGAGAGAATGTGAATGAAAATAGCATAGTATGCCAGTAAGAAAGAATGGTCTGTTTAAAGTGCTTCATTCTTGTGTCATATCTTTACATTTGATGCATACTACCAAGTGTGCACCAATCACAGTGAAACCATGTATGCCACGTGGTGTCATTGTATGTAAAGATATTGTGGGGGGTTGTGAAGTTTCTCACACACCCCTGATTTTCAAATCCCCCTGGGGGGGTTGTGAAGTTTTTCACAAAACCCCCACCCTAATTTTCAAGTCCCATCTGGTTCTTCTCAAGTTTTTCTCTCCCCCACAGGAGTCTAGTTAGTAAGCCTGTTAACTGTAAAAATACTGTAACTGTGCCAGCCTGTATTTGATCTTGGAAGCCTATTAAAAGGTTATGAAACCTGAATAGATTGCCAAATAGACAGGCTGAGATTAATACAGACGTGTCCTTTTGAAGCCAAGGGAGTTTGGAAAGCCTTTGTAGTGAATACTCTTATTTTAGTTTCAAGATAAATGTTAATTTTACCGTCTTGAATTTCGGAATAGTATAAATTCATTTTAAATTAGTTACCCCATTATAATTCAATTGTGAACCACATTAATACTAATTTTATGTATACTATATTATTTTATTGTATGTAAACATAATTAATTATATATCACAATTGTCAGTTAATTATTTATATTCAAATATTTATTTTAATCTAATGCCATGTCCATTTTACAAATAAATAATAGAAAACAAAGGTTATATTTTCCACCTTTGGTACTGTCGTAGTTTCGCCTAACGGACTCAATACGGCTAGTGAGATAATCACTGGTTGGCACTTAACTAGCGGCAGTGCTTATGGCTACATCATCCAGGTTAACCTATACCGGATAGATGCGCTACGGTCCCAAGCCGTAGCTTGCCTAGGCCAACGACGACGACGACGTAAACCAACAATTGGTCACTCCGGGGTCACCAATTGTTGGTTTACGTCGTCGTCGTCGTTGGCCTAGGCAAGCTACGGCTTGGGACCGTAGCGCATCTATCCGGTATAGGTTAACCTGGATGATGTAGCCATAAGCACTGCCGCTAGTTAAGTGCCAACCAGTGATTATCTCACTAGCCGTATTGAGTCCGTTAGGCGAAACTACGACAGTACCAAAGGTGGAAAATAACCTTTGGTTTTCTATTATTTATTTGTAAAATGGACATGGCATTAGATTAAAATAAATATTTGAATATAAATAATTAACTGACAATTGTGATATATAATTAATTATGTTTACATACAATAAAATAATATAGTATACATAAAATTAGTATTAATGTGGTTCACAATTGAATTATAATGGGGTAACTAATTTAAAATGAATTTATACTATTCCGAAATTCAAGACGGTAAAATTAACATTTATCTTGAAACTAAAATAAGAGTACACTACACCTTTAAAGATATGATGTTAAGTGCTCTCACTTGTAATCCTTTGCCAGTGTACAATAGGAATAAAGACTTGTGCATAATTCTTATTCCTAGTTATTGTGATGGTGTCATTTGTATTTCACCATCATTATTAGTATTAATTATTATTATTAAAAGTAGATATATATACTATATAGGTTTTTGAAACTGTGACTGAGCATAGATAGGTGTAATAAATCCAGCCAGGTTAGAATCAGATATCAGACCTTTACTTATTGCCCGGTTTGCAGTGCATGCTGGAGCCCTGGAGTTTCCTTTAGCCAAATCCAGTCATGTAACTAGCTAGAGAACCTATCATCATTATTATAGGACACCAGTCACATTATTCCAGAGTTAGGATTGCCCATGCTTGTTTGGCACTGATTATAGGTTGATTAACTCATGAGAGATAGATTTGCCATAATTGTCAATGTTTGTAGTTATTATTTTTATGTTGGTTATTTATTATTTATGTTTTGATTTCATGAGTCAATTATATTTTCCAGTGATCAATTACAGTATGAAGTCATGATTCCAGTTGATATTTGTTGATTAATTGTCTGTTATGTTATTATTGTGATTAATGGTGCCTGGTACATGTAATTAATAATCTTGTGTTGTCTAGGCAACCAGTTGGGACTCAACTCACATGGTACAGATTCATCAGGTTTGGATTGTGGATCCAATCCAGTGGGAGCTACGCAGTCCAATGAGGTTGTGTCAACCACTGTTGGCCACTGGGATCTGCCCTGGAATCAGACCTGTGACCCTAACCCTACTAACTAGCCAGTGTATAAAGAAAAAAACTCGGGTCATAGGGGCGTGTCAAGTTTGGAGGGTAGCTGGGCTGGGACAAGTGTTCACATTCTGTGCAAGTCATTTCTGGTACTTGTCTCCCACTTGCTTTCTATCATTTCTGCTGAATCTCACTACTGTAAGTGTTATTTGTTTTCCAGAGGTTTTGTTAATTGTGATTCACTGCCAGTCTTTTTGTTATGTTTGTACTTTTATACTAAATAATTGTTTATTTCAGATATAATAAAGAGAAAAAAACATAGTTTACTTCTATTAGGTTTACCTTTGAATTCCAGCCCTTTCTTGGACTCTGTGGTTGGTTCTCCCACTCATTGGAGAGTCAGATTTAGTCACCTGAAATGGGTGGGGGTGGGTGGGGGTGGGTGGGGGGGAGAGTCTTTTACAGTTAATGTGCAAGCTGCACCTGAATAGTTTCCCAAAAAGAAGGGGGAGGGAGTTTGGGGAATAGAGTTTGGGAAGTCCTCTGCAGTTAACGTGCGAGTCAGACCTGAATAATCTCCTGAAAATAAACCACTGACAAGCAAGGAGGCATTCCTAGATACCTGAGGAGACTACCTCTTTGCCCAGTCTCTTGATTATCATGAACCCAGAACCGTGAAAAGGTGCTAGGTGGTTTGACAATACAGATACTTGGGGACTATGGCCTACACAGCCACTGCAGCAATATGACACAAAAAGGTTAGTTTATATAATATATTAATATTATATTTTGTTGTCATGTCTTTTTAATTGTTTTCTTTCAGGTATACAGTACAGTAATTTCAATATTTTCAAGGGCAATTTGGGTCAAAATCATGGTCTTCCTCTATAAATCTTAAATCATGGAAGCCCATTCTGTTAATCCATGAATTCGGGTAATCTAGGTAGGTCACCATGCTCTATTATCCCAGATTTGCAGGCTCAGACTGTATATCCTTTTCTCTGATATTACATGAAACTACAAATTCCTATAACATGATGCAAGACATCAAGAAAACTATTTTCCATGATTGGATGAGTGTTCATGATATGTCACCAACTTTCAGCCAATCAGAATCCTAGTAAAAAATTTTGACTGGTGTTGCCAAAACTCAATTAGCCAAAATTTCTCAAGTAGCCTATTTTACTAATATTAAGTAAAAGCTGAATTAAAAAATGGCTCACCTCTGACAATGCACCAAATTGAACTGTTACATCACTTTTCAGATAAAAATAGTAGTTTCATATCTGGTTGAATTACTTTTTAGATTAATAATATCTGAATGAAGTTACCTAATTATTACACCCCTAATAGCTGCACATCTTGTACCATAACCTCAATATTTTGGCAAAATTCTAGAATCCAGAAACAGTTCAGTTCAGAATTCATAGCTAATAGCTTAGATTAGGCTAGGTTAGGTTGGTACAGTAATTATGGACTCTCATCTCTGAACTGCATCTGGATTCTGGAATTTTACCAATATTTTTATTGAATAGCCTAATGAGCATTGTGAAATCTTTACATATACTTCATGTTTTACAAGCAATTTGTGACTAGCTAACATCAAAACCAGGCTGCAGAATCTGCTCAAACTTTCTGATAGCATTGCATGAGGAACTTTCCATAGCACTACCATGCCCAATACATCAGGTAAGAGTTTTAACTCAAATTATTCATGCCTGACTGGAATTACTGAAGCTCAATATGAAGGATGAAAGTTTAAACTAAAATTAATGGGAGGATTTTCTTTCTAAAGCACATCAGCACAAGACTTTGAAATAGTATACGAGAGAGTATGGTATTTCATACTGCACAAAACATCACAATTTGGGAAGTGAGAATTTTGCTAGAAATGGGAACAAAATGCAGTAAAACCTGTTTAATGTGGACTCTCTTTATCTGGAAATCTGCTTAATCTAGACTGGCTGACCACTCCAGACAATTTCTGGTTAATCCAGACTGAGTCTGGATTAATCAGAAATAGTCTGGATCACCCACATGTTGGCAAACTTAAAACACTTTTGAATCACAAACCTGCAGTATATATATTATTCATCCACATAATTGACATTCAGTACTTACCACAAAGTTGGTGATGCTTTTGATTATGGCGGTGGTGGTAGAGGAGTCGTGGGTAGTGATGTTAAAAAACGGGTTTTTTTATGTCCATGTGTTTTTTTTGTTGTTTTTTTATTGTTTTTTTTTGTTTTTTTTTAATAATTAATATAGATATTGCCAATTTAATTATAAGGTATACTTTTGCAATGATATATATTATAAAAATAAATAAATAAATAATAAAATAGGCCATATGGTACCAGTATAGAATGTCCTTTTCAGCCTATTTACAGAAAAAAACTGGCCTCCTTCTTGCAATGAAAGTCTCATATCTTGAGATCCGTTAAACTTGCGAGAACACTAGCTGGGAGCTGACTGCCCATTGTCCAACCTTTCCAGGACTCTCCCATCCATGCCTCGGATTTTGAATCTCCCACTTAACTATCCTTTAGACCCACGATGACATTTCCCCCCCGAGACCATCCATATATATATACATACACATACACCCATATACATATATACCAATATATACATAAATACTTATATACACATATTTATATCTTTTATATACCCCATACACACGCATACATCCAGAATTCCAGATACATACACAAGCATACTCACATATATACCTACACAAACTCATACACCTCTATTTCGCCCTTTCATTACCTCCGAGATCATTTAGCACATACAGTAATATCCATACAGCCAAAAGAAACCGATTAAGCACAGACAGAGCAGCAAAGCTAGTATTTATATCCCAAAATGCAAAATTCCAAGAAAGTGAAGTAAAACATGGTGCTACATTGGCTTCGTCAACATCCAAATCTGCAATAAGTACCAGTACCTGTGATATTGAAACTATATGCTCTAATCAATCTAGTGATAATGATTCTTCAATGGAAATAGAATCAGATAATGAAAGTTAAACAGCATTAGGTTAACACAAAGGTTAAAGAAAGAGATGAATATTTTAATTTTTTTTATTTTTCTATTTGGAATATATATATATATATATATATATATATATATATACAGTGCCCGCGAAAAGTATCCGATCACCCTTGAAATTTGTATTTTTTACATAAAAAACAATGTTTAAATGTATACTAACCTTATATTAGTATTTTGTCATCTGTCCTTTGGTTTGGATGACTTGTTCTAGACGTTTTGGCATGGATTTAATCAAGTTTTGACAAACTTCCACTGATATTTCCTTGCACCATACCTTTTTGATGGCCTCTTGTAATTTTTCGACTGAGCCAGTGTCGTGGCATTCAACCTTATTTTTTATTATTAGCCACAGATTTTCTATCGGATTGAGATCTGGACTATTACCAGGCCAATCCAAAATATCAAATTTATTGTCAGTAATCCATTTTGTCACTATTTTGGCCCTGTGACATGGTGCACCATCATGCATGTATGTTTTTGTCCTTTGGATTGCCATTGCCATTGGAAGTTTATCCTGTAGCATTGCTAAATACCGTGCACCATTCATAGTTGTGTTCTTCGGAAGAAAATATAAGTTTCCACGCCCATAGTAACCGAAACAACCCCAAACCATCACACTTGGAGGGTGTTTCATTGTCTTTAGGGTGTATTTAGGGTCCATCCTATTTGAGCCAATAGGCCGGCGAACCTTTTTTGGACAACTTCTGAATGTCAAAAATGTCGACTCATCGCTAAATAAAACCTTCTTCCAGTCATCAACAGTCCAATGAATGTATTTTTTACAAAATGCGACACGTTTTTTACGCATTTTTTCATTAATGAACGGTTTCTTAGCAGCATGGCGAGATGGTAATCCGAGTTTTTGGAGCCGCTCCTGGATAGTTCAGAAACACCAGATAACAAATTATTCATATTAAATTTTATTTCTTTCGCAGTTATTGTTGGGTTTTTCAATACTAAACGTTTCATAAGTTTGTCTGTTCGCGAATTTGTTTTTCTCGGTCTGCCAGATCGTTTTTTAGGGACTGGCGTGGTTAGGCCACCATTGTTCTTAGCCCGTGAAACCCATAAATTAACGGTACTTTGGGATATGTTTAATTCCTTAGCTATCTGTCTCTGTGATTTCCCACATGCATGCAAAGCAACAATAGCACCTCGACAATCACTCTTAAGTTGTTTTTTAGCACACATTATATATAAATTTTATTTACACCACTTTCTGTAAAAAAAAAAAAAAATCAAGAAATTTACACAAACAGTGAAATCTGACAAATTTGAGACACAGCCACCCGCAACGAAGGCTACCAGAACACTAATTTGAGAATGCGTTGGATAGCTCTCATATCAGCGAGCAACCTCAAAGTTACCAGATGTTGCTAGAACAAATAGAAAGTGAATTACGTGTCTCTGAATATCAAGGGAAAATATTGTATTTTCTTGAGTGATCGGATACTTTTCGCGGGCACTGTATATATATATATATATATATATATATATACATACACACACACACTGGTATTCTTGCCAATCACAATTATATATATTGTTTTATACCAGTATTATGTATTTTTTATTATGTATATTATACCAGTACCTGTGATATTGAAACTAGCATATATGCTCTACCCAATCTAGTGATGATTCTTCCATGGAAATGAAGGTTAAACAACATTAGGTTAACAAAAAGGTGAATTTTTTTTTTTCTATCTGGAATATATATACTGGTACTCTTGCCAATCACAATTATGTATATTGTTTGAAACGAGGAAGAATGTTTCATGTTCTAGTTAAAAAATATATATACATAGGAAAAACAAACCCTCACTTTTTATTTCTATTCTATACTTTTTGTGTGATTCACTTTTTCTAAATGATGACTATATATACTAGGTATAACCGTATAAGCATGGTAGTATAGTAAATTATAGCTAATACTAATATACTTATTAGATTAAAGAAATATGGAATAAGTTTAAAACAATAAAAAAAAAAAAAAAAAAAAAAACCAGACTATCTTCGTTTTAAACAAAAAAAATGACAAAAAAAACAAAAAAAATGACACAATAAAAAATGACTCACATCACTAGACTCGTGGGTGATCCAGACTCTGCTCTTATAATCCGGACTGGGTCTGGATTAACCAGAATTTGACCAGGCTTCATCCAGACCTTGCTTTATCCGGAAATTCGCTTAATATGGACTGGATTTCCCCCCAATTAGTCTGGATTAAACAGGTTTTACTGTACAAAAATTTTGCAGATTCTGCAGTCTGACATCAAAACATGTGGAAAGTTTGTTTGGTTAAATCTTAGTTTAGCACCCAACTCGTGACTCCATTTTGGCCAGGGGGGGGGGGGGGGGGGGTCTAGTGCAGTTTTGTCTCTCTTTCCAAATACAGAATCCAAATTTGTCACAAATAAAAATTTTCTCCTCTTTCCAAATACAGAATCCAAATTTGTCACAAATAAAAATTTTATATCATAGTGTTAATCATAGTGAGAACTTTGCAGATCCCAGCAACATAGAAATCCATAGCTACACAAAAAATGAAGAGGCTTTGGAAAGACATCAAATCCTGGGTTCTAAAACCTGGAAATTGTGCTCTGTATTACAAACAATACTTCATCAGGTACCCTACTTGTTTAGAGCAGCTCATCCTGATGAAAGGACGGTGCTTCACAACTTCCTCTTGGAAATCGCCAAACTCTACAAACCATAAAGTTTTTAATATTAATAAGTCATTAGATTAGGTAAGCTTTAAATAGCTTAACTTTTTTATTACTTATTTGCATGGGTGTCGATTGCAGGGGGGATGCAGGGGACATGTCCCCCCACTTTTTACAAAAGGGGGGTACAACCTACCAGTTGCCCCCCCCCCCCCCACTTTGGTGGATGAATTGCTGCAAATCAATCAAATGCTAACTATGAATGGCACCTAATAAAACATTATATGTCGCATTATATGTAAATGTAATACCTAGCAATATTATAAATTGTCATAAACACCATTGTATATTTATCATGGAATTTAGCAGTCAATTTGCATTTTAATAATTGCACGTAGCATTTGTAGCAACAGCTACTCAGAGTATTGTTTGATTTGCTGTTTGAAGGTGAAGTGTCCCCGCCACTATTTTAGAGCAACTGACACACCTGCTTATTTGTGACAAATTTGGATTCCGCATTAAAAAGTTATCAGTTGAGTGCTAAACTAGAATTTTACCTAAAGGTTTATTGGTAAAATCCTATTTTAATATGGTAAACTAAATTCCAAAAATGATGTTTAATAATAATATGTATACTATCAAAATAGTGTACATCTGGTTTAATTAATGAAAATAAAAAATTTTTGGAATAATTTTTGAATTTACCATATTAATCTAGGTTTGGGATTTAATTTTTTGACTGCCCAGTTGGGTCAACTGTATGCCCTTGATGATCAGTTAGGTTAAGTCATGATATTTTTGTTTAAACTAATGAAAATATCATGACTTAACCTAACCAATCATCAAAGGTGTACAGTTGACCTAACCAGGCATTCAATTAACCTAACCTAGTGTAGTAATATTCAATATGGATTGACAATTATTGAATGTGCATGTGGCCTTCCATCCATCTTTAATTTACCGTATTAAAATAGGATTTTACCAGTTTATTATTCAATAAAAACATTTGGAAGTGTAACAGCCTGTGTTAGGGAAACAATAATTGGGTACTTTATCAAACAGAGGGACTATCTGGCTAAAGTTCAAGATTCTAGATGCAATTCAGAGTCCATAGGTGCTAATTACTAATTTTACATTACATTTGGAAAACAAGAAGCCAATCAGCCCTATTGAGATTTTAGAGCTATTTTATAATCATTTTTATGGCTTGAATAACCTTGATAGGACCAAATTATTTAATGTTTTCCAAATTAATTTAATAGATTTTGCAAAATGTCAATTTTCAGGTCTGCTAATTAACAAAACTATTTAGAGAACTACCAAAGTAGCCTACACAACTTCAGCTAAACTATACATTACCATATTTATAAACTTTCATTCATGAAAGTATCCAATTTTTTCTAACCTAATTTAGATTAACCTAATATAATTATTACCAAGCTGTTATGAACTTGGTCTCAAAACTGCATCTGGATTCTTGAAATTTACTTTTTCTATAGCAGTGGTTCTTAAACTTTTTGTCCCGTGGCCCACATATGAGATGACTTCTGACCCATCATCCCCCTGATATTCAAGTGCATTGATTAATATTACAATTCATTAAATTTACACTACTTACCATATTTTACGCCTCATAAGACACTACTTTTTTCCTGAAAAATGTCTCCAAAAATCACTTCAGGGCTCATATGTCATTGTTTTGTTTAATGTTCTTTTAATAAAGTTATGGGAATATATTTTTTGTCAGGCTGATAAATCTTCAAAATATTTTTCTCCTAAATATTCTTTGCTAAATATAGGGTGCGTCTTACCACTTGTAGCGTCTTACGAGGCGTAAAATACGGTACCTCTTTTCACTTACAATACTAGCAACTGTTTACTAATCCCCTCCCCTTGCTGAAATATTCTCACACCCCCAGTTTAAGAACCACTATTCTATAGGATTTAGTTATTTCACTTCTTTTTAGAATCCATGCATCACTTCCATCAAACTTCTCACAGTAGAGTACACAAAATACAACTAAAAACCCACCTCAATATTTTTCCATTTGCTGTAGTCAACCATTATGACTAATTCACTTTTAATTTGATGTCGTTTCACTAAATTTAGCAGAAAGAATGACAGACAAAATAGGGTATGCCCCTATGCCTTATTTTCTGATGGAAAAAGAAAAAATTGTTATACTGAAGGCAAGTGGCCAAACTAAATCTATAAAATCTAGCCTAGAAATTAAGGTAAATTTTTTATAGTCACCAGACAGTGTTTTTCTGATGAAAAATATGTTTTCCTGGTGTGTTTTTAGCTGATTTGAATGATTTTGACCATCATTTCTACAGCAAATCACTCATTTTTGAGTTAGCGTGATATTTGTTAGTTTTAATGAAAATATCACAACTAAACCTAACCAATCATCAAGGGTGTACAGTTAACCTAACCAAGCATTCAATGAACCTAACAGGTCAAAGTCATTTGAATCACCTAAAAACATACTAAAAAAACATTTTTCATCAGAAAATTTAGAATCAGACGACCAAAGAAGGCTTACCTAACCTTATCATAGCCACATTTTCCTAACTTGGGGCTTCACCCCAAAACCCAGACCCCCCATTATATCCTTAAAGTCTTACTTTGATATCTAAAATTTCTGATGAAAAATGTTTTTTTTGGTGTTTTTAGGCGATTTGAATGATTTTGACCCATTGGGTTCATTGAATGCCCAGTTGGGTCAATTAAATACCTGGTTAAGTTAATTGAATGTCCGTTAGGTCAACTGTACACCCTTGATGATTAGTTAAGTTGTCATGATATTTTCATTAAAACTAACAAAAATCACACTAACTCAAAAATGAGTGATTTGCTATAGAAACGATGGTCAAAATCATTTGAATCACCTAAAAACACACCAGAAAAACACTGTCCAGTGACTATCAAAAACTGACCAAACACTGTCTGGTTACTATCAAAAATTGACCAAAATTAATAAGAAGTAGGGTACAGGCCTAGATAGATAGATAGATAGAATAACCTTTATTAATAATAAAATAAATACAGTAGTCTTTTTACAATTTACAATTTTTATAATGACAAATAATTGTGAAGCTCAACTATTTATTTTTTTTTTATTTTTAATTTGGCCCTTAAGCTTTAGGCTTTACTGGGCTCTTATTAAAAATAAGCAGCTAGCCGTTATAAATTAATAATAATAAAATAAATAAATAAGTAAATAAGTATTATTAATAGTTAAAGCCTGTATTTCAATATTAAACAATATTAATGGACAATATTAAACATTATTAGTGGACATTAATCCAAGATTTTTGTTAGTATCCCATTATTAATCAGGATTTTAACTTGGTTTTAAACAAATTTACATTCGCAATATTTTTTATATCGGCATGCAAGTCATTCCATAGTTTCAATCCAATGAAAATGGGTAGTTTTTGAGATGAAGACAATCTAAATTGAGGTATAACAATCTTTGATCTATTTCTGGTCTGATACGGGTGGATTTCTTGATGAGTTACAAAATATCTATTTACCCATTGCAAATTAATGATTTTGCTCTTACACTTGTAAATAAAAATAAAATGTGCCAGTTTGGTTATATCATTGAGCTTTAGTAGGTTTAGCTCTTTAAATAATGCACTAGAGTGATCAAGGAAATCAGCATCAGATAATAACCTTATTGCTCGTTTTTGGATGACAAAGATACCATTTAATGCGTTGTTAGCGGAGTTTCCCCAAACAAGGGTACAGTATGTTATATAAAGAAGAACAAGAGTATGATAAAGAGTCAATAAAACTTGTTTAGGGACTACATTTCTAAGTTTAAACATTATAGCAACGCTCCTTGAAATCTTTTTCCCAATATAATTTACATGATCACTCCATTGCAAATTCTTATCTAGCATTACACCAAGAAATTTTGTTACAGTACACTCCTTTATGGTGATTTCATTAACATTGAGTTCATCAAGATATACATTTCTTTTATTAGTAAAAATCATGAAATTTGTTTTACTGGTATTTAGAAAGAGTTTATTGGTGGTCAACCATTTCATTACACTGATGAATTCTGAATGAAATATATTCTTAGCTGTATTAACATCTTTGCAAGAAAAGGAGAGAGTTGTATCATCTGCAAACATTATGAAGTTCAGTATATCAGATGAATGTGGAAGGTCATTTATATATAATAAAAATAACAGTGGACCCAGCACTGAGCCCTGTGGCACACCATGTTTGACAAGCGCTTTAGTGGAGCAAACCTTATTTACTGATACAAAATTATATCTATCGGACAAATAACTTTTAAACCAATCACTGATTGCCCCTCTAAAACTGTAACAATACAATTTATTAAGTAGAATATTATGGTCTATTACATCAAACACCTTACTCAAATCCATAAATATTGACATCATTATTTCTTTGTTCTCCTTAGCTATATTTACATTTTCCATAAGATTTAAAATAGCCATTTCCGTTGTTCTATTATTACGGAAACCATATTGATTTGGAGATAATAAATTGTAAGATTCTAAATATCGCTGCATTCTACTTTTTACAATTTTTTCGAAAACTTTGCTGAACACAGATAATGAACACACCGGCCTGTAATTTGTTGCTAGTGTAGGATCACCCCCTTTAAAAAGGGGTGTTATACAACCAGTTTTTAGCATTGATGGGAATATTCCTTTGGAAATACTTTGATTGGAAAATGGTTATTAAATATTCTGATTAATATTAGTCTTTTCACCCACTCACGAGCAGTTAAAACAGTATAATATATCCAATTGCCATTCAAAACTGACTAAGAAAATATATATCTTATGTTATGCAAATTTATTCAAATGTACCATACTTTTTTAATAAAATATATTTCCTATTTTGGCTATAATATACTTTTTTCCTAAAATATTTTTTCTGATTAGGCTATTTTCTTGCTACTCTGCGACTTAATTAGTTTGTTAGTTTTTGTTCTGGCTATTTTTTTTTCTAATTGGATTCAGTTTGGTGGTGTTTATGATAGAATTATGATGTGCCATTCTTGTGATTTTGACTTTGAGAACTTGATTTCATGTGCCCTAGATGAAGACAAAGGATTGGATGTTTTTATCAATTATGGCGTTATTCTCTCATCCTTAACTTGCCCAAAATGTGAGTGCCTAATACGAAAAGATCAGAAAATATTTAGGTGAAATAACCAATATTAACCTGTTAGGTCAACTATATTGCCCCCCATGCAAAATATGATTTTATCGAATATTAGGATTATAAGTTATTTTGATACAAAATATTAAAAATTCAAAAGGGTTCAAATTGTTGATCATAGAATGACAGTGCCACAAAAATTCACGATTTATTGCACAGGTAATACTAAGCCATGCAACAATCGCACTGGTGGGGGATAAAGTAGTTTAGCCACAAAAAAATAAAAAATATAAAACCTTATACCGATCAATTTGTGATACATGATTTTTATGGGGGTTCTGCCCCCATACCCCCGAGACCTAAATTATACAAATGATAATGTAATAACATGTGCCCACCTTGCATGGGTAGCCGGAGCCATAAGGACTAATGTAAAGGATAAAAAATTAAGTGCACTTTTTTAAATTTATTACAAACCAATATTTTCTCACCATATTGAATATTTTTATCAGAAGTAGAAAACCATGGTTGTTTTTTACTAACAAAAAGCACCAATTTTTTAATAAAATATATATATGAAACTTTTTTAATAAAAAAATGTGGGGAGCAATACGGAACTGTAGCCACTGAATGTCCGTTTAGGTCAACTGTACGCCCTTGATGATTGGTTAGGTTGTCGTAATATTTTCGTTATTTTAAACGAAAATGACGAGAGCAAACTTTTCTGGTTAATTTTGAGGAGTTTTGTACGAAACTGCCATCCGTTAACTGTGCAAATGCATAGTTTTCGAGATGACGATACTCAAAAACAAATTAAACTCTACAATAAACCCTGATGACGTATACCGTAGAATGTAGATAAGAATAATCCCAAAGCCACAAACAGGGAATTCTCTTAAGAACATTCGAATAAGCCTAATTATTTTATTTCAAAATCCACTTCTCCCATCTCAAAAGACTACTAATGTGACTTGTTATTGTTACCAAAACGTACTCAAAACAGACAACTCTCTTTTCTCTTTATAAAATGATTCTGTCACTAAGAAACCAAGGCTGGGGCTAGAAATTAGGAACTTTTTCCTATTGCAATTTTGTGTTTCACATTTGAATAGTGCAAATGTAAAGCTCCATTTAAAATCTCAATGCTTCGTATGTTTGAAGTAAATAAGTAAATGTTTAGTTCTCACAGATTTTTTAAAATTTTTTGTTCAGGATATTTTGTGACATTATTTGCCTGTTATGACGCTAGTAGACTACCTAAATAAAAGCAGTGAAGAAACTGAAAACAAAGTTTGCTTGACAATTAATGTTGGATCTTTTCAGTTTGACGGCCTGTAATATTTTTTAACATTACTTGTTTTTTATTGTCCAGTTTTAATCGAGGATTTCAAAAATAACATTCATGTTTTAGAGAAACACATAGTGAGGCAGTTATACATTTTAGTTTAGAGAATATCATATACGCTTTAAGATTCCAAAATCCCTGAAAGTTTTAGGTCAACTGTACGCTTATGACGATTGGTTCGGTTAAGTCATGATATTTTCGTTTGTTTTGACAGTAAACTAACGAAAATATCATGACTTAACCTAACCAATCGTCAAGGGCGTACAGTTAATCTAATCGGGTATTCTGTTAACCTAACTGGGCATTCAGTTGACCTAACCAGTTGGTAGAGCCTAGAATTTGATGGTCCTGCAGCCATGACTCGTTTTTTTCCGCCAGCCGTCAAATCAAAAAGATCCCAATACGGTTTAAAAATATATATTTTAAATTTGTTAAATTGCATATAACTGCCTCACAATTTGTTTCTCTAAAACATGAATGTTATTTTTTAAATCCTCGATTAAAACTGGACAATAGAAAACAAGTAATGTTAAAAAATATTACAGGCCGTCAAACCGAGGAGACAGGCACGTCGCCAGGTCTATAATCATAGTGGGGGCAATTCATAGATGTAGGGGGGCAGCACGTGAAGAGGATATATAAAAGCAGAAAAAATCAAATACCATGGACTTGTATTTCAATTATTCTGCTTTTACTAAAAAACTTCCTTAATTTCATTTACTTCATTTACTAGCATCACAGAACCCTTTTCTACTTGTACTGATACAATGGGCTTCATAACTCACCTATTTTAGACGATGCAAATGAAAAGGCACAGGAGCCTGGAGCGGCTCGCAGGTAGGCGCTGTGGAACTGCAGCACCCCCATGATCTTATGATCTTTATACTCAAATATTTAAAATAGCCTCTCTGATTGTTTTTTTTCAGTGAACTTTGAGTTTTTAAATCAGATTATATCCTTTTTTCCTTAAACTATTTCAATGGCGAACGAATGAATCACGAAAGTAGCTTCAGCCTTCCCGTGGAACTGCGTACTTAACAGTTCCAGATTTTGTTCGAAACGCTTGAAACCTCGGTGGCGGACGTACGAAGAGCGAGTCAGAATCGCGGGTTTAATAGGATCCAAAGCACTGTGGACAGAGCAGTGCCGATTTGTTTGTTTGACGTGGTAGTTATGTTGCTGTATCGTTTGCTAATTCGAAATTTAATTTCCGAATTGCATTTATCAATGATTCGTTATCATTTATTTTTTGTCGTGAGATTGAAGTTAATTATATAATAATTGGATTATTTACAATATATAGCTTTCATTTCTTAGAATATTTTTTCGTTCAGAATAAAAATAGAAGAATGGAATTTGTTTATAAATAAAATTTTTGGCAAATTCGAAATTACCCGTTAAGCGTAAGTACCCTATAATTGATTTTATGATACTATTTTACTTATTTTTATGACTGAGTAGTGAGTAGTTATCTATTTATCTATTCGACTTTCTCTCTCTCTCATATAGGCTATATATATAATCGACACAATTGTTCACAATTTCTGAGGCAGCACCCCCATAACTGAAAGTCACGAGCCGCCACTGCACAGGACAATGGCACGAGTTTAAATTTCGAACTCCCTAAGAATGTCGAGCACGTTATGTACAATAACTATCGATACCGCCACGAGGTTGCAGCACCAATGCGGCGCCAGATTCAAAATAATGTTTATGCCAACTTCTTGTGAGACCGTATTTTTCCCTCAACATTAGATACAAGTGTAGATCGATATTCAAGGAGAGAGAGAGAGAGAGAGAGAGAGAGAGAGAGAGAGAGAGAGAGAGAGAGAATGTAAGTAAATTTGAATTAGACGAATTGTAAACCACAACCATAAACCATACAGCTTTAATTTTGATGATAATTATTTGACTTGGGGAGGGGGCAGAAAATGAATTTCGGGGGCAGTGCCCCCCATTGCCCTCCCGTGGCGATGGGCCTGCGAAAATATCCTTAATGTTAAATGCAATGATATATTTTACATTTTTCAATCATGTGACAGTTAGGTCTATAATTTTATAACAAAATATTACACAATAAATGACTTGGATAACCTCGTAAGCCCAGCCCGAGCAGTTTCATGTTTTCCAAATGTAATGTAATTAGTTCACACATTGTTACTGAGAATGCATTATCAAATTCAATTAGCTTATTTTCTCTTTTTGTCAAAGTATTTTTGTTAAATAGCGTACTGTACTGTGATTACATCCAGTATTAAGATAGAAAGATGAAAGAAAAATAAATTTTTGAAGTTTTTTCTATGTTAATTATGTAGACTGTAGAGCAAGATTGTTTAAAACAGCTGATTAAGTTTTTAATTTCTTTGATAAAAACTTGAGTTGGAAACTCGTCTTGCATATTTTTCATCTATATTTAATCAACTCTCTCTCTCTTTCACACACACACACATTCATTTTCTGTCTAACTCTTTAACGCAAGTGTTAATCCGTATTTTCAATCTTTCATCTACTCAACCGGTCAACTCTGGAACAATCTTCCTCAATCCATCTTTCCCCCCCGTTTATGACCTCCAATCCTTCAAACGTAGTGTCTAGGCATCTCGGAAACCCTGGACCTTGATTTTGGCTTTCTACTTCTTCTTCTTTTGGGGTGGGAGCTTTTGCTGGCATTTGCCCTTGGCTCCTCCTTCTTGCATAAAAAAAAAAAATATATATATATATATATATGTTACAGGGAATCTGTGTAACTAGGGATTTCACATAATCCCTAAAATGTTCAGAGATTTCATGTAATCGCTGCGACCGTCAGAGATTACATGAAACCCCTAAATATTTTAGGGATTACGTGAAATCACTGATTTTTAGGGTAGCTTGTTACACGATTTTCCTAACTGCATACCAGCTAATATGTGTGTGTGTGTGTGTGTAATGTTGAAGAAATGTTTTATTTTTGCCAAAAAAGAATAAGACGTGAATGTAAAAATTATCCAACTGGTTAGGTTAATTGAATGCCCAGTTAGATTAACTGTACGCCTTTGACGATTGGTTAGGTTGTGATATTTTCGTTAGTTTTAACTGAATGCCCGGTTAGGTTAAGTCGTTATGGAAAACTGATACGTGTGGGTAACTAGTTGGGAGGTAACGAAAATGGTCCACTGAGTAGGTAGGTAGTTAATCTAACAATTATTAAACTCCTTTAATATCAATGATTGGTTGGATGAAACCATTGGTTGCTTACCAGAGTTATTCTCCACACTAGTATTTATATACTGTGTGATAGAGCGTGCTTGGTAGTTTCTTACACTGCCAATGAACAAACAAACAAAAATGACGCTGGTTGAAAAAGCCGCGGGAAAGGGACTTGCATAAAGAACGGCATGGCGAACGAAGGGGCTTGAAAACAGTAAAAGATCTCCACCAGCAAGTACGCTCTCAGAAATTAAGCAACTAAAAGAAAGACTCCAAGAAGAAATCAGGACTTATCTAATAATACTCAGTAAATGAACAACTGTATTTCTAAACCCCAGTTTAGTGATAACATATAAACTAGGTCCAGTTAAATTCTCTGTAACACATATAAAATTCAGGTTTTATTTACCTTCATTTAAAAGTTTCGGTGTTAATTGTAGTAAAACTTTTTTGACTTTTTATCATTGGATATTTCTATCAAATTATGAGGTCCATGGTTACCATAGCAACCCTAATATCAACTATTTGAACATCTACACCATCCTCGTTATATGTTCATGATAAACAACTTTTTGTAAATATATTTCTAAAAATATTTAACCACATCAAAAATTAATTAAGAAGTACGAATGAAAATGAAGTATTTATACCGGGTTTTTTTCAGATAAGGATGTACTAATATAATTATTAAATTAATCATCTGTAAACAGTGCCTCAGTTAGTTCAAAGCCTGCTACAGAGTCTTATCATGTCATTCATGAGGTGTCATACAAAATGAAAGCTACAATTTACAACAACTACGAGTATTTAATATGTACTAAAGATTTATCGTGTGGGAAGCAATCGAGTTATATTTTTCGGATTTTCTTTTATCTGGACGTTATTTACATTTATTTGGAAAACATGAAGCCAAAATTAGGAGCCATTTCTGAACAACACCCAGTGATGGGCATCGATACATGAAAATCGCTAAAGCGATACCGATACACCGATACTTTCTAGATGTCTTAAGCGATACCGATACCGATACATGCATCGCCGATACATTTTTATTATTCATTTAATATGTAGGTATTAGATATTATCTTTAATTTTATGGAAATGATTTTCTGTCGCGTCATTTTCACCAGGTTGTTCCTTTTGTGGCTCACTCCCTGACGCGTTATTATTACTATTAATATCTTCACTCATTATCGCACAACTACTCGGCGTGACGTGTACTTAATGAGTGACTGATTGATAAGAAATGCCTCGGGGGACCAAGAGGAATCGCTGCGTTACAAGTATGAACCTGTTTAAACTCAACACCGAGTGGGCGTGGCCAATAGTGTTGCAACACCAATGAGCGTTTCTATATTATGAGCGTTTCTATATTATGGTTAATTAATCTCAATAACACAAGTACAAACGTGTTTAAACGTTGCCCGTACTGTGTGACGTGACCAGTAGAGTAGTACTGTCATTAAATAAATATTTAATAATATTATTATTTATGTATATTCATAAATATAACTCAGTAGTGTCATATTATAACATCTATTTAAATATTTAAAAATTATTATTAATGTATCGAAGTATCGATTTTTTTCGATACATTTAAGAAAATTGACCTTAGCGATACCGATAAATCGATACTTTTGTCAAGTAGCTAAAGCGATACCGATACGATACATGTATCTAGATCAGTGGTTCCCAACCTGGGGTCCCCGGACCCCTGGGGGTCCGCGAAGGTAGTACTGGGGGTCCGTGAGCTTTCAATATTTCGAGAGGCTCCAATGAAAATCGTACATTTACCCACGATAAGGGCGCTTAGGCTAAAATTTCAAGTTTCCTTGCTCTTGGCTGGAATTATTAATAGGCTGTATTTTAATTGCGTACTCTCTTATATGTCCTTTATTTGATAGTGAAAAATGAGAAAACGAGTTAATTATTAGTTAATAAAAACAGTTTGTTTGGTAGACGGAATCTTTCAAAAACATGGGGTCCGTGGGAAAAAAATAAAAATAAAAGGGGTCCTTTGTGGTGAAAAGGTTGGGAACCACTGATCTAGATACTGCCTATCACTGGCAACACCTACCCCATCTACATTACATGACGCTAACCAAAAAAAATCCTAAATTGGATTTGCATTTTGTATACATCACTTCAGAGGGCGTTGAGAGTCAATTTTGCATGAACATTTATTTATCAATGAAATAAAACTTCATGATAAAACCCCGATGAGCTTTGGTTAGTTTTAAGAAAATATTGGAGGCTCCCATGACAGAAAGAGACCGTATAAATTGTGGAGCTACGTCGTACTCGTCGTAACACCATTTCCCGTTGATCAGCGAAGTTAAGCGACAGTGGATCGGATAGTAGTTGGATGGGAGACCATTCTCTGCGTCCAGGCTATGTAGCGACCCTTGGTTCGGGTCCCACGTAAAACTATAGGCCCCTCCGTCATATGAGCTTAGATGTTGCGAAGGAAGTTAAACAACCCCATCATTAAAGTATAAATTGTGTAGATGGTGTATATTTTAGCTGAAATTATGTAGGCTACTTCGGTAGCTTTGCGAATAGTTTTATAATTAGCCGACTTGAAATTGAAATTTTGCAAATGATAATAAAATATAGCTTTAGTTCATTTATGACCTAGATAACCTCGATAGGCCCAAGTGATTTAATGTTTTCCAAATGTATGTTAGGTGCCCGTAGCTGTTCGGCCTTTCCAACATTGGGCGACAAATTTTTTATATCACGGAAATTCCTTCCTCAAAGTCGTAGTTCAATCGTTTGGAAAGATTTTTGTGTTAATTTTCGTTTTTTTTTAATCCAGTTAGTCTTCGATTACTTACTTTAACTCTGTTTGTTTTCAATCTGTTTAGTTAAAAAGTGACTCCTATTTTCTGCGGTTCAATTAATCCAGACGTCAACTGCCACTGACACTCTCACAACTGAAGCTCATAAAAAAAAATTTAAAAAATAAAGTTTTACAATGTTTCAGGATAGGCTGTCAAATCTGGCTATTTATCTCCACTTAAAAAAAAAAAGGTGGGGTAAGAAAACTAAATTATGCAGACATCACTGTTATTTTATTTATTTGTTGGGTTCAAAATCCCAGCTGAGCCGTGAACGGCCAAATTCTAAAGGGCCAGTTCTACCTACAGCCCAAGTTAAGCTAAAATTAAAACTTACGGACTTGAGATTCTATTAGGTCCTACCTCAGGGTTGCTGACTCGATGTGGGCCTACCTTAGGCTTTAGTTGTATGAATTTAAGATAAAAACAAAAGGGGTACTATTTATGGTCTTCTTTCTCAACCTTGCAACAACAACGCAACCTGGACTATTGCACGATGCAACAATCTTGTATCTAAACAACCAAACTGAATTGCAAGAGAGCTCTCTATCAGACCACACCCTGTACGTACGACATCCCACAAGCGAGTAGAAAGGACGCGCAGCGCCCCAAAATGATGCCACCAGAGTCCCAAACACTGATGCCACAAGAGCCCAAAAATGCTAGCTCTAAATTAAGTGAATTTTTCACTAACCTTACAATTATGAGATGGATATATATACACCTTAACTTAATATATACAAGCAATGCTGCATCAATCAGGCTTAGTCATCATATCGCCTTGGGACAACAATGGTTCTTCCTCTTCTAGATTTTCTAACACTCCCCACCGAAGAGGCATTGTTGTCGTTACCTTCTGCAAGGTTAGCCAAGCCTTCTCCATGAGGCTGTAACTCAAATGTTTCATCTTGACTAGCTGTGGTTTTGCTGATTTCTAAAGCATAGAGTTTTTGTATAGGTCTCTTTAACTTTCCTCCTGAAGTCTTTACCAGTGCAGACCTAATTAAATTGTCTTTGCCAACAAACAACTCTTCAATTATGCCAAGCTTCCAGCATTGCCTTGGTCTTTCATTCCCAATCATTACCACTTCTCCCACCTTGATACAATTTGCATTGGAGCCCTTTACCTTGCCTGATGGGTAATAATTGAGTTCTGGCAAGTATTCCATCTGCCACCTCTTCCATAACTGATCTTGTAGCTCTTCAAGGTACCTGAACCGTCTGGTTAACTCTCCTTGAGTGCTCTGGATAGGCTGCAAGTCTTCTGGCACACTGGGGCTTGATGTTAATCGTTTACCACAAAGAAAATGATTTGGTGTCAATGGCTCTGCATCCTGCATACTGTTGTAAACAAAAGTGATAAGCCTACTGTTCACCATTGCTTCTACTTCACATAAAACAGTGCAGAATTCTTCTTTGCTCAAATGAGCATTAGCTAAAAGTTTCTTTAATGGACACTTTACACTTCTCACTAGCCTTTCCCAAAATCCTCCCCACCATGGTGCTCTCTCAACAATAAACTCCCACTGTACCCCTTGGTGTGAAAAGTAGGATTGGAATCCTTCCTCTTTTAGCGAGGACCAAATTTCTTGGAGTTCCTTTGCAGCCTTTTTGAAGGTTTTTGCATTATCCGATATGATTTTATTTGGAAAACCCCTTCTGTTCACAAACCTTTTAAAGGCCAAAAGAAATACATCACTACTTAAGTTGCTTACCAACTCCAAATGGATTGCTCTGGTGGTAGCACAGGTGAAAAGACATATATAACCTTTGTTAGACTCCCCTCGCTCATACACATAGACTGGCCCTGCAAAGTCTACTCCCACTACATCAAATGGGGCAGTATAGGCACACCGTTCTCTTGGAAGTGGAGCCACCTTTTCATAATAAGGCTTTGCACTCCAACGCTTGCAAACCACACATTTATGCAAGACCTTTTTTACTACTTGTCTAATTTTGGGAATCCAAAATTGTTGTCTAATCTCTATTATCACTTCTCTAACTCCAGCATGTAACAGCTTATGATGAGTATCCAGGATCAAAAGGCCCACAAAGTGCCCCCAGAAGGTAGCAAAATTGGATGTCTTTTCTCCTCTGGAAGCCCAGAAAACTGTAGTCTACCTCCTACTCTCAATAAATCCTGATCCAAAAACACATCCAAACCCTTGAGCGCAGAATGTGTTGGTAGAACCTGTAATGGATGGCTGGTGAGCAATTCTCTCTCTTCACCAAATTTTTCCTTCTGCATATACAGGGTGTCCCAGAATTAACTATCTATTTCAATGAAATCGGACAAATTTTTTAAAAACACACTTTTATTTATGTTTATCATGTTTAATATGTGTTAAAAATGTATAAATTTCTAAATTTTTTCATAATTTTATTTTCATAATTTTTCATTATCTGGTCCAATGAAAGACCGTCTGAAGTCATAGAATGACAAAGAGACTCTCCAAAAGTTAACGGTGGCTTGGAATGACCAAATCCAAAATTATGGTGCTCCATCTTGTTGAAACACAACATTATAAGAATGCTATCATCAAGAAGCTGTGGTCGAGAAACTGCTGAAGCATATCAAGGTAGACGGTACCTGTTACAGTTGCTTCCGCAAAGAAGAATGGGCCATAAATTTTGGATTTGGTCATTCCAAGCCACCACGTTAACTTTTGGAGAGTCTCTTTGCCATTCTATGACTTCAGACGGTCTTTCATTGGACCAATAATGAAAAAAGTATGAAAATAAAATTATGAAAAAAATTTAGAAATTTATACATTTTTAACACATATTAAACCTGATAAACATAAATAAAAGTGTGTTTTTAAAAAATTTGTCCGATTTCATTGAAATAGATAGTTAATTCTGGGACACCCTGTATACCACCCAGTATTTCCTGGCTTGCTGAATCTCATTACTGTTCAGAATTCCTTCCCTTCTTGTTTCTCCCTTAATGTTGTTGGTAAATCTATATACCCATGCTGTCACTCTTAACAATCTTTTCAGACTGCTAATGTCCTCAAGCCTCAATATGGGGTCCTGCTGCATAACTTGACAACTGTTCACAGCGCATTTTCTCACCTCACTCACCCATGCTTCTTCAGCCTGGCATTCTCCTACAATAGGCTGATTAGAAGGCCAGTTTTCACTTCCAAGTTTTAGCCACTCCGGCCCATTCCACCACAAACTTGACTGTGCAAGATCTTTCACTGAAATTCCTCGTGTTGGTAATCAGCGGGGTTTTGGGTGCCTGGACATGCTTCCATTGCTTGGGATCTGTGTGCGCTTGAATTTCCCCACCCTATTGGCAACAAATGGTTTCCATTTCCTTGCCTGGCTTCTTAACCAGTGCCAAACTATAGTGGAGTCTGTCCAATAATAGCTTGGAATTTCAGAGAGGGCCAAAGACTTTTGCACTATAACTGCAGGCCGACTAGCAATAACTGCACCCATCAATTCCAACCTTGGAACAGAAAGCCTTTTCAAAGGTGCTACTCTGCTCTTTGCAGTAATCAACCTGCAACTTACTTCCTCTTGCAATGCGCCTCTTATATAAATACAAGTTGCATAGGCTTCCTCACTTGCATCACAAAAGATGTGCATCTCCAAATTGTCTGGACTATTGTTCAACTCTCCAAAGTACCATCTTGGGATTTCAATGTCTCCAAGATGTGCCAATTCTTTGAACCAATATTTCCACCTTACCACCATATGATCAGGTAACTCTTGGTCCCAACCAAGTCCAATTTCCCAGAGGCTCTGAAACCAAATTTTGACTTTATCACAAATGGAGCCAGGAATCCAAGAGGATCAAAGACCTTTGAAGCCAAACTAAGAGCTGTACGTTTTGTCCAACCTTGTCTCATTCTCAGCCAGCTCTACTAAAGATTTCCCATTGAAGGTAAACAAATCATCATCTTGCTGCCAAACAATGCCTAGCACCTTTGCGTCTATTGCCCACAACTCCTTAATACCAGAATCCTCAATACTTTCTGCTGCATCAGGTACTACACAGGAATGACTCATAAACTCTTGTAATTGCGAATGATCTGCCATTTTCTAAGCTCCATGCCAGCCTCCCTCATTATAACTCTAGCCTCCATGAATATCTGTTTAGCCATTTCTGTATTATCCACGGAACACAGCAAATCATCAACATAAAAATTTTTCCTTATGTGTTCAATAGTGTTAGGATAGACTTCAGAATATTTCTTAAAATGGTACTGCATAGTAGCTGCCAACAGAAATGGACTAGAGCTGAGGCCAAACAACACTGACTTCATTCTATATGCTTGAACCTTAGGTTCATTTTCCAACAAGTCTTTCGTATCCACCCACAGATACCTTACTGCATCTCTGTCCTCTGGTTTAACCTTTATCCGCAAAAAGGCTTGCTTCACATCTGCAGTCAATGCTACTCTACCAAACCTGAATCTCAGTAACAAGGAAAATAATCTGCATTTAAAATTTGGCCCAGCATCCAAACAGTCATTCAAGGACACACCACCTTTGTCCTTGGCTGAGCCATCAAAAACTACCCTCAGTTTGGTGGTAGTTTTGTCTCGCCGTACACCACTGCATGGTGTGGCAGATAATGTGCCTCCTGGCTCCCAGCTCACCTTGCACCCTTTCAGCATAGCCCTCCCTTACATAACTTAGGATGGCCTCATTGTATTCAATTAACAACTCCTCATTTTTTCTTAGCCTGTACAATGAAGTCTCCAACCTCCGATTAGCTAGCTGAAGGTTTGAACCGGGTTTGCAAGAATCCTTCCATGGTAGGCCAACTTCATAGCAACCATCTCTAAACCCAATCCCTTTTTCAAATTGCTCTAAAACATCATTGTTCACTGTACTTGCCTGTTTGTCCTTTATGCCAATAGATTCAAGTTCCCAAAACGCTTTCAAATGCCTTTCCAGACCATGGCTGTTCTCCTCAATCTTAACAAAAAGAGCCTTAACTTCCATTTCATTGCAATAACTACCATGTAGCATCCAGCCTAGCTTACTTTCAATAGCTACTGGGCCTCCTCGAGATGTGCGGACAATATTACCAGTGATGAAGTCCCAATAATAGTCAGCTCCAATCAAAACACTAATATCTTCTGTTCCTTCAAACTTATTATTGCCCAAATTAATTCCTTTAACTTGCAATTCTTGGACACATGCCATATCTAAACAAGTAGTGACTGGAGCACAAAGTTCCTCAATCTCTACAGCTTGGACCTTGATAGTGGGACTTTGCGGTAACAACCCTTTAACCAGAACTTCTACCTTCTTAAATTTTGTTCGGTTTTGAACGGAACCCCCAAACCCAGAAATTCTTAAATTTTCCTTCTTAAGTTCTTTAAACTTCAATTTTCTGGAAATTCTGGTCTTAATAAAACTACACTGGCTACCACTATCAAACAACACTCTTACAGTAGCTTCTCCCTCATTCCCAATTAATAAGGCTGCAGTTGTTTGCAATAATCCCCCTTTACTTTTACTCCCTTGCATAGCAGTGGCATGTGCCACTGATGTCTCTACTTCTGGGGTAGGCCTACTAGGAGTGTGTTCACACAATAATGGCTGATGCCTACCATGACATTTTTTGCACAAAATTTTAAACTTACAAAACCTTGCTCTGTGACCTTTCAAAAAACATTTAAAACATGCTGTGGACATAGTTACCCTGTCCTTTCTCTCCTCAAAGGGTAATGCCTCAGCCACCTCACATTTATATGACTTGTGGTTGCCTTCGCAAAATATGCATTCCTTGATTCCCTTTAATTTATTCTCAGAGGATGCATGTAGAGCTGACACTGTACCTGGGTTATTCCTTTTTGTAGAAACTTTGGTGCTGTGCCTGCCTTTGTCCCCTTGTTTACCATCCCGCTGTGCAAACTCAGTTCCCTCTCGTCTTGCTAATTCTGTGCCTAAAAGACTTAACATCTGCTGAAGGGGGATGTACACATGTTCTGTAGAGTGTCCCCTACTTAATTCAAGCAAAATTGAGCTAGGCAATTTAGACTCCAGTGTAGGAACCAACATTATACCATACCTTTCCATTCCAACACCCAAGTTATCCAGGGACCTAGTTCTAATTTCAAATTCATCATATAACTGCCGTAACTCCTTGACACTATTAGGATTATTAACAGGAGGTATAGCTAAAAGTGCACGGAGGTGGCTTTTAATTAAGAACTCTGGCTTACCAAACCGTTTCTTTAATATATCCCAAGCCACATTATAATTAGCCTCTGTTAATGCTAATCCTGCTATAGTCTTTGCTGCCTCCCCTTCCAAGAGGGACTGCAAATAATTAAACTTCTCCACGGCACTTAACACTTGACTAGAATGAACTGCTGATTGAAAACTGTCTGCCCATCCTTGCCATTCCTGAATACTCCCAGAAAATGGTTTGAGTACAAGCCTCGGTAATTGAACTACAGATCTGTTAACCTTAACTTCACAAACATCATTTGTTGAGTGTTGTGTTTCATTATTAGACCTGGTCTCTAACTGTACTGAGCTGCTAAACTCTTTTGCTCGGAGGCCTACTTTAATTATATCATCAATAATCTCTTCAAAGTAAATTATGTTATTTTCTATTTCATCCTCTTCTATAAGAGCCTCAATTTTAACATTTACCTCACTTAGAGCAACCTTTTTAGTTTCTAATATGGAAAGCTGCGCAGTCACTAAGCGTAAATCCTCTTGCTCTATGGCAGAATCTATAGTGGCAATGACCTTTGTAATTAGACCTTTGTAGGCGCTTCTCCTTTTTATAAATTTGTTCAATTCAGATGCACTCATCTTCAATGCAAACAACAATTGGGCTCAATGCCAAATGAGCTGAATTGGCAGAAATACTTAACCAAACTGATCAAACGCAAATTTTACTTTCAAATAAACTGAATTGCTGGGTGGGGTACTAACCAAACACCAGTATGGAATACCAAATTTTCCACCCCAGGACCTTAATTCAATAATAACCCAAAATTAACGAAACCGGTAAAATGTAGGCCAAAAACAACGACAGACGACTGGCCAAGTTTCGCAATTGGGCGACCAAACTTTCTACCCTGGGACCTTAACTCAATAATAACCCAAATTTAACCAAACCGGTAAAATGTAGTCCAAAAACAACGACAGACGACTGGCCAAGTTTCGCAATTGGGCGACCAAACTTTCTACCCTGGGACCTTAATTCAATAATAACCGAAAATTAACCAAACCGGTAAAATGTAGGCCAAAAACGACGACAGACGACTGGCCAAGTTTAGCAATTGGGCGACCAAACTTTCTACCCTGGGACCTTAACTCAATAATACTCAACCCGTCTAGGCCTAACTTACTTGGGCTACAATTTGCACAATCAGAACTTTGCCGAAAAATAGTCACTGACTCAGTCTTGGGGTAGAATCCGGTTCTGAAGGACCATGTTATTTTATTTATTTGTTGGGTTCAAAATCCCAGCTGAGCCGTGAACGGCCAAATTCTAAAGGGCCAGTTCTACCTACAGCCCAAGTTAAGCTAAAATTAAAACTTACGGACTTGAGATTCTATTAGGTCCTACCTCAGGGTTGCTGACTCGATGTGGGCCTACCTTAGGCTTTAGTTGTATGAATTTAAGATAAAAACAAAAGGGGTACTATTTATGGTCTTCTTTCTCAACCTTGCAACAACAACGCAACCTGGACTATTGCACGATGCAACAATCTTGTATCTAAACAACCAAACTGAATTGCAAGAGAGCTCTCTATCAGACCACACCCTGTACGTACGACATCCCACAAACGAGTAGAAAGGACGCGCAGCGCCCCAAAATGATGCCACCAGAGTCCCAAACACTGATGCCACAAGAGCCCAAAAATGCTAGCTCTAAATTAAGTGATTTTTTCACTAACCTTACAATTATGAGATGGATATATATACACCTTAACTTAATATATACAAGCAATGCTGCATCAATCAGCTTAGTCATCATATCGCCTTGGGACAACAATGGTTCTTCCTCTTCTAGATTTTCTAACAATCACTGACGATTTTGCATCAACAAAGAGTAGGAAAAAATTTGGAACAGAAGTGCGAATGAAGAAATATAAAAAAAGTAGAAATAAAAAAAAGAAAAAAATGTTGAAGTATTACTGATTATTTCGTGTCGCTTCTGATTGTTGTTGTTATATTTTATTTTATTGGGTTCAGAATCCCAGCTGAGCCCTGAACGGCCAAGCTCTGAAGGGCCAGTTTAACCTACAGCCAAAGTTAAGCTAGACTAAAACTTACGGACTTGGGAGGTCCTATTAGATCCTACCTCAGGGTTGCTGACTCGATGTGGGCCTACCTTAGGCCTCAGTTGCATAAAATTAAGATAAAAAACAAAGGGACACTATTTATGGTCTTCTTTCTAAACCTTGCAACACACAACCTGCACCATTGCACGATGCAACAATCTTGTATCTAAACAACGAAACTGAATTGCAAGAGAGCTCTCTATAAGACCACGCCCTGTAGTGCCGCATTCAACAAACGAATAGGAAGGACGCGCAGTGCCCCCCCAAAAAATGATGCCACAAGTGCCCAAACAATGATGCCACAAGAACCCAAAAATGCTAGCTCTAAATTAAATGAATTTTTCACTAACCTTACAATTATGAGATGGATATACACACACACCTTAACTTCATATATACAAGCAATGATGCATCAATCAGCTTAATCATCATATCGCCTTGGGACAACAATCGCTCTTCCTCTTCTAGATTTTCTAACAGTTGTGTTAATTTTTTTGTTACAAATTAAATTTTGTTACTGAAAATTGATGTATGCGATTGATTGGTCAGCTCAAAGCTCCACATAGCGAACGAAGTCCCTGTCTGAAACATGATCTAAAATCAATTATATTTTTTACTTCTGGTGAATGAGAGCTTGAAATTCACGTACACAGTGTAATATAATTTACAGTCTCATCTCATTCATAAGTTATATCAAAATGAATATAGATACTCTACAACTTACGTTTACTATTTACAACTATCATACTCTACATTATTTTCCGAGAGAGAAAAAGTTGTGTAAAGTTATATTGTTTTTCACTCTGTATGATATTACAACCAAAAGAAGCATAATATGCAACAAATCCTGGCCCTAATCCGAAATTACCAGCAATTCCAAAGACACACCCAATCTTCCTGACCTCGAACTTAGCACTGATGAATGGGATTTGTAATTTGTATTGCTACATTAGAGGAGCTGGGAGTCAATTGTTGGATGAACGCTCAATGAAATGAACTTTTACGATAAAATTTCGTAAAATTATATTGACTACGAGGCATGCGCGTCATGTGATGCATATTGTAGTGTGACTCAGTCTGTGTCCAAAGACGGTTACCGCTTGTTGATATCATATTTTGTTCTCTCGATATTTACTGTTTTGTGGTCATTTTGTGCATTTGAATAATGGTTACTCTCGCGCACTTTCATTGCAGTGACTGCTGTTTTGTTTCAACGTCATACCCATAAACCCACGTCTCATCACCCGTAACGATGTTTCTGAGAAATTTTCATCAAGATTGGCACGTTCAAGGTCGTCTTGAGACAACACCACGTTGCTCTTTCTGCTCGGCAGTCAAGAGTCGTGGCACAAATCTGGCTGACACACTACGCATCCCCAAATTCTCTCTGAGTATCGCGTGGCATGATCCTATCGAAATGTCCATTTCATCTGCGACTTCCCTAACTGTCAGTCTACGGTTCCCTCGAGTCATTTCAAACACAAGCAAGTGTCATCAGTTCTTGAAGTGGAAGGTCGTCCCACCCTTGCATCGTCCTTCGTCGACGTTCGGCCTTCCTTAAAGCACTTGCGCCACTCAAAAGTGTTGTCCGACTTAAGGCGTCATTGCCAAATGCTGTATTCAGCATGGCATTGGTTTCAGAAGCAGTCTTGCCCAGCTTAACGCAAAATTTTATGCGCACACGTTCTTCTTCAACAGTAGCCATTATTCAAATGCACAAAATGCGACAAAACACACAAAATGACTTCACAAAACAGTAAATATCTAGAGAACAAAATACAATATCAACAAGCGATAACCGTCTTTAGACACAGACTGAGTCACACTACCAGTTCGGGAACTTTTTGAACACACCTCAAACACATACAAAATGCTCGTATGTTCATGTATTCCTCACTTACCCTTATTAACTTTTTTATGGGATTGTTTAACCTCCTTCACACATGCATTAACTGCATACATACATACATATATATATATATATATATATATATATATATATATATATTATATATATATATATATATTATATATATATGAAAAGAAGGATCAACACAACGGCAAACATTTTCATTTATTGTACTTCAGACGTTTCGACAAATCTTTTGTCATCATCAGTGAGTTAAGTCTTAAAACCTTAAAACAAAATTGAAAAGTGAAAATTACATCAATACAATATTAAAACCATTAAAATTAAAACCTTAAAGCAAAATGAAAATTGCATCAATACAAAATTAAAATCATTTAAATTTCATCACTATAAAAACTAAAATTAAATTAAATTTCATCACTATAAAAACTAAAATAAATTACCTCAATAGGTAAATACACAATGTTTACATCCACCTCCATACTTGGCAAAGTCTAAGGGAACACTGGATCCTGGATGGTCAGAGGATTAGATAGGGTATGTCTGTGAAAATCGGTTGGTTAGTCAAAAGAGTTGTAATTTGTAGGATGAGCTATTATTATTAAGGGAGGGTTTGTTTCTATAGATGTACAAGATTCTAAAATTCGGAGTTCTGTAAGGTTATTGGATCTAGTTAAAATTTCAACTGAGTTTTGTGAAGGGGATGGTCGTTTTCATTACTATGGTTTCTAATTGCGGATTGTGGAGGGCTACTGAGGGGACGGTTGGTACGGACTGACAAGCCCAAATGTTGAGAAAGGCGCACCTCCAGTTGGAGTTGAGTGCTGCCAATATACGCAGCCTTACAGCTGTCGCACGTGTATTTGTAAACAACATTGGGGCATACAGTTTTGGGGAATTCATCTTTGAACTTTAAAAAATTTGATAATTTAAGTGGGTTGACGAAGGCGAATCTAAAATTTATTTGGGGATAGCTAGACTTGAGTAGTTTGGACAATTCACCTCGAATACGCAATGATAAATAACCATAAAAAGGTAATTTAATATATCTGGTTTCTTTTTGTACTGTAGTTATGGGGAGTTTAGTATCAAAAGTGTTATTTAAAAATTTCTTTAATTGGTTATCGAATAGATGAGAAGGGTAGTAATTGTTAATAAAGTACTGTTTTAAAAATTTAAATTCTTCGTTTAACGAAAAGTAATCCGAACAAATACGGTAACTTCTTGTTAATATGTTACTATAGCACTAATCTTATATTTATAAAACATACAACTTAAATAATTGGTTCCCAAGCCAGTAAAAGTCTGTTTTCGAAATAGTGAAGTATGGAACTTATATGAGCCCGTTTAACTAAAACATCCAGGAAAGGTAAACTATTATTTGTTTCGTTTTCACACGTGTACTTAATATTACTATGTTGTTTATTAAGATAATCAAGAAAAAGTTTTACGTGTGAAGGATGGTTAAATATTAAGAAAGTGTCATCCACGTATCTTCTGTAATATATGGGTTTTAAAACTACTAGGACAATTTTCAACCAAATTTCTTCGTAATGGCAAAGAAATGCATTTGCTACAGCCAAATTGATGAGGTAGCTATGGGTTCCCGTTAAGCCCAACACTAGCAAATGCATTTCTTTGCCATTACGAAGAAATTTGGTTGAAAATTGTCCTAGTAGTTTTAAACCCATATATTACAGAAGATACGTGGATGACATTTTCTTAATATTTAACCATCCTTCACACGTAAAACTTTTTCTTGATTATCTTAATAAACAACATAGTAATATTAAGTACACGTGTGAAACGAAACAAATAATAGTTTACCTTTCCTGGATGTTTTAGTTAAACGGGCTCATAATAAGTTCCATACTTCACTATTTCGAAAACAGACTTTTACTGGCTTGGGAACCAATTATTTAAGTTGTATGTTTTATAAATATAAGATTAGTGCTATAGTAACATTATTAACAAGAAGTTACCGTATTTGTTCGGATTACTTTTCGTTAAACGAAGAATTTAATTTTTAAAACAGTACTTTATTAACAATTACTACCCTTCTCATCTATTCGATAACCAATTAAAGAAATTTTTAAATAACACTTTTGATACTAAACTCCCCATAACTACAATACAAAAGAAACCAGATATATTAAATTACCTTTTTATGGTTATTTATCATTGCGTATTCGAGGTGAATTGTCCAAACTACTCAAGTCTAGCTATCCCCAAATAAATTTTAGATTCGCCTTCGTCAACCCACTTAAATTATCAAATTTTTTAAAGTTCAAAGATGAATTCCCCAAAACTGTATGCCCCAATGTTGTTTACAAATACACGTGCGACAGCTGTAAGGCTGCGTATATTGGCAGCACTCAACTCCAACTGGAGGTGCGCCTTTCTCAACATTTGGGCTTGTCAGTCCGTACCAACCGTCCCCTCAGTAGCCCTCCACAATCCGCAATTAGAAACCATAGTAATGAAAACGACCATCCCCTTCACAAAACTCAGTTTGAAATTTTAACTAGATCCAATAACCTTACAGAACTCCGAATTTTAGAATCTTTGTACATCTATAGAAACAAACCCTCCCTTAATAATATTAGCTCATCCTACAAATTACAACTCTTTTGACTAACCAACCGATTTTCACAGACATACCCTATCTAATCCTCTGACCATCCAGGATCCAGTGTTCCCTTAGACTTTGCCAAGTATGGAGGTGGATGTAAACATTGTGTATTTACCTATTGAGGTAATTTATTTTAGTTTTTATAGTGATGAAATTTAATTTAATTTTAGTTTTTATAGTGATGAAATTTAAATGATTTTAATTTTGTATTGATGCAATTTTCATTTTCTTTAAGGTTTTAATTTAATGGTTTTAATATTGTATTGATGTAATTTTCACTTTTCAATTTTGTTTTAAGGTTTTAAGACTTAACTCACTGATGATGACAAAAGATTTGTCGAAACGTCTGAAGTACAAATAAATGAAAATGTTTGCCGTTGTGTTGATCCTTCTTTTCATCTGTAAGCTCCGTTTCCCTAAGGAGAAGTCAATAGCTTTGATATATATATATATATATATCAAAGCTATTGACTTCTCCTTAGGGAACCGGAGCTTACAGATGAAAAGAAGGATCAACACAACGGCAAACATTTTCATTTATTTGTACATCAGACGTTTCGACAAATCTTTTGTCATCATCAGTGAGTTAAGTCTTAAAACCTTAAAACAAAATTGAAAAGTGAAAGTTACATCAATACAATATTAAGACCATTAAAATTAAAACCTTAAAGCAAAATGAAAATTGCATCAATACAAAATTAAAACATTTAAATTTCATCACTATAAAAACTAAAATTAATTAAATTTCATCACTATAAAAACTAAAATTAAATTACCTCAATAGGTAAATACACAATGTTTACATCCACCTCCATACTTGGCAAAGTCTAAGAGACCACTAGGTGGTCAGGGGATTAGAAAGGGTATATCTGTGAAACACGGTTGGTTGTCAAAAGAGTCTTAATTTGTAGGATGAGCTATTATTATTAAGGGAGGGTTTGTTTCTATAGATGTACAAAGATTCTAAATTCGGAGTTCTGTAAGGTTATTGGATCTAGTTAAAATTTCAAACTGAGTTTTGTGAAGGGGATGGTCGTTTTCATTACTGTGGTTTCTAATTGCGGATTGTGGAGGGCTACTGAGGGACGGTTGGTACGGTTGGTCGCACAAATACACGTGCGACAGCTGTAAGGCTGCGTATATTGGCAGCACTCAACTCCAACTGGAGGTGCGCCTTTCTCAACATTTGGGCTTGTCAGTCCGTACCAACCGTCCCCTCAGTAGCCCTCCACAATCCGCAATTAGAAACCACAGTAATGAAAACGACCATCCCCTTCACAAACTCAGTTTGAAATTTTAACTAGATCCAATAACCTTACAGAACTCCGAATTTTAGAATCTTTGTACATCTATAGAAACAAACCCTCCCTTAATAATAATAGCTCATCCTACAAATTAAGACTCTTTTGACAACCAACCGTGTTTCACAGATATACCCTTTCTAATCCCCTGACCACCTAGTGGTCTCTTAGACTTTGCCAAGTATGGAGGTGGATGTAAACATTGTGTATTTACCTATTGAGGTAATTTAATTTTAGTTTTTATAGTGATGAAATTTAATTTAATTTTAGTTTTTATAGTGATGAAATTTAAATGTTTTAATTTTGTATTGATGCAATTTTCATTTTGCTTTAAGGTTTTAATTTTAATGGTCTTAATATTGTATTGATGTAACTTTCACTTTTCAATTTTGTTTTAAGGTTTTAAGACTTAACTCACTGATGATGACAAAAGATTTGTCGAAACGTCTGATGTACAAATAAATGAAAATGTTTGCCGTTGTGTTGATCCTTCTTTTCATATATATATATATATATATATGCACTAAAATCACAAAAAACAAGTGATCTTATTAATAAGCAAACAACCACAGGGAAAAGGAAACACGAAGTCCGAGCGCTTTCGTGATATATTCACATTATCACATTATCATTATCTTGATAATGTGAATATATCACGAAAGCGCTCGGACTTCGTGTTTCCTTTTCCCTGTGGTTGTTTGCTTATATATATATATCGGGTGGCCCCCAAAAAAGTTCTCATTTTTCAACGAGTCATATCTCAGTAACCCGTGGACCTATATAGACGATATTTTAACACAATTTACACCAAAGCCTTGTCTCACTATAGTTAAAATTTGAAAACGATATCGTTTATGCTTTTCTCACAATTTAGAAAATAAAAACTCGTGTCAAAAAAACAAATAACTTATCATGAATATTTTATTTATTTTAGCCAATTAAATGATCGATTGGACCACCGTCCTGTTGACAAACTAATCGGAGTCTCTTCTTCCACACACAGATGCTTCGTTGCACCTCATTATTGTCAATTTCCTGCCATGATTATAGTATTTTGTCCTTTAATTCACGTTCAGTAAATTTTTCGCGCTGCCCACGATAAACTTTCTCTTTCAGCAACTCCCAAATCGAATAATCCATTGGGTTACAGTCCGGGCTTTGAGGCGGCCACTCATTCTTGGTAATGAATTTGCGCGTATTATCATTCAGAAATGCCTGTGTGGCCTTGCTTGTATGTGACGGTGCCCCATCTTGTTGAAAACAAAAATCATTTTCTGGATAGAGACGACGGCAGTCTGGCAACAACTTTGTGTTTAAAAGTTCCATGTAATTTACGGAATTCACTTTCGTCGTTTCGGTATCAATAAAATGAACGTCAGTTTTACCGTTCCAAGAAACGCCTGCAGATATCATCACTTTTTTGAAAATCGCGATGTCTCATGATACAGTCTATTCACCGGAATATCGCGTTTTCGACCACGTCCGTAGACAACGTCATTTTGAGGATTTCGTGGAATTTCTAGTGTAAAATCCTTCTCATCCGTGAACACTATCTTCTTACCATCAACTGAAAATTTATTAAGCAACTGTTTGCACCTTGTTTTTCTTTTATCCTTCACATTTTCGTTTTTTCTAGATGTGGGAATCCTTTTGAATGGTTTTAGGTTCAGCGATTTTACTACACGTTGCACAGAACTCCTACCAATACTCAGATTTTTGGCAATTGTCCGTTGCAATAAATGAGTCCCTGGTTCATTTTCTTGAGGGCAGATTTTATCATTTATGTAATCCACGTTTTCTGGTGGTGTTGCTGTTTTTGGCCTGCCACTTCCTGGTTTCCTGGTGGTGGTTCCTGTATCGCGAAGCTTCTTTAACAGTTTGTCTAGTGTACGTCTCTTCCAACCTCTCCCTGGAAACTCTCGTATTAATCTTCCACTCTTCCATCCTTTGTCAATGTAGCAAGCTTTAATGAGAGCACAGTCTTCTTCTGACAACGTCATGATTGCGACTGAAGGACTGAAGGATATGTAGTCTGTAAGCTCGTAAACTCTGAAACGGGCGTAGCCTACGCATGGCCTAAAATTCGCCAAAAGGCCGAGCATAGACTACAATCGATATTTGTTTTTTTTTTTACAAGAGTTTTTATTTTCTAAATTGTGAGAAAAGCATAAAAGATAGCATTTTCAAATTTTAACCATAGTGAGACAAGGCTTTGGTGTAAATTGTGTTAAAATATCGTCTATATAGGTCCACGGGTTACTGATGTCACAACCATGCGATTTACCATAGTGTCACAACAATGCGATTTACCATTTCTATGGTTGAACAGTATCCATGTTTGTGCCATTAGAAGTTCGCTGTAAACAGCGAATGTCCCCCCCTTAGCTGTGCCTCTCTAATTCGGCTCCTTTGATTTCTCCCAAATAATGACTTATGCTGTACGTACAGAGTAAGTCACTCTGACGTCATAAAGTAACTTAGTTTCCTTCACGTTTCGATCACGTGCTTAGTATGAGGCTATCCTTAGTATTCAATGTATGGTACATTCTTTAATACTAATAAAAGCTTTACTATCTATAAGTCACTATTTATATGTTGTGTCCTGTCGGTGTTATGCAACCATACTCATTCATACATCCATGTTCCTTCTTGACCGTTGTCCTTTATTAATTTTATCACCTATTACCTATTTTATTACCTATTACCCATTGTCTAGTTATTCTCTATCAACTTATCAGTCTATGTTTACTCGTGTCTATATTACGCACACAACCTATTGTGTGACGAATGATATGTGTACACTACCGTGTGCAGTCGTACATGTCTATTGACGATCATGATACGTACATGTATTCTTTTTGTTTATTTTCTTTTTATTATTTCACCTCTCGCAAGTTGTCTATTATTGCTGAGACGAAGGCTCGAATTCCGATTACGTCGTCAAAAGCGAGCCTCTGAATTCGAACTCTTCTCTCTTGCCTCTGCTACCAATTTATAACGTTAAGATGTGATGTTATATTATTATAATATACCATATTGTTCCCTGCCAGGCTATTGGTTATTATCTACGTAGGCACATAGTTACCCACGTTCTCATTATCTGTACTTCTACTTCTACCTAATTGTCATTCAAATTCCGTTACTTATGTCTTACGTTATCATTAATGTCCGTGTACTTTCAAATGAAAAGTACACCGTATCTTTTCTCCGCTTTCCTCATCGCTGGCTAATTAGACTTTCAAACTATAATAACCACCCATTCTTCTAATAATATTTGATATAATTTGGCGTAATCACTGTTAACTATAAATATATATAATTGTCGTTAATCCCCTTTAAATTATAAAACAACGGAGAACACTCCTTCATTATTTAAATTGTGTTACCTATTCAGATTACTTCAGTATTAGATATGTCAATTAACAAATTGCTAAAATTGTAATTAACGGTAATTAATGTATGTACTTAATGTACTCGGTACATGTCGGCCCCCGACATTATGTCGCCACCCAAAAGTGTATACTTTACAAAAATTAGTATTTTTTTTAACTTTTTGCTTAAATTATGCTTAACGTCAGAATTCTTTAGCTCTCCAGCTAAAGTGGGAGCTTAACCTTCGACTGCATTCCCCCAAAATTGAGGCTTATTTATTTCTTGTATTGTAAATTAAATCATTCCTGCCTGGCCCGTTGTTATCAGAGGTTGCACCTCTCCCACTCTAAATTCCTGTCTGGCCCGTTGTTACCCGAGGTTGCACCTCCCTGACTAAAAAAATTCCTGCCTGAACCTTCACCCGAGGAGGCCGAGCCCCCCTCACTTTAAATTCCTGCCTGAGGCTTAGACCAAGGAGGCCAAGCCTCCTCATTTTAAATTCCTGCCGTAACTCTTACTCGAGGAGGACAAGCCTCCTCGCTTTCAATCCCCACCTTAACTATTGTGAAATGGGGTCAAACCTCTCCCCCTGTAAACTTCTGATTATTTATCAGTGCCTCGTTCTGTATAAACTTTGTAAATAAAAAAATTTATGAGTGAACTAAAACTCCAATTTTTGAAGTGAAGTGTTTCCATTCATCCCTTCGGGAAAAAAACAAACTTGGTAGAAACTATTTATATTGATACTCGGATGCTCTCGGCCAAGGCCGAGCTTACCCAAGAAGGACCACCTTCGTTGGATTGTCCAAAGTGCATTAACCCAAAACAAGTCGCAAGCGGGCAGAGACTCGCACAACC